>JAWNNW010000902.1:0-425489 GCA_035044465.1 Scaptomyza tumidula | reverse complement strand
AGAAAAAAAAACTAATTCGATTTTTACATTATCATAAGTACTTATTAACTAGTTGTTCAACACCAAATCAACAAGTGATGAATAACACTTTCCTTGTGGTTCATATAGTGTATATATATGTACAGTGAATTCTTACTACCTCTGCAAGGTTATACATATAACAACTTTGTAATCGGTGTTTACTTTCGACATCTTTACATAACACACAAACATTGCCAGCTAATTCCACAAAACAATATTTGATGTTTGACTAATGTAAACTGGCAAGGAAAATACTTCCAGGAATTCATCAGCACGCACGGCAGAGTACTACACTGAAAGAAAGAGACAGTAGATACAATTAGAGCGTGGGCGGTGTGTGTGTGTGTTAGTTTTGACTCCTTTGATGTTTTTGCCGACGCATTGGCAGCCGTCTGTTCACCTAATTATCACACTATTTGAGGCATCATAAAATTGGAGTAGGAGAAGAAAAAAAAATGCTGTCTATGTGTGTGGCTACAAACAAATAAAACATACATAGAAACGTATATGTGTTGGCAATAACAAGCCTGAAAATAGGCGAAATAAATAAATAATCGAGATAAAACCAAAAAACAAACCGCAAACGCTTGTATGTATATGTAAATGCAGTTCAAAACAAAACTCAACAACTTCTCCGACTCGACAAATTTCCCATAATTCTCCGTTTCTCAGTTTGTTCAGTTTGTCGTTTTGTTGTTATGGTCCGCATCATAAACTACTCATAAAAGTGTGAATAGCGCGGCGAGATCAAAGACTAAAACAAAAATAATAATAAAAAAAAAACTGTCAGCATGAGACAGTTCTAGCTGGATATATACATATATCTGGATTTTTTAACGGTGTGTTAAAACTGATAAATGCGTGAAAATAATCTTTGAATTGTTTCACTTTACACAAGCTTTGATATAAATATACATTTTGTTTATTTCGATTATATATTTTTAAACTAAAAAAAGACTGTTTACTGACAAATCTTTTATTTAATTAAAGTTGCAGTAACTTAAATTATTTATGACATATTTCAAATTCGAAAAAACATTCCAAGTTCTTATTTTTATTATATTTAATGGCTTCACCTTTACGTTAGTTTCTTAAACACTTACAAAATGGTTTATTTAATTTATTTTTATATATTTTTTAGTCCTAAAAAAAATATAAAATAATAACATAGAATTCTGCAGAAAGTGTATGAGTAAAATTTATATTTTTAAGTTTTTTCTCTTGATTTTTTTAGTTTATAATTAAGTATTAAACAAAAAGAAACAAATTAGAATTAAATTTACAGTCATTTAAAATTAATATAATATACCATTTGTTTATTTTGATAATATAATTTTGAATAAAAATAAGTTTTTTAAAAATCTTTTTTATTTATTTAAAGTTTCAGTAATTGAAATAAATTCGGATGAAGTTTTTAAGTTAGAAAACACATTCCAAGTTACATTTTAATTTTAGTCATTTCTATCAGCTTTATATTAATTGATTTAATATTCACCAAATTGTTTATTTAAAACTATTTTAATTTTATTTATTTATTTTTTTTACTAGAAAAACAGCATTTGATATAGAATTTATTGTTCTAAAAATCAATAAAATAATAGAAATATGAAACAATTTATTTAAGTTCGAATACAAATTAATTTAAAGACGCTTCAAAATGATTTCTCTTATTTCAAGCCAAGTTTGTACTTGTGGAATTGCCAATAATGATTGTTAAAGACCTGAAAACGGTTTTAATTTTTAACATGAGCCAATTTAAAAGCTGAATATAAGAATGTAAGAATGCATTAATTTATGCTCGAACCGCCAAATTAGAAGTCAGTTACATCCGCTTTGGGGGCGTCAAGTTGGCTAAAACTTAAATCTTGTCCGAGTCCGACAATTGGAAGTTGCAACTCACCCAACAAACAAACACACACACATACAGATACACAGCTGCATGTTGCAAACATGCAAACTAATAAATTTCATTGATGTGTCTATTTTCGGCTAGTCGGTTTTGGTCTCTTCCCCCCCTAAATCTCGCCCCTTGAACGTTAAAGTGCCTGCTGCGGAAGCAATTTGTAGCTACAAGCTGTAATTTCAATGCGGGCAACGCCTCATCCACCCCATCCCCACCCCCCACCACCAGCGCACCAACCATCCAGTGAACCTCGCATTTGGCATGTTGCAGTTGCCGCAACGCTGCCTAAAAAGACGTCGATAATTCTTAAGAAACGGCGCGAAAATCGACGCAAAATAAAAGCGTGCAAATTTTCGCTGTCAGTTGTGGCACAGACCCCAACATTGGTGGGGTGGCAAGGAAGGGTGTGCAAGGTGGAAGCACTTTGTTAGCCTTAAAGCAATTGCTGCACATTTTATTTAACCCTTTTTATGGCCTCATTATAGCCAAGTCGAGGGGCTAAAACGATTCTCGCACACAGACAATATATATATCTGAAAATGGGGTTGGAAACCGGGGGTTCGGAGGTTGGCCAAAATGGGCGCAACACGCGGAAATGAGGCTAGGAATCAAGCAAATAAATGTTTTATAAAATGTTCACAGCACTCACACACACACACACACACACACACAAAGTAAGTAACGATATTTGCAGCACTTCTCAAGCCATTAAAATGAAATTTATTGTTTACAATGTTTTATGGGATTTTCTCGAATATTTTTCGTGCTGGCAGAGTTTATTTGGTAATTTGGTGGAAAATCAGCAGACGAAGTCAAAGGATATGAAATAGTGCAAACTTATTGCTACTTTGTTTCCAAATCTCCAGAATGATATATACATATATATCTTTTAAGACTAAAGAGCGCAATATACATAAATAAAGAGTTAAGTAATAAACTTTATGGAAACAAAATGCTTACAGAAAATTGCACATCGTGATTTATATTGAAATTAATGCGTAAGAAAATTTCATTTAAAAAAAAAAAAAATTCAAATATTTACGGGATAAAATGGCCGGTTCACAAGAGCTATCGGAAAATAGAACCAGTCTTTTCAATATATTGAACGCTTTGAAAAAAACCGCTGTTCTAGATATTTGTGAAAAAAAATCATGCTCTTACTTACGCGTTGCAAACAAATCAATTTTCAATCAAATAACTCGCCTTTCGAAGTCATTGCTATTTAAAAAAGAAAAAGTCCTGAAATTAAAACTATCCCAAGAACCAATCGATTCTAATTTGCGATAATCCATTGTATCAAGTTGATGTATCAAGATTTTAAAGTCCATTTCAGACTAAATTAAGAAATTTAAACATTTTTCCAGATTTTTTTGCATTTAATTTAAGTGATTTGATATTAAAAAAATTAAATATATTATTTTAAATATGTTTTCAACCTTTTTAACTCTTTGAGTACATTGGTGTGAGATTCGTCATCGATTTGAAAAGTTCTACACTATTCAAAATTAATGAAATTTATCTTATGTCTTGGTTATCTCAATCAATCTTGTATTTTTATTTTATTTACTTGTTTCTTGTTCTGTTTAACATTTTATTTTGGTTGTGTTTATAAAATAAATGTATTCATTATGATATTACAGTCGAATTAAATACGCTCAATGTGTTATAGAAAGAAAATCCAATAAATAAGAAAGAAGGCTCTAGTCGAGAAATCCCGACTAGACGATACCCTGCACCCTATACCTTACGCGTCAGTCATTTCTTGCAAGTTTGTATATGTGTGTGTACGCGCATACTTTGTTGTTACAGATCCGATAAGTATATCCGAAACGGAAAGAGTTATCGAAAACTTGAAACAAACTTGTACTGCCTAGGGATTAGGCGAGCCTATGTTTCAAATCTCTTATAGTATCTGAGATTGACGCGTTCATACATACAGATGGACGGAGAGACGGACGAACGGACCGAGGACATTATATATTTTAACTAAGAAATATTTTTATTGATTGATTCCTTAATGGGATTTCGGTCTGATCATCATTTGTACAAATTTGATTCCGTTTAAATGCCAACTTTTCCAAACAATTCTGCTAGTTCCATATCCTGAATTTGAATGTTTTCCATTTAAATTACTAAATTTATAAAAAAGAGAGAGAGAGAAAGAGTAATGAATTAGTTTCGCTAAAAATAATTATATAATATATATTGCGTTAATTACCATCTGGAACAAGCATTAAACCACCAAGCAGATTGCAATGCATTCGCACAACTATCGTCAGCTTTATCATTATCCCGATCTTTTGTTGAAAACTTCATGTTCTTATGGTAGTTCAGTGAATCACCAGCATTTCCAGAATAATGTCCAAGTGTTTTTAACTCATACGACTCTGTCTCGTTGCCAATCAGAAAGTGATCGTACCTAGCATATCTAGTTTGATTGTCAAAGTCCTTAAGATGTATATACAATTCGTGGGGCTCAAATTGTGTCAGCAAGTGAAGTTTGTCCAATCCCAAAAAGAAGTTTCCACGCAAATCTCCAAAGCCTGCCTTATACGATTCCCAATCTCGATTAAAGCTAACACTTCCATCAATTCTTCGCTGGACTACAGTCCAACCAGAACCTGACAGTGTGGAGTTACAAGGAGCGGAGAATAATCCAATGTTGTGCAAACCCAAAATATGCACATCGGTAGATTTACCCAGACAGTTTGAAGAGATAGAACTCAATTGTAATTTAGAGTTATTTGCCTTAAGGTCGTTCAATTCTTTAACATTAGCATTGTTGTCGGATTTGAGTTTACTTATCTGTTCATCCTTTAAAGCGTTCTCCTGTTGAAGTTGTGTTGTTGTCGCATCTCGATCAAGGATTTGCTTGAGAGCGGTGTCCAGTTGGTGTTGAAGTGTTATTATTGTTGCACCCTGATCATTCTTTTGATGGAGAGCGGTGTCCAGTTTCAAAAGTATGGTCGCCCCTTGGTCGTGAATCTTAGTTTGGAATTCTCCAAACTTTGCATCGTTCGAGGCCAGTTTCTGTTGACTGTTTTGCAGTTGAAGTTTAACTATAGTCATTTCTAGATCTTTTATAGTATTTTTTAGTTCCCCAAACTGTTCCTCCTTCGATCTTACAGTGGAAGCATAGTTAAGTAACGGCTTGACGATCTTGTAGCAATATTTGCCACACTTTTCGTCTTGTTCGCGAGATTCCTTGAAGCACTGTAGAAAACACAAAATTAATTTTGATGGAATGATACCTTGTTTATTTAGAACACTAACCGATTCACCATCAGATCCATAACTTAAATTGAAAAGTGAAGCCATCAATAACATTATTAAGAATCCTTGTTGCACATTCATTTTAATTATTCACGATTTATTTTATGTTTGCTGCACAGCTATACAAAATTTGTACTAACTAAAACGAATTCCGCGTCGAAAAATGGAACCTCGTCTTTGACAATTGCATGCGAATAATCAACATTGAACTCTGACCAGTCTTGATCAAAACATCCGTTTATATAATAGATATAAGTCAATGCACTGAAATCACCTAAGAAGAACAGCTTGATCCGGGTGGCGCTTGACGCTTGACTTTGTTTGCGTGTGCAAGCTTATCAGAAGGGCTGACGTCATAATCAATCGCTAGAAACAGAATAATACTGTGGTCGCTCGCAAATTGAAAGTTCGCTTTGTTGAATTAAACAAAAAAAAAAGGAAGATGGCTCTAGTCAAGAAATCCCGACTAGACGATACCCTGCACCCTATACTTAACGCGTACAATCAGTGCTTGAAAGTATGTGTGTGTGTACTTGACTTAACTTCAGTGTTTCATATCTCCGGTGTTTTCAAACCGATTTTAATACGCATTTCACAGATTGATTGATTAATTTCTCCAGTGATTAAAATCCCACTATTTGTTAACGAGATTTCCCCTACATTAATGTAAATTTCACACCTTATTATTGCTTTAAGGAACTTGTTACAATAAGTTTTGAAAGCAACCTCTTAGGATTAACCACACTTGTTTCAAGGCCAATAACTTTGACCATAGATTAATAAACTTTTTTCGTACCTTCGCTTTCTGTGATTTAAGACTAGACTAAAATCTTTAGCAATTCATATTTTGTGCGCGAAAAGGGAAAGTTTGTTGGTGGAAAGAGAAATTAATAGCGACCAACTGAGACTGTTTTATAGCAACCCCTTCTTACCACCCACCCCCTCGCTCAACCACACCTAAGCACTTAGTCAGAGGCCGAATTCGAAGCCGAAGCCGAAGCCGTTTCCTTTTTAACAGGCGGCACAAGTTGAGGCCATAAATTTGCAAGAGCGCAACGCAAAATAACCAAAAAAAAACAAAATTAATGCAAGACAAGCTTTGCAGCAGCAGCATCTTTAGGAGCTGAAGAGAGTGTAAAGGGAGGAGAGGATGCGTCTCCGATGGCGTCTGTGTGAGTATGGATGAGTGTGTGTGTGTATCTAGCGCACATTCAGCGCGACGATAAATTTCCCGGCCGAAATGTGTAAATTATAAATACGAGCAATTATTTTAACTCTACTTAACAAATTACCATGCCATAGCATATGGGGCAAAAGGTATAAATTACCGACTTTTACGACTTGCGGAAATTGTATGGCGACGACGACGATGGCAGGTTGTGTATGTATGTATGTGTGGAAGAGAGTCAGTGTAATTGTGTGTGTGTGTATAGAGGTGATTATGCTTAATTGTGTGTATGTCAGAGAGGCGTCGACGTCGACATCGTCGGCGGTCTGTTTAAGAGCCCAGGACCCCGTTACATTGTGCTTCCTGTGTTGGCAACGCCATCAACCACTACACCTCACCTTCTCACCTACACCTTTACCTAACCGTTTGCCGTGCGGTGTAAAAACTTTTCGAATCAACTTTTAAGCAGCCCAAATGACTTTGTGGCCATTTTAAGCTCGTGTTTGTGTGTGTGTTCAGACTGCAAGGTATGGTTATAGCGGAAGAGGGGGTGAAGTGCACACTTGATAACTTGATAAGTTGTGTTTTTGTGTATGGGTTAAGGCTGGTGGGTTGGCTGTTTCCTGAGGTTTTGCGTTTTAATTGCAAACAATTTTTCGGATTTTGGTTCTTTACGGATGCATGACGTTGGGACATGAGTGTTTAAACTGGATTTGAGGTTGAGATGGGATGGGATGGAATGTTTATGTCTGTTAACACTTGTTGTTGTTGTTGTTTTTTGATAACGATAAGCTAATGATTTTATTGAGCCAACTTGTGACTCAAGAATAACATAATTACTTTTTAAAGTTATGCATTTTTCTATTCGATTTTTTCTCTTAGGTTGCAGTATAATAATATAAGTGAACATAATCGTAATCATAATAGTTAAAAGATATCGATGCTATATCGTATATCGATATAAGAGCAGAACCTTCTTTAGTTTAAGCTTCACTCACTAAAGAAAATAAAGAACCAAGATTGAATCTGTAAATATAAGGATCATCTTAATATTTGTCTATACAATTGCATTTCTAAATGCATAAAGACAAAATTTACTTCTTTATTTTACATACCAAAAATCATAAAAAATAATCTCAATAGAACAGTATAGTTGCTATGAATAATTTACAAAATTTTTGTCATTTTCAAGAGGGACAATTCATTACAAAAACTTCCCTTCCATAATGAGTGTTGGACTAGTGTTGCGACAGCTGCATTCATTGCCAAAGTTGTAAGTTATGTGAACGAAATGCGCTTTGGATTTGCCGTCAGCTTTTGGGTTTGCCGTCAGTATTCGCCTTTGAGGTCTTTTACACTGCGCAAAAATGTTATTTTGTGTGTGTGTGAGTGTTTTTGGCACAAGGGCGCGCGTGCAAAAATAATTTATGGAGACCATCAACAACCCTCAGAACTGAAGCTAGGAGGAGCATACACAAAATGATAGATGGCGTGCCAGAATGTCTGCCGTGGTAAGGCGTCAGCAACTGTGCAACTGTGGGGCAAGGCTAAAGCAAAAGCAAAAGCAAAAGCGAAGCAAGTTAACCCAAAACCCAAAAAAAAATATGCTGCGGGCGATATATTTCTCGCACTCACTGTCATCATCGCGGCCAAACTCGACACTGCAAATGAGAGCAAGACACAAGAAGAAATGGAGAACATAATGAAATGGAAAGAGAACACTTTGAAATTGAAATGTCGTTTTGTCTGGCACTAGAATTTTTCATTGCCAATTTCTGTTTGAGAAACGAACGAACGAACAAACGAACGAACGCCAAGGGAAACTGTCAAGCAGACTGCCATATTTCTGCCATATATTTTTCCACGAGAGCCAAACACAAATGTCACATCAATCTTGTGACCAGTGTTGCGTAAGAAGCAAAGAAAATATTCATTTTGTTTTAGTTGAAACCCTAACCAACCCAAACCCCCACAACCTTCTCCCACTCTTCAAAAATGAATCAAGTTTCGCGTCTCTGCTGCTGCATTTGCAAAATATGATTAATGACTTCGAGTATGTTGCGCAAATTTTCAAAATGATGAATCGAGACTAAGTGTACTCTATATATTCGAGTTTATTTGCAAAATGATGTTTTGAGTTGAAAATGAGTCGTTTTTTTTACTAGTTTAAGTTTAAGAAAAATTAATAGGAGGATCGAAGAACATTCAAACGTTTAAACATAAATTTTTACTTTTCTTAACTTTTAGGCTACTTATAGACAGTTCTATATGGCAACTTAGTCTGATTTTTGATAGTTAAGTTAAGTTCATAACTTCTTCAGGATTTCATTATATAATTTACTTCAAGAAAAGCACAAAATATTTATTTAAGTGTTTTCAATTATTTTCCTAGTTTTAGTTGTATTTTTTTGTTTAAGCTGTCTTAGAATTTTCTTTATTGTTATCACATAATCATTTATGTTATGTAATAAAAAACTCTTTTAACATA
The DNA here is from genome assembly GCA_035044465.1 of Scaptomyza tumidula. NCBI lineage: Eukaryota > Metazoa > Arthropoda > Insecta > Diptera > Drosophilidae > Scaptomyza > Scaptomyza tumidula. Next base: position 416,636 of record JAWNNW010000902.1, on the reverse strand, counting down.
AAATTTGATTAAATAATTATAAGTTTTTCTAAGCGTAAAATAACTGTTTATTTTTTAAGCAATTTACAAACAAAGCAAACAATTTATTAGTTTTTTTTTTGTTGATTGTAAATTTGTTTTGCCAAGCAGATGTTTAAGAGAATTTTATGAGTTGCAATAGGTCAAGCGCATGCAATGTAAATATTTGGCTGCATGTTGCGTTGCCATTCATGTTGTGATGTTGCATTTGCCGCATTTGCCATCTTGGGTTATTCCACCTGCCAACTTGGCCACACACTTAAGCTGTTCGAAGGCATGGCATGAGCTCGGTCTGAGTCACATTTTTTTCTCTCTTTTTTTCATGTTATTTTTAAATATTTTATTTATATATATTTTAAATTTGCTGGGTCAAAGCGATTGAGCGCAAAATGAAGCCGCCAAAGACGGCGACGGCGACAAACGATTTGACAGCAAATGGCAAAAGCCGGCAGCTGTTTTGCGATATATACCCTACAGAGACTACCCTAAGAGATGGGGTATGCTAATAAGTTAGAGTTAAAATGACATTAAGGTATGTGAAAATTATTATTTCTTCATTATATCAAAGTACAAATAAATGATGTATATTCCTGTAGACATTTATATACATATAACTAAATACTTTTTATATTGATTCTTACATTTTGTACTTTATTGATTTAACATTTAAACCTTCTTAATAAACAAGAGTTTTTAATGACTTTAAGGTATGTGAAAATGATATTTCTTCATTCTATCATACTACTAAATGGTGTTCATTTCCTTAAAAAAAAATATTATAAATATATAAATAAATATTGTTAATTGAAACAAAATTAAATACTTTTTTATCTTGGATCTTATATTTTATATTTCATTGATTAAAAATTAAAGCCTTTTTAGAAAACTATATATCCTCATATTGTAACAATTATGTTCATTACTTTAACAAAAAATAAAAATATACATAAATTATTGATTTAAATAAAAACCATATCTTTGTTCTTATATTGTGTATTTCATTGATTGAAAATGTAAACAAAATAAAAAAAGTTTATTTAATAAGAGTATCTTTTAGTCCAGTTTCGATTGATATATTGTTGGTGTAGCGTGGAGCTCTTGTTGCTGGCTTTGCAACAACAGCAACAACACATGTTGCTTGTCGCACAAGTTGTTGTCGCAGTTTTCCATGCGGCGTCTCTCGCTCTTGTCGCTGATTAGCATCGCCATCGCCATCGCCATCGCCAGCTCGTGTCAGCGCGATAAGCTCTCAGGCTCTCAAGTCTTAAGTCTCAAGTCATGCCGATGCCGATGCCGTTGCCGTTGCCGTTGTCGTTGTGGATGTGGATGCCACAAATCATTGCCAAACATGCTTTTTACAATGCGACTCGAAGCCAAATAAGCTGGCAAGGTGTGGTTTGCTTCATTTGGCATCGAACTGCTGCTAACTCTTTTTCTAATAATTATTTCAAAATTTTTCTTTAGCTATTCGATATTTTTATACATTTAATCATTTTAACGCACCTTAACTATTACACCCAAGCAAGCAACAAGTAATGGATACGATTTCTAATTAAAAAGTCTGTGCTCTTAACTAGTTTAACAAAATTGGAATATTTTTATTTAGGTTGCTATAAAGTGTGATTTTAATACATATATACTTTGTTCCCAGAAAACCAAGTAATTTTCTTACAAAAGCATTTATTTTTTAATAATTGTGATTAAAGTATATAAGTAAATTTACTTTTTATTTTGTTATTTATTTATTTTTATATGATTTGGTTAAAGAAAATAATGAAACAGTAGATACCCTGAACTATTATACATTATACAGGGTCCGCCAAATAACTTCTTTTTTTTTCAAAGTAATGTCGCAATATTTCGCAGCGTTGTTCAAGCGTATACACAACCATATTCGATCAGCGGGAGGATCAAACTAATTACCTGGCGAATCAAACATGAGCTTAGTGTTACCATTCACGAAATAGAGTGAAAAAAAAAGATAGATAGCGGATCCTATACAAAACATTACGCGTACAAACAGTGCTTGCATGTATGTGTTTTGTGTGTGTTCCATATTCCTGGTACTTCTTAACCTACTATTTCAATAAAACATTTTAATCATTTTCAATGTGTTGAGGGTATAAATACAAAAAATTTATAAAATTAATGAGTTAAACAGCGATCGAAATCGAAAGTGAGCTGTTTTTCTAATGGAAAACATCTCAAAGATAACCCCACAGAGCACCAAAGTATCTGCTTATAGATTTCCCTTAAACTTTTTATCATTTTAGTTATAACAAGCTGGCTCTCACTTAATCTATATTTAATTCAAATCTTTGAACATCTGAATAAAAAGAAAATATGCCATTTACCTCGAAAAAATAAACTTGACTAATTAGCTCTCCCCCACAAAGATTGTCGTTTGTGTTTACTTAAACGGCAGTAAAGCATTTTGGTATGCATAAATTCTGAAATATATCAATTTGAACGAAAAAGCTTCCTGCTGCGATCTTGCATGATATTATCCACGATTTGCTCACTGCTCATCCCCCCCAACCCTCTTTCCACTCTATCCACTTCTTCTGTGTATGCTTTGTCAGTTTGGGTCTCATTAGCTGCTGCATACGATGACGCCAAACAAGCCACTTAATTTAAATTTAAATGTTTACTTCTCGCTTTGCGTGTGGGGCAAAGTATTTTGTCTTCGTTCGCTCCTTCTCCAACGCTCCCCTCGTTCATTCGTTAAGTTTTTAGTGTGGCTGTCACGACATGCCAAGATTTATTTTCGGTATTCCATGGGCAACTAAAATGCGCTGTCAGCGCACCAGTTGTTGCCATACGTCGGATCCCATCTTCCCTGCCGCTCTCTCTCTCTCTCTCTTCGCTCTGGACAGCTACATTAGCGTCTGATGGTGGTCCCAGTTCCCTCGAGGACAGACCCACTTGGAGTGGTGTGGAGTGGCGTAGAGTGAGAAGAGAGAGTTCCCTCTCATTGCACTTGACACCCGAAATTGATGCGCCTGGCATACCCGTACCGTTCCTATCCGTACCGTACCGAACCCAAAAAGCCACATTAATTAGGCTAAATATTGACATGTTGACGTATGTGTTGTTCTGGCTATTGATTTGATTTATTTAATGCACTGTTGCTTGGCTGGTTTGTGTTTTACGATTTTCAAATCAATTATCCAACAAGTGAATATTTTGGGGTCTATTTTGGCATCTTACTGTATGATCGATTTTTTTTTGCTTCTGTTTAGATCGCATCTTGGCTCGGCATCATTCTCCTTGTGACGCATCTTTTGAAGGGATTCATGAGCATTCCAAGACGAAGAAGAGCTCCACAGCGCTGGCGTTTACCTAAGGGTTAGAGAGTTTACCAAATACGATTCAGAGGGATAAACCGAATAGCAACTATCTCTACCTACCCTTATCCCTTTTGAAACAGCTAGATCTCTCCTTATAGGCCTTCTCCTGTGCCAAATCAATCTCAGACAAGTCGATGGCTTTATGGCTAGGGGCACCCTCGGGAGTTTGTTCTGCGAAAGAAGGTGATTTTGAGCTCAGCTTGTTCAACATACGTTCATCTCTTTTGCTTTGAAACGCACATTTCTCTGTGGTCGTCTTGAGCAGCAGCCAGGATTGCTGCAGTTTGTTGCCCTCCACAATCAGCTTCTCATAGCCTTTCAGCAGCTTCCTCACATCGACGCCAGCCAGTTCCTCGGGCAGGGGCTGTTCACCGAACTGTCTGGATGTCAGACGCAGATCCTCAAAGCGTTGAATGAGCTGTTTGATGCCAACGGAACATTCTTCAACATCATGCTCAGGAAAGACCAGCTTCAGGGATATTGTCGATGGTTCGATTGAATGCGGATCTGTGCTGATATTGCGCAACATCTCGGCCGTCTCCTCCATGAAGGTTTCTTGTCGCTTGCGCAGCTCCTGCAGACGCTCCTTTAGCTCATCGAGATAAGCCAATTGCTGGAAAGTTGGCTGCTTGCCGGCCATCCTGAAGGTAACATCAATTTAGCATTTATATTTCACGAAAAACATTTGCAAACTTTTTTGTGTTATTATTGTATTGTTGTGTACTGAATTTTGAGATTGTGTTTTGTGATTTGAGTTTGGGATGAAAAGTCAAAGCCCCTGGATTGGATAACTCCTAAATCTGACTGAAGGCGCCTCGCACCGTTCACTATGTCGCAATTTGTTCAACTCAAATCGCCAGTTTAGAAAAAATAAAGGCGTAAACGTCTTTGATTGCCAGCCAGTTTGCCACGAAGAGTCAAGATTCAACTGATTACAGACCACCAAAAAAATATTTCATTTAAGCCAAACTCTTTATGCAACTAAATAAAACTGAGGATCTTTTGATTTTTGAGTGCAATTTGTGACATGAAAAATTAAATAATATTCATACTACAGGGAATATGTATTCAAAAAAATATTCAATAAAAAGTTTATTTAAATCGATTTTTATTCTGTTCAATGAAAACTACAAGAAAACAAAATAAAATAAATGTACAAAATTATATACGAAATAAGTGTAATAAAAACAATACTGAAAACTTGCAATTTATTAAGAAAAATATTATTTTAGATAAAAATTGTAATAAATAAAATATTTTAAGTAACGAAATGTAGTAAAATAATATAAATTTTATATTTAAATGTATGTAAAAGGAAAAAGAGTTATTTTAAAATAAGACAATAATCGAAAAAAACATCTTAAGGTAATAATAGTATTACTTATATTTTTAAAGAAATTAAAAAATATATCATAAAAATTTTATATTAATTTTTTTTTAAGTAAGAAATGACTTAAGCTTAAGGAGACAATTTCATAGCTTTTATCATTAAATCTATAAATCAAAAATATTTACTTGATCTCGGTAATGCGATAATCTCGTTTCGATAGTGTGTACAGCAATCGATAACTGTTATCCTATTGCCTTTATGGGTCTCCCAAATTGAGATATCGCATGCAATCCAAATTGTCGAGTAAGTTGTATAAATTGTCTGTCTGCGGCGAATTGCACGTTGAACAATGGCGATTTGTGGGTAGAGAGAGAAGGGGAACTGAGGAGCGATTTATACAGTGGGTGGGTGGACATGGTAAGGCGTGGAGTGGGAGGGTGGGTGGTGCGGGGGTAAGTTAAGGAATTTCACGAAGTCAAGTAAAACGTGCCACTGCCGATGGCTGCCGCCTACCACAGAGCAGACCAGAGTTGATGGAGAGAGCGAGAGAGACCAGTTGAGAAGTGACAGGAATCCCTAATGCCCGTCCCAGAAAACTTTTTGCCGCTGCTGCTGCTGCTGCTGCTGTTGATTTCACCTGAGGTGAGTGTTTGCCTGCTCCACCAACTCCTTGCTCCCGCTTCAGTTGTATTTTTTCATTTTTTCTTCGATGTTGTTTTCATATTTTAATGCCTTTTTGAGTCGGTAGGCGTGCCACGACACGATTCTCTCTTGCCGATAAGCTGTTATTTTTATGGTGCCGCCAAGATCAGTATTGGACTCACTGTCAGTACGAGTACTACTCTATACCCCCTGGCCACCCCACTGTTAAGGTGTCTGTGGTGTGGGCTGGCCAGCGACTTAAAGAAGTTAAAATTATTACTGGGCAATTGTCTTGATCGTTGATTTATGTGCGCCTTTGTTATACGTAAAAAGCTCTTGAGGCGTATTTGTTGCTGCTGCTGCTGTTGTTGTTGCTGTTGTTGCTTGTTGTTTATTAGGCGGTCTTCCAACACAACACAAGACAGCAACAACAATGCAATATATGCATTATGGGTAGTTGATTAAGCCCTTTTGCCAGTAGCCACTGTTTTTTTCGAAAAGCTGATGAAATGAAACAGTAGACATTCCCAGGACAAGCTGAAGCTGGTCAAAATAGTAAATCTACATGCAGTTACATATTGGCAAACTGCAATCTACATAAGTATTATCCTAAGATTCAAATGCTCTTATTTCGCATATAAATTAAAACTCTATGTCTGATCGTTTGGCCTGTGCGTTGATAGCAGTCAGTCAGTTAGGCCTAGAAGAGTTGAAAATAGTAAGAAATCAAGTATTTCTTCAACTTAATGGTTTCTTTAATAACATTTATTTTAATTACAGATAACAAATCTCTTTCAAACATCCCCTAGATATATACCAAACTATATATATATATTCAATTTATAATCTTCAATAGCTTTTCTGCTGCTTTGTTCTACTGAATCATACTATATAGTACATTGTATGGAGTCTCATTAGTGTAGAGAGCAACTTCCATTTAATTATAGGCCTAAACAAATCCGCCTTGGGCTTACATCAATGCTAATGTCATAACAACGCCTCCTGCCTCATGCCTCATGCCTCCTGGTCAGAAGAGAACAAAAAAAAACCACTTCTCATTTGAACTTCCTGCTGCTGTCATCCCTTTTTTTCGAACAATATTTCTTTCTGTTGGTGCGCTGTGCTGTGCTGTGGCACGATTGAACAATTCGTTGCAAATGTTGCAAAAGTCGCCCGTTTGAAATTGCCTCAAACTTAATGATTTCATCTTTCATTGAATTCAAATTTGTTGCTGCCGCGGGGGCATAACCAACAACCAACAACGACTTGCAGCTGGGTTTCGTGTGTGTAAGGATGCAAGAAGTGGTCGACATTGTGGGCGTGCCTCCATCTATACGCCCCACAACTTTTGTGGCAGTCGTTGCTGACTGTTGATAGCCGCCGCCGCCGCCGCCGCCGTTGCCGCCATTGCCGCTGTCGAACGATATAACGAATTTATTATTTATTTCACCTGACAGCCAGGCCAACAGACTCTATAAATTTCCCTAGCCATGGCCGTTGTTGTTGTTGTTGTTGTTGTTCTTGTTGTTGTTGTTGAACTCCAATTGTATTTATGGCCTATTGCTTGGCGGGGATCCATACAACATATCTACATATACGAATATATATAAAAAGAATAAAATTATTGATAAGCTATACTAACTAGTTGGTTCGACGCTGATTGAATTGGCCGTGTTCTTTACCACTTGGGAACAGCTTCATTTCGACATGGTCCGAAACAAGAGTTGAGAAAACTGAACACTTTTTTAACCCAATATCCTGCTTGCCGTCATAATTTCTTTGCTGCTTTCCACTCCGATTATTTCTCGCCTCTCTTTCGTAGATCTCTCTGCATCTCCGCATCTTCGGATCTCCGCATCTGGGCATCTCGGCATCTCGGCATCTGTGTATTTTATTATGAATTGCTCTTAACGATGTTCCATTTTTCATGTGCGCATTCATAAACCTTATTCTTATTACTTTTTGTAGACTCGACTCCAAGCGGATTGTTTGCATGGCGAGAAGATTGCGAGATGCTTCTTCGTTCTCTTGGGCACTTTTGCTTGGTTCCTCGCAGGGGGGGGGGGGGGGGGAACTTGTGTTCGTTCGCGCGGCAAGTGAATGAATGATTGCAACGAATGTTGTAAGCAGAGCTTGCGGCACATTGGAGTCACTTCAATTATAAGTCTCGATTTCCACCGAAGACAGACAACACACACACACACGCACACATACACATAACCATGTTTGTAATTAAGTGATTGACTGAGTGTTGTTGTTCGGGAAGAGAGTTTTGAATAGCTCGACAGCTGTCAAAGTCTAAAAACAAAATACAAGTGAATATGTTTTAATTAAGAAAATATTTTGCCAAATTTCACAATATGTACTATGATAGATGAAAGACGTGCTTAAATTTAATTTAAGACTTGAAATATGTAATAAAATACTTAAATAAAGTACGAAATACTTGAAATGAGTATAAAAATACTTAGTTAAATACGGAATAATTGAAATTAGCATAAAAATACTGAACTCAACTACGAAATACTTGATATGAGTTAAACTTAGTTAAACTTAAGTACGACAATACTGAATTGAAATGAGCATAAAAATGCTTGAATACGAAATACTTAAATTGAGTAAAGTAATACTTAAGTTAGGTATGAAATACTTGAAATAAGTATAAAAATACTTAAAGCAAGTACTTAATACTTTAAATGAGTATAAAAATACTGGAAACATATAAGAAATACTTGAAATGAGTATAAAAATACTTAAATTAAGTACAAAATACTTGAATTGAGTATAGTCATACTTAAATTTGGTATGAAATACTTGAAATAAGTTTAAAAATACTTAAAGCAAGTACTTAATACTTTAAATGAGCATAAAAATACTGGAAACATATAAGAAATACTTGAAATGAGTATAAAAATACTTAAATTAAGTATACTTATACTAAATACTTAAATTAAGTACAAATACTTGAATTGAGTATAGTCATACTTAAATTAGGTATGAAATACTTGAAATAAGTTTTAAAATACTTAAAGCAAGTACTTAATACTTTATACTCATTTGAGTATAAAAATACTGGAAACATATAAGAAATACTTGAAATGAGTATAAAAGTACTTAAATTAAGTACAAACTACTTGAATTGAGTATACAAATTCTTAAATCAAGTACAAAATAACTAAGGCCAGTATAAAAATACTTAAATCAAACACGAAGATTCTTAAAATTAGAATAAGTAAGCTTAAATCAGGTATAAAACCAGAAAAACCGAAATCGAGTTCGCTTAAAAAAGGGTTTTTTGTTTCTCTTAAATTATATTTTGGATTAAAAGTTTACTATGCATAAAATGAAACAAGTAAGAAGGCTCTAGTCGAGATATCCCGACTAGACGATACCCTGATCCCTATACTTCACGCGTACAGTCAGTGCTTGCAAGTAAGTGTGTGTGTGTGTGTGTGTATATGCGCATACTGCATACACAACTGTGTTTATTATCCGATTTCAATAAAAATTTCACAGATTTTCATTATTTTTTTTATAATTCAAATTGCATCTCAAAGTTTTGCAAATTCAAGATTTTGTTGTTATCGATCCCATGTGTATATCGGAAACGGGAAGAGTTATCGAAAATCGGAAAGAAACTTGTACTGCCCAAGGATTAGGCGAGCTTAAGTTCCAAATCTGAAGTCTCTAGCTCTTATTGTTTCTGAGAACGGTTGGCTCATACATACGGACAGACGGACATGGCTATATCGACTCGGCTGTTGATGCTGATCAAGAATATAATATAATATATATATAGAGGCTTCCTCATGCCTGTTACATACTTTTGCACAAAACCATTATACCCTTTTTACCCATTTTTAATGTTTCATTGTTCAGGGTATACAAATATATGTAATGTTTAATATTTGGTTAAAGCTTTAAAATTACAAATGACTTTATATATTTTAACTAAGAAATATTTTTATTGATTGATTCCTTAATGGGATTTCGGTCTGATCATCATTTGTACAAATTTAATTCCGTTCTCAAGCCAAGTTCGCCAAGCAATTCTGTCATATCCAGGTCCTGAATTTGAATGTACTCCATTTAAATTACTAAATTTATAAAAAAGAGAGAGAGAGAAAGAGTAATGAATTAGTTTCGCTAAAAATAATTAAATAATATATCTTGCGTGAATTACCACTTATAACAATGTTTAAACCACCAAGCAGAATTCCAATATTTCGCACAATTATATCCGTCATATTTATCATTATCCCGATCTTTTGTTGAAAACTTCATGTTAATATGGTAGTCCAGTGAATCACCAGCAGTTCCAGAATAATCTCCAAGCATTTTTAACTCATACGACTCTGTCTCGTTGCCAATAAGAAAGTGATCGTACCTAGCATAGGCAGTTTTGTTATCAAGATCCTGAAGATGTATATACAATTCGTGGGGCTCAAATTGTGTCAGCAAGTGAAGTTTCTCCAGTCCCAAAAAGAAGTTTCCACGCAAATCTCCAAAGCCTGCCTTATACTCATCCCAATTTCGATTAAAGCTCACACTTCTATCAATTCTTCGCTGAACTACAGTCCAACCAGAACCTGCCAGTGTGGAGTTGCAAGGAGCAGAGAATGTCCCAGTGTTGGGCAAACTCAACATATGCACATCGGTCGATTTACCCAGACAGTTTGAAGATATAGAACTCGGTTGCAATTCAGAATTCAATTCAAACTGTAGTAAATACAAAATTAGTTTTGATGGAATGATACTTTGTTTATTTAGAACACTAACCGATTCACCATCAGATCCACAACTTAAATTGAATAGTGAAGCCATCAATAACATTATTAAGAATCCTTGTTGCACATTCATTTTAATTATTCACGATTTATTTTATGTTTGCTGCACAGCTATACAAATTTTGTACTAACCAAAACGAATTCCGCAACGAAAAATGGAACCTCGTCTTTGACAATTGTCATGCGATTAATCAACATTGAACTCTGAACAATCTTGATCAAAACATCCGTTTATATAATAGATATAAGTCAATGCACTGAAATCACAAGAATAAAAGCTCATTGACTCTTGATTTTTTTGCGTGTGAAAGCTTATCAGAAGGTCTGGCGTCATATTCAATTGCTCGCAATAGTATGCACACTGTCATCGTTTAATTACCCAAGATCCTGATCCACGAGAAGCTGCCCAGCATACACATACATACTTTCAAGCACTGACCGTACGCGTAAAATGGATGTGCAACAAGGACAAACCGAAACTAAATCGCGAATAATTAAAATGAATGTGCAACAAGGATTCTTAATAATGTTATTGATGGCTTCTCTATTCAATTTAAGTTATGGATCTGATGGTGAATCGGTTAGTGTTCTAAATAAACAAAGTATCATTCCATCAAAACTAATTTTGTATTTACTACAGTTTGAATTGAATTCTGAATTGCAACCGAGTTCTATATCTTCAAACTGTCTGGGTAAATCGACCGATGTGCATATGTTGAGTTTGCCCAACATTGGGACATTCTCTGCTCCTTGCAACTCCACACTGGCAGGTTCTGGTTGGACTGTAGTTCAGCGAAGAATTGATGGAAGTGTGAGCTTTAATCGAGATTGGGAATCGTATAAGGCAGGCTTTGGAGATTTGCGTGGAAACTTCTTTTTGGGACTGGAGAAACTTCACTTGCTGACACAATTTGAGCCCCACGAATTGTATATATATCTTAAGGACTTTGACAATAAAACTGCCTATGCTAGGTACGACCACTTTCTTATTGGCAACGAGGCTGAGTCGTATGAGTTAAAAATGCTTGGAGATTATTCTGGAACTGCTGGTGATTCACTGGACTACCATATTAACATGAAGTTTTCAACAAAAGATCGGGATAATGATAAATCTAACAAAAGTTGTGCAAAAACATGGAATTCTGCTTGGTGGTTTAATAAATGTTACTCATGGTAATTCACGCAAAATATGTTATTTAATTATTTTTAGCGAAACTAATTCATTACTCTCTCTCTCTCTTTCTTTTTTATAAATTTAGTGATTTAAATGGAGTACATTCAAATTCAGGAGATGGAACTGACAGAATTGTTTGGAAAAGTTGGCATTTAAACGGAATCAAATTTGTACAAATGATGATCAGACCGAAATCCCATTAAGGAATCAATCAATAAAAATATTTCTTAGTTAAAATATATAAAGTCATTTGCAATTTTAAAGCTTAAAACAAATATTAAACATTTCATACATTTGTATACCCTGAACGCATTAAAATTGGGTAAAAGGGATATAATGGTTTTGTGCAAAATTATGTAATAGGCAGAGGGAAGCATATATATTCTTGATCAGCATCAACAGTCGAGTCGATACAGCCATGTCCGTCTGTCCGTCCGTCCGTCCGTATGTATGAGCCAACCGTTCTCAGAAACAATAAGAGCTAGAGACTTCAGATTTGGAACTTAAGCTCGCCTAATCCCTAGGCAGTACAAGTTTGTTTCCGATTTTCAATAACTCTTCCCGTTTCCGATATACACATGGGATCGATAACTACAAAATCTTGAATTTGCAAAACTTTGAGATGCCATTTGAATTATAAAGCAAAATAATGACAATCTGTGAAACTTTCATTGAAATCGGTTAAGAAAAACCGGAGTTATGGGACATTGAAGTCAAGTCAAGTATGCAGTTTAATCGTACACACCCACATACACATACTTTCAAGAACTGAGTATTCGTATATTAATTATAGGGTGCAGGGTATGGCCTAGTCGGGATTTCTCGACAAGAGTCATCTTTTCCGTTAATTCATAGATGGGTATAAAACAATAATACTTATAGAAAATCGTTCTAATCGCGAGCAACCCCAGTATTCATATTTCTAGTAATTGAATATGACGTCAGACCTTCTGATAAGCCTACACACGCGTCAAGCGCGACCCAGATTAGTCTGTTATTCTTAGGTGACTTCAGTCTAGTTACTTATACTTTTTTTTAAACAATTCAAGTTCAAGTTCAATGTTCATTAATCGCAAACAATTGAAGATGTGAAAAAAGGGTATAATGAAGTTGTGCAAATGTATGTAACAGGCAGAAGGAAGCATCTCCGACCCCATAAAGTATATATATATTCCTGATCAGTATCAACAACCGAGACGATATAGTCATGTCCGTCCGTCTGTCGGTCTGTATGTATGAACGCGTCGATCTCAGAGACTTTAAGAGCTACAGACTCCAGATTTGGAACTTAATATGACGCCGGACCTTCTGATAAGCATGCACACACAAAAACAAGTCAAGCGTCAAGCGGCATCCGGGAAGTGGGAAAAAAAACCATTTGCTGGATCGGTCAGAGCAATGTTGATTATTCGCATGCAATTTTCAAAGACGAGGCTTCATTTTTCGTTTCGGAATTCGTTTTAGTTAGTACAAAATTTGTATAGCTGTGCAGCAAACCGAAAATAAATCGCGAATAATTAAAATGAATGTGCAACTAGGACTTTTAATAATGTTATTGATGGCTTCACTATTCAAGTTAGGTTATGGATCTGATGGTGAATCGGTTAGTGTTCTAAATAAACAAACTATCATCCTATCAAAACTAATTTTGTGTTTTCTACAGTGTTTCAAAGAATCCCGCGAACAAGACGAAAAGTGTGGCAAATATTGCTACAAGATCGTCAAGCCGTTACTTAACTATGCTTCCAGTGTAAGATCTAAGGAGGAACAGTTTGGGGAACTAAAAAATACTATAAAAGATCAAAACGTGACCATAAGTCAACTTCAACTGCAAAACAGTCAACTAAAACAGGCCTCGAACGATGCAAAGTTTGGAGAATTCCAAACTAAGATTGACGGTCAAGTGGCGACTATTCTTTTGAAACTGGACACCGCTATCAATCAAAAGAATGATCAGGGTGCAACAATAATAACACTTCAACACCAACTGGACACCGCCCTCAAGCAAATCCTTGATCGAGATGCGACAACAACACAACTTCAAAAGGAGAACGCTTTAAAGGATGAACAGATAAGTAAACTCAAATCCGACAACAATGCTAATGTTAAAGAATTGAACGACCTTAAGGCAAAGTACTCAAAATTGCAATCGAGTTCTATATCTTCAAACTGTCTGGGCAAATCGACCGATGTGTATAAGCTGAATTTGCCCAACATTGGGACATTCTCTGCTCCCTGTAACTCCACACTGGCAGGTTCTGGTTGGACTGTAGTTCAGCGAAGAATTGATGGCAGTGTGGACTTTAATCAGGTTTGGGACGAGTATAAGGCAGGCTTTGGAGATTTGAGTGGAAACTTCTTTTTGGGACTCGATAAACTTCACTTGCTGACACAATTTGAGCCCCACGAATTGTATATACATCTTGAGGACTTTGACAATCAAACTAGATATGCTAGGTACGATCACTTTCTTATTGGCAACGAGACAGAGTCGTATGAGTTAAAAACACTTGGAGATTATTCTGGAAATGCTGGTGATGCATTGAGAGTTCATATTAACATGAAGTTTTCAACAAGAGATCGGGATAATGATAAAGCTGCCCACAGTTGTGCTGAAGAATGGAATTCTGCTTGGTGGTTTAATGCTTGTTCCAGATGGTAATTCACGCAAGATATATTATTTAATTATTTTTAGCCAAACTAATTCATTACTCTCTCTCTCTCTCTCTCTTTTTTATAAATTTAGTAATTTAAATGGAAAACATTCAAATTCAGGATATGCAACTGAAAGAATTGAGTGGCGAACTTGGCATTTAAACGCAATTAAATTTGTACAAATGATGATCAGACCGAAATCCCATTAAGGAATCAATCAATAAAAATATTTCTTAGTTAAAATATATAAAGTCATTTGAAATTTTAAAGCTTAAAACAAATATTAAACATTTCATAAATTTGTATACCCTGATCCCATTAAAAATGGGAAAAAAGGGTATAATGGTTTTGTGCAAAAGTAAGTAACAGGCAGAAGGAAGCATCTCCGACCCCATAACGGCTCTAGTCGAGATATCCCGACTAGACGATACCTTGATCTCTATACTTCACGTAAGTGTGTGTGTGTGTGTGTATATGCGCATTCTGCATACTGCATACACAACTTCAATGTCCCATATCTCCGGTGTTTCTTAACCGATTTCAATGAAAGTTTCACAGATTGTCATTATTTTGTTTTAAATTTCAAATGGCATCTCAAAGTTTTCCAAATTCAAGATTTTGATGTTATCGATCCCATGTGTATATCGGAAACGGGAAGAGTTATCGAAAATCGGAAACAAACTTGTACTGCCTAGGGATTAGGCGAGCTTAAGTTCCAAATTTGGAGTCTCTAGCTTTTATAGTCTCTGAGATCGACGCGCTCATACATACGGACAGACAGACGGACAGACAGACGGACAGACGGACATGGCTATATCGACTCGACTATTGATGCTGATCAAGAATATATATACTTTATGGGGTCGGAGATGCTTCCTTCTGCCTGTTACATACTTTTGCACAAAACCATTATACCCTTTTTTCCCATTTTTAATGGGATCAGGGTATAAAAACTCATAAATATTATCTGGTTTTCATTTCTTAAGAAAATTATGCACAATACTCTTTTAAAATTGTTTTAAATAATTTTACTTGATACTTTGTAATAAGTTTTGCACGTTTAGATATTAAAAAGCTTTTGAATACTTGATAAACTCAAATATAAATGTTTAAATATTATTTTCTTTTGCTTCGAAATATGAAATGAAGCTTGTTACTTCTTCGAAAATGTAAGTCATAATAAATATCTGAAAGGCACTTTCATGAGTATCTTCTTTGAGATGGCCATGGCTCTTAGTTTTGATCTAATTGCGTCGAATGTTGTTGTTGTTGTTGTTGCTCACGTTCTTGGCTGTCACCCTTTCTTATCAACAGGCTCACAGATGATGTGACAGCCAAAAAGAAAGGCATCATCAACGAACGAACTACACTCACAATGCGCCTCTCGTCGTGCAATTTATTGAGCCCATCAATCAAGTGTCCATACCATGGATACACTTTAATGTATGTGTGTGTGTGTGTGTGTGTAGTAACTGTGTGGTGTTGTGATTCTCCGCAAATAATTGTTGCCATCGTTGCACATTGCACATTGCACGTTGCACGTTGTTCGTCTGTGTCAGTCTGTTCGATGTCTGTGCTGTCGATGCTGTCAATGGGTGTGGTCACAGTTGCCAGCACATTGTTTATGTTTCGGGTTCGGTTTCGGGTTCGGATTCGGTTTTTTCGGTTTCCCAGTTTTTCGCTGCTCAGCAATCGTCACTCATCAGCGTCTGTCTGTGTCTGTGCCACACCAAAAACAAAGCACACAGCAACAACAAAAAATGGCCAATCATCGATCATGGTCATCATCATCATCATCATCTCAACTCTTCATCTTTTTTAAGGTCCTCATCCTCATTCTCGTCATCGTCATCGTCATCGAGTTGTTGTTATTGATGAGCGCAAAAGCAGCAGTCGTCAGTCTAGTCAGTTGTTTGGGGGCAAGATAATATCTTTTGCAACAAATTTTTGACAGCTACAATGCGGCCGTGTGCGTGCGTGCGTGTGTGTTTGTGTGTGTGCAACGGATTGCTGCAACTGGAATCCGAGGTCTGCCTGTTGGGGCCCTGTCACATTTATCACAAATTCAATGAATAATAATTTTTGCACGCTGTGTGATGTGACGTGCTAATGTTATCTGATTGGAATCGCTGATGAAGCAACAGCACAGGACAGGACAGGACCAGGCATCCAGGGTTGCCAGGGTTGTCAGTGCTGTTCGAGCGAAGCTCTTAAATATTAATTATGTTGACCATCTTTCTTCTGGCATTTTGTATTATAAATTGCGTTCACGATAAGCGTCGACTTATTGCCAACGAGATCATAAATTCTAAAGTTTTCGATCATTTCCGGCTCTCTCTCTCTCTTTTACTCAGTTCTCTGTTCTTTCAGGCCATATATATCATTGTACTTGGTGGCATGTTTGAGTGCAACAAACAAACCAGCTATATATATATATATGCGTACACAGTTTACTTTATCTGTACTAAAGTCAATATCCATAGAACGATACACTTCCATTCCAATGTTTGTGTGGCTTAGTTATGTTATATTTATGTTTGTTTGCAGTGGCGCCTACTGGAATTACACTTGGTGGACAGCTTTATGATGGGGTCATCGATCACACTCAACTTATATACTGAAAGAGGCTTCCATCTTTGGCTAACCCATCAATAAATAATAAGATAAGCTTAACTAAATATGTTACTATAGTTTTTGTTCAACAGCTGCAAGAAAATATTTGTGATATATTCAAGTTTAATAAACATTGAAAACTTGTTTTTTTCTTCGCAAATACTTGAACAAAGATATCAAAATCTTGGAACTTGACAAGATATTATTTGAATATATAGTGATCAATCAAATACAGTCTCCTCGGACACAATCACAGCACAAGCTGTTTGTCTTGTTTTCTGAATGTTTCTTTAAGTGATCTTCAACGCGCTTAGCACTTTGAGCAGGTTTTTTTTTCACGCTTTTTTTTTTTGTTTTTGAATTGAATTCGACATGCAATGTCAGCTGGCTAACCCCCAGGCTAATCAATTACAAAGAGATGCCAACTTGTCAGAGAGCCAACAGAAAGAAACAAACAGTTGAGGCGTTCCACAATGAGTAAAGAGCAGAGAAGTGAAGTGAAATAACAAATGAGGAATGTGAGGAACGAGAAGCTAGCGCCAAATTACTTGCAGCACACTAAATCAGCTGTCTGTCGAGAATTCGCAAGCAATTTTAAAAATGTTGTGTATACAAAAAGACTTGTTGACAGTTCTTAATTGCAAAGGATTTGTACGCGTTAACAGTGTGTGTGAGCAGGAGGAGAAGTTTCTTAACTGAACTTTAAGAGTGTTTTGCATATAGTATGTGACGCATGATAACTGTCAATATTTTGGCAGAGCTTAACTGACAGCTGTCACGCAAGAACTCACTCGCTCGAAGTTCAAGCCGGAAGCGAATTTGTAAAGCACTGCAAAAAAAATGAAATTCTCTTTGTGAACAAAAAAAAAAACAAATATGAAAATTGAAATGAATTTGTCGCGACTTTTACGAGTTGCGCCTCGCACGAATATTAAAAACTTTGCTGCAGGCCAGAACCAAAACACCAAAACCCGACAACCAGACAAACGAACAACAACAAAGTTAAACCCTACAACGTAATATGATAGGGGCTCTTCGGAACGTAGTACGTACGTGATTACGTGAGAGACTCCTCGCATGTGTCGCCGCCTGTCAAAGTGTCAGCGTATGCTCGTACGCAAATAACGGTAAAGGATTTGTCACTGCCAACGCCAACTGAAAAATACCAAACCATAAAATAAATAAACAAACAAACAAACGAATACCACCAGAAGCACAAAAGCAGAAGCACAAAACGGAAAACACAAAAGTGAAACCTGTCACAAAGTGTTGACTAAATGCAAAATAAAGCACAAAAAATAAACAATATTAAGAAAATAATGTCTACTGCATGATTAAATACCCTTTGTAGAGTTATTATTGTAAGAAATTTTACCTAAGGTTGCCTTATAAAGAAAGTGTTCTTCAATCGGACATTGGCATATGTTGAGCCTATACTATATTATATTGTACTTAAATCTGTCCGTATGCACTTTAGAAAGATTTAGATATTGTTTCCGAATGATATTATTTCTTAACATCTCATTTCATTCTCTGCCTATTACTTCTCCGCCTTCCGTAAACCTTTGCTTTCACTCGTCTTTCACTTAGGAAAAAAAAACAACTTCAAACCCAAAGTATCTTTAAACATTATCAACGATAATGTAATGAATGAATGAAATCTCAACTTCGGCTACCACACAACGGCAATAATCTTCGTCTGGCGCATCGCACGCTTTGAGCTAATGAGAATCCATGTACATTAAGATTCTCATTGGAGTTTATTTACCCGCGAGCCAACTTGTTGCTTGACGAGCCGGTTTCAGGTTTTATCGTATCTGTTAACCAGATACGGTCTCTGGTTTCCAATCTATGTTCATTCTATTATCGTTGAACATTATAGCCTATGTTTTATTTTGAACTATAAGCTATATTATTGTCCAATTTTATTAATATTCATGCAAAAAGTAACAAACAAACAAACAAACTTTCACATTTATAATATTAGTGGAATATTTTACTATTCGCTTAAATTTTTTTTTATTAAATGACTGATATATTTCTACGTTATTGTAAATGATTAAGAAGGGTATATTGTTTTTGGGAAATAGAATGTAGAATGTAAGTCGCCATCTTTCTGTCCGTCTGTCTGTGTGTCGATCTCAGAGACTATCAGAACTAGAGACTTACGATTTGCAACATAAGCTCGCCTTATCACTAGGCAGTATTTTTATCTAATAATCGATAACTCATCTCGTTTCCCAAGTAAACATGTGATCGATACTTATTAAATCTTGATTTTGGAAAAGGCTTAAAACATTCGAAATAATGAAAATTTGTGAAATTTTGATTGAAATCGATAAAAATCATAACAAAAATCGATAACACCTGAGATAAGAAACATTGAACATATTCGCACGTTATATCTAGAGTTCAGGGAATATTCTAGTCGGGCTTTCCTGACTATAATCTTCTTTTTTTTTTTGGATAGTTTAAAGCTCTATATAGCAAAATCATTTTATTATGTAACATTATTTTGTTTTAAATTATTTTTTTTCATATATATCTGTTTTTAATAAAAATAAAGTTGAAAACATTAAAATGAAACAGAAAGAGAATTTTAATCAACATCTTCTTTAATTAAATATCTTTTTATTATTACTACTATTATCTTCCAACTATTTTGGTATTTTCATTATTGAAATAGTTTTATATTCGATTTTTTTAGAAGTCCATAATCAATTAATAAAAATAAAAAATTTGTTAATTGCAGGTTTTAAAATTGAATATCTTGAAATTTTTTTATAAATTTGATGTGATTATTTAACGCATTAACTTTTCCATCTAATTGATATGTATTAAGCCAAGCTTCGTTAACAATTACAAATTAATGTAAATTAATCAATTTGCAATCAAATTTAACTGTTCGAATTCGATTTCGAAATTACGCAGCGTTTGTTCTAAGTGAAAATGTCTGTCAATGTGTGTTGCTTTGACTGATTGATGGACTGGCCGACTGTCTGACTGTCTGGCTGTCTGGCAGACTGACTGAGTAACTGAGGGAATGAGTGAATGAGTGATTGAGTGAGCGAATGAGTATTTGAAGTGATTGCGTCTTTGCATGCCTCACTTCAGAGTCACGTAAGCAAAGCAAAGCAAAGCAAAACAAAACAAAACAACAACAACACACAAACACGCACACAAAAACGTTTATGCGTTATCAATCTTATCAGTAATATAATGACATGACAACATGCCGCATCTAAAGAGTCTCTCTCCCCAGGCCACAATAACAACAACTACAACAACAACATTTGTGCTGATGAAATTGATTTCCCAATTGCTGCCGTTTGACATGCTCGCTGCTGCTGCTGCTGGTGCTGGTGCCTGGGCACGCAAGGCATTTTGTTTTTTCTCTATTCTTCGCTCTCTGTTTATACTGTGTTCTGAAACGGTTTCCATATGCTGTTTGTTGTTGGTGTCGTTGTGTTGTAATTTATGCGCCAGCTCGTTCATTTGACATGTCAAAAGTTGTGTCGCTTGATTGATGACTGCTGTCAACACATATTTTCGAATTTTTTTCTCTCTTGACTATGTTAGTAAAATATACATACATACTGTGTGTGTGGTTAGGCCGCAAAAGGGTTCTCTAGCTATGGGTTTTCTAATTTTTGTTTTTATACCCTGATCCCATTAAAAATGGGGAAAAGGGTATATGGGTTTTGTGCAAAAGTATGTAACAGGCAGAAGGAAGCATCTCCGACCCCATAAAGTATATATATTCTTGATCAGCATCAACAGCCGAGTCGATATAGCCATGTCCATCTGTCCGTCCGTCCGTCTGTCCGTCCGTATGTACGATCTCAGAGATTATAAGAGCTAGAGAATCTAGATTTAGAACTTAGGCTCGCCTAATCTCTAGGCAGTACAAGTTTGTTTCCGATTTTCGATAACTCTTCCCGTTTTCGATATACACATGGGATCGATAACAACAAAATCTTGAATTTGGAAAATTTTGAGATGCCATTTGAATTATAAAACAAAATAATGAAAATCTGTGAAATTTTTATTAAAATCGGTTAAGAAACACCGGAGATATGGGACATTGAAGTTGTGTATGCAGTATATAGTGTGCACACACACACATACTTGCAAGCAATGACTGTACGCGTGAAGTATAGGGATCAGGGTATCGTCTAGTCGGGATATCTCGACTAGAGCCTTCTTACTTGTTTTCTCTCTTCTTTTTTTTTGGGGGGGGGGGGGGGGGGGGGGCTTATCGATGCTCGCTTTTTGCCACAATGTTGAACACATTGCATATTTGTATATATTTTATTTTTTTTGTTGCTGTTGTTTAGACCTCGACACGAGATTGATGAGCTCTGCCCGCTGCCTGTCACATGCTTCAATGGATCGAAATGGGTGTCTGCCAAAGAGGGAAAAGGGCGCTGAGGGGCAGAGGGGAATGATAAGGTACATCTTGACAGCAGCGCAAACAAATTGTGGCGACAGGAAGTGTGCACATACACACAAACATACAAACAAAGACTAGAAGGTTCGCTTCGTTTTGGGTTTTGAGAGGGTGGCCGATAGAGTTACGAGGATTACATTTCTGGTGTCTGAATTGATTGATAGCTTTGGCAATGTTGCCTGACATGCAACTAGGTGAGCCCAATATTGAATTCGTTACGTTTTTATACTCTGAAACCAATGAAAAAGTTTAATGGTTATGTGCAAGGGTTTGTAACATGCAGGAAGCATCTCCGACCCCATAAAGTATATACATTCTTGATCGGCCGAGTCGATAAAGCCATGTCCGTCCGTCTGTCCGTCTGTCCGTATGTATGAACGCGTCGATGTCAGAGACTATAAGAGGTAGAGACTCCAGATTTGGAACATAAGCTCGCCTAATCCCTAGACAGTACAAGTTTTTTTTCGATTTTCGATAACTCTTCTCGTTTGCTATATACACATGGAATCGATAACAACAAAATCTTGAATTTGGAAAACTTCGAGAGGGCATTAATTGAATTATTTAACAAAATAATGAAAATCTGTCAAATTTTTTTTGATATCGCTTAAGAAACACCGGAGATATGGAACATTGAAATCAAGTCAAGTATGCAGTACACACACACACACACACACACACACACATACTTGCAATCACTTACTGTACGCGTAATGTATAGGGTTCAGGGTATAGTCTAGTCGGGATTACTCGACAAAAGCCATCTTTTCTGTTATTTCTTACAATATTACTTATTCAAAATCGTTCTAATCGCGAGCGATTCCAGTATTCATATTTCTACACGTCAGACCTTCTAATAAGCTTGCAAACGCAAACAAAGTCAAGCGTCAAGCTCTACCCGGATGAAGCTGTTCTTCTTACCTAAGTAATCACCTGATTACAGTCTATTTACATATCGCTATTATATAAACGGATGTTTTGATCAAGATCGGTCAGAGTTCAATGTTGATTAATCCCAAGAAATTGTCAAAGACGAGGTTCCATTTTTCGACGCGGAATTCGTTTTAGTTAGTACAAAATTTGTATAGCTGTGCAGCAAACCGAAACTAAATCGCGAATAATTAAAATGAATGTGCAACAAGGATTCTTAATAATGTTATTGATGGCTTCACTATTCAATTTAAGTTGTGGATCTGATGGTGAATCGGTTAGTGTTCTAAATTAACAAAGTATCATTCAATCAAAACTAATTTTGTGTGTTTTCTACAGTGCTTCAAGGAATCTCGCGAACAAGACGAAAAGTGTGGCAAATATTGCTACAAGATCGTCAAGCCGTTACTTAACTATGCAGCCACTGTTCGATCGAAGGAAGAACAGTTTGGGGAACTAAAAAATACTATAAAAGATCTAGAAATGACTATAGTTAAACTTCAACTGCAAAACAGTGAACAGCAACAGGCCTCGAACGATGCAAAGTTTGGAGAATTCCAAACTAAGATTCACGAGCAAGGGGCGACCATACTTTTGAAACTGGACACCGCTCTCCATCAAAAGAATGATCAGGGTGCAACAATAATAACACTTCAACACCAACTGGACACCGCTCTCAAGCAAATCCTTGATCGAGATGCGACAACAACACAACTTCAACAGGAGAACGCTTTAAAGGATGAACAGATAAGTAAACTCAAATCCGACAACAATGCTAATGTTAAAGAATTGAACGACCTTAAGGCAAATAACTCTAAATTACAATTGAGTTCTATCTCTTCAAACTGTCTGGGTAAATCTACCGATGTGCATATTTTGGGTTTGCACAACATTGGATTATTCTCCGCTCCTTGTAACTCCACACTGTCAGGTTCTGGTTGGACTGTAGTCCAGCGAAGAATTGATGGAAGTGTTAGCTTTAAACGAGATTGGGATGAGTATAAGGCAGGTTTTGGAGATTTGCGTGGAAACTTCTTTTTGGGACTGGAGAAACTTCACTTGCTGACACAATTTGAGCCCCACGAATTGTATATATATCTTCAGGACTTTAAAGACAACACTGCCTATGCTAGGTACAATCACTTTCTTATTGGCAACGAGGCAGAGTCGTATGAGTTAAAAATGCTTGGAGATTATTCTGGAACTGCTGGTGATTCATTGAACTACCATAAGAACATGAAGTTTTCAACAAAAGATCGGGATAATGATAAATCTGACAAAAGTTGTGCGAAACAATGGAATTCTGGTTGGTGGTTTAAATATTGTTTCGAATGGTAATTCACGCAAAATATATTATTTAATTATTTTTAGCCAAACTAATTCATTACTCTCTCTCTCTCTCTCTCTTTTTTATAAATTTAGTAATTTAAATGGAAAACATTCAAATTCAGGATATGGAACTGACAGAATTGACTGGCAAACTTGGCATTTTAAAGGAATTAAATTTGTACAAATGATGATCAGACCGAAATCCCATTAAGGAATCAATCAATAAAAATATTTCTTAGTTAAAATATATAAAGTCATTTGTAATTTTAAAGCTTTGAACAAATATTTAACATTTCATAAATTTGTATACCCTG
Source organism: Scaptomyza tumidula (assembly GCA_035044465.1). Taxonomy (NCBI): domain Eukaryota; kingdom Metazoa; phylum Arthropoda; class Insecta; order Diptera; family Drosophilidae; genus Scaptomyza; species Scaptomyza tumidula. The sequence continues at coordinate 393,044 of JAWNNW010000902.1, read as the reverse complement.
AACACATTAAAAATGTTTAAAAAGGGTATAATGGTTTTGTGCAAAAGTAAGTAACAGGCAGAAGGAAGCACCTCCAACATCATAAAGTATATATATTCTTATATATATATATATATATTCAGCATCAACAGTCGAGTCGATATAGCCATGTCCGTCTGTCCGTCCGTCTATCCTTCCGTCTATATGAACGCGCATTTTCGATAACTCTTCTCGTTTCCGATATACACATGGGATCGATAACAACGAAATCTTGAGTCTTGAGACAGCGTTTGGAACATTAGACAAAATAATGAAAGTCTGTGAAATTTTCATTAAAATCGGTTGAGAAACACCCAAGGTATGGGACATTGAATTTGAGTTTGAAGTATGCAGAATGCGCATATACACACACACACACACACACACACACATACTTGCAATCACTTACTATACGCGTAAAGTGAAGGGTTCAGGGTATCGTCTAGTCGGGATTTCTCGACTAGAGCCTTCTTACTTGTTTATTATGGCATTCCCATCAGCTATTTGCCTTGTCTGACATTAGCGTTCAGAACTGTGTCTCAACTTGATATTTATAGCCTCGTATATATAATTTGTTGATTGCTTTAAACACTGTTATATACTGTACTCTGATGATGATTCGATAACACCTCGACTGTAATTAAGTTGGCAAATATCGTCGGCTGATAAATGATTGTTGCAACACACACACACACACACAAAATACAAGCCACAATTAACCAACAACATTTTTGAGGGACACACCCCACTAATTGTATGTGGTGGTGGTGGGGGTTTGTGGGGGGGGGGGGGGTAAGGTCTCTTTTAAAGCTGGCAATCAATTTCGCGCGCTGTAAATTAACCATTTGGCTGGTACTCAGCGACCAGGGAGCAGTAAACCAGGGACCCCGTTCACAATGGCAGCTGCTAACTGCCCTGTCTCGTGAGCAAAGCGGAGCGGAGAGGAGAGTCAGGCGAGGCGAGGCTTGCGGCTTGTGGCTTAGAGCTTCGTCTCCCTACCGATACCCCCCTCCCATGCCAGCACCACCCACCTGGGCTCCCTTGGCTCGCAATCAACGCACATTAATATGCACGAAAACAATAAACAATGTAGAGAAGGAGCAATGGGAGTGTGGTGTATTTGGCTGTGGTGTGTGCGAGTTGTGGTGTGGAGAGGCGGTACAGCACCAAAAGGTAGAGAGAGAGAGAGAACTAAGCATTGCCGCCAAAGCAACAGCAGCAGCATCAGCTCCCTCTCTATCTTCTGCTCTGTCTCTGTTCCAACTGACAATATTTATTGCAAATGCAGCAATAAATTTCAAAACACCATTCGCTAAGCACCACATGGGGTCTCGAAAATTGAAGATAAATTTTAAGGCGGCAATTTATGATTTGTGAGCATAAGCGTGAGTCTCGTTTCAGCCTCGACCTGGCTTCAGCTCATGTTCGTCTCTCTCTCTCTCTCTCGCTCTTTCTCTCTCTTATTCGCTGTGTGTGTTGGTTAGCCATGGGTAGACAATCAGTAGAGCCGCTGTTGACAAGTGTGGAGTGTTTGCCGCCGCACTCCTTCACTCACGACAGAGCATCCAACATAATTCTCTCCCCCACCCCCCCCCCCCCGCGCGACTCTTTGCGGTCTGGCTCCGTTTTTCAATTGTGCCTGCCGCGATTTTTACTGCCCGCTGCGCCTTTGACAGCCGCACCGAAAGTCAAAGCTGTTCCTCTTACTCTCTTTACCTCTCTCTGTCTTCTGTCTTTCTGCCTGTCTGTCTCTTTCTTAGTGTAGTGGAATTGGAATTGGAGAAGGGTAATTGGGTTTGCAGCTGCTTAAAAACTGACCTCCAATATTTTAAGACAAATTACCTTTTACCAGAATTTTGCAAGTTACAGATTTAATAAGATCTCTACATATTTATAATCCATATATTTTCTACATATTTTTATACCCTGAACCCATTAAAAATGGGTAAAAGGGTATAATGGTTTTGTGCTAAAGTATGTAACAGGCAGGAAGCACCTCCGACATCATAAAGTATATATATTCCTGGTCAGTATCAACAGCCGGAGTCGATATAGCCATATTCGTCTGTCCATCCGTATGACAGTCTGTCTGTCCGTCGTTCCGTATTTGAGATTTGAAACATAAGCTCGCCTAATTAATCCCTAAGCAGTACAAGTTTGTTTCCGATTTTCGATAACTCTTCCCGTTTCCGATGTACACATGGGATCGATATCAACAAAATCTTAAATTTGGAAAACTTTGAGATGGCATTTAAAGCATTAGACAAAATAATGACAATCTGTACAATTTTTGTTGATATCGGTTAAGAAACACCGGAGATATGGAACATTGAAGTTAATAAGTATGCAGTACACACACACACACACACACATACTTGCAATCACTTACTGTACGCGTTAAGTATAGGGTGCAGGGTATCTTCTAGTTGGGACAAGAGCCTTCTATTCTGTTATTTCATAGAAGGGTATTAAACGATCACAGTATTATACTATTTCTAGCAATTGAATATGACGCCAGACATTCTGATAAGCTTTCACACGCAAAAAAATCAAGAGTCAATGAGCTTTTATTCTTGTGATTTCAGTGCATTGACTTATATCTATTATATAAACGGATGTTTTGATCAAGATTGGTCAGAGTTCAATGTTGATTAATCGCATGCAATTGAAGATGGTAAAAAAGGGAATAATGGTTTTGTGTCAAGGTACGTAACTAGCTAGAGACTCCAGATTTTGAACATAAGCCCGCCTAATCTCCAGGCAGTACAAGTTTGTTTTCGATTTTCGATAACTCTTCCCGTTTCCGATATACACATGGGATCGTTATCAACAAAATCTTAAACAGAAAAACTTTGAGATAACGTTTGAAACATTCAATAAAAATGAAAATCTATGAAATTTTCATTGAAATCGGTTGAGAAACACCGGAAGTTAAGTCAAGTGTGCAGTATAATCGTACACACACACACACACACACACCCCCACTTACTTTCAAGCATTGATCGTACGCGTAAGGTATAGGGTTCAGGGTATCTTCTCGTCGGGATTAGGATCTAGGGTATTAAACGATCACAGTATTATACTATTTCTAGCAATTGAATATGACGCCAGACATTCTGATAAGCCTTCACTCGCAAAAAAATCTAGAGTCAATGAGCTTTTATTCTTCTGTGATTTCAGTGCATTGACTTATATCTATTATATAAACGGATGTTTTGATCAAGATTGGTCAGAGTTCAATGTTGATTAATCGCATGCAATTGTCAAAGACGAGGTTCCATTTTTCGACGCGGAATTCGTTTTAGTTAGTACAAATTTTGTATAGCTGTGCAGCAAACATAAAATAAATCGTGAATAATTAAAATGAATGTGCAACAAGGACTTTTAATAATGTTATTGATGGCTTCTCTATTCAATTTAAGTTATGGATCTGATGGTGAATCGGTTAGTGTTCTAAATAAACATATCATTCCATCAAAATTAATTTTGTATTTACTACAGTTTGAATTGAATTCTGAATTGCAACCGAGTTCTATATCTTCAAACTGTCTGGGTAAATCGACCGATGTGCATATGTTGAGTTTGCCCAACACTGGGACATTCTCTGCTCCTTGCAACTCCACACTGGCAGGTTCTGGTTGGACTGTAGTTCAGCGAAGAATTGATAGAAGTGTGAGCTTTAATCGAGATTGGGAATCGTATAAGGCAGGCTTTGGAGATTTGCGTGGAAACTTCTTTTTGGGACTGGAGAAACTTCACTTGCTGACACAATTTGAGCCCCACGAATTGTATATATATCTTAAGGACTTTGATAACAAAACTGCATATGCTAGGTACAATCACTTTCTTATTGGCAACGAGACAGAGTCGTATGAGTTAAAAATGCTTGGAGATTATTCTGGAACTGCTGGTGATTCATTGAACTACCATAAGAACATGAAGTTTTCAACAAAAGATCGGGATAATGATTATAGTGACGGAAGTTGTGCGAAACAATGGAATTCTGCTTGGTGGTTTTATGATTGTACCAGATGGTAATTAACGCAAGATATATTATTTAATTATTTTTAGCCAAACTAATTCATTACTCTCTCTCTCTCTCTCTTTTTTATAAATTTAGTGATTTAAATGGAGTACATTCAAATTCAGGACCTGGATATGACAGAATTGCTTGGCGAACTTGGCATTTAAACGCAATTAAATTTGTACAAATGATGATCAGACCGAAATCCCATTAAGGAATCATTCAATCAAAATATTTCTTAGTTAAAATATATAAAGTCATTTGCAATTTTAAAGCTTTAACCAAATATTAAACATTACATATATTTGTATACCCTGAACAATGAAACATTAAAAATGGGTAAAAAGGGTATAATGGTTTTGTGCAAAAGTATGTAACAGGCATGAGGAAGCCTCTATATATATATTATATTATATTCTTGATCAGCATCAACAGCCGAGTCGATATAGCCATGTCCGTCTGTCCGTATGTATGAGCCAACCGTTCTCAGAAACAATAAGAGCTAGAGACTCCAGATTTAGAACATAAGCTCGCCTAATCCCTAGGCAGTACAAGTTTGTTTTCGATTTTCGATAACTCTTCCCGTTTCCGATATACACATGGGATCGATAACATCAAAATCTTGAATTTGCAAAACTTTGAGATGCAATTTGAATTATAAAACAAAACAGTGAAATACTGTGAAATTGTTATTAAAATCGGATAAGAAACACCGGAGATATGGGACATTGAAGTTTTGTATGCAGTATGCAGTATACACGTACACACACACACACATACTTGCAAGCACTGACTGTACGCGTGAAGTATAGGGATCAGGGTATCGTCTAGTCGGGATATCTCGACTAGAGCCTTCTTACTTGTTTCATTTTATGCATAGTAAACTTTTAATCCAAAATATAATTTAAGAGAAACAAAAAACCCTTTTTTAAGCGAACTCGATTTCGGTTTTTCTGGTTTTATACCTGATTTAAGCTTACTTATTCTAATTTTAAGAATCTTCGTGTTTGATTTAAGTATTTTTATACTGGCCTTAGTTATTTTGTACTTGATTTAAGAATTTGTATACTCAATTCAAGTAGTTTGTACTTAATTTAAGTACTTTTATACTCATTTCAAGTATTTCTTATATGTTTCCAGTATTTTTATACTCAAATGAGTATAAAGTATTAAGTACTTGCTTTAAGTATTTTAAAACTTATTTCAAGTATTTCATACCTAATTTAAGTATGACTATACTCAATTCAAGTATTTGTACTTAATTTAAGTATTTAGTATAAGTATACTTAATTTAAGTATTTTTATACTCATTTCAAGTATTTCTTATATGTTTCCAGTATTTTTATGCTCATTTAAAGTATTAAGTACTTGCTTTAAGTATTTTTAAACTTATTTCAAGTATTTCATACCAAATTTAAGTATGACTATACTCAATTCAAGTATTTTGTACTTAATTTAAGTATTTTTATACTCATTTCAAGTATTTCTTATATGTTTCCAGTATTTTTATACTCATTTAAAGTATTAAGTACTTGCTTTAAGTATTTTTATACTTATTTCAAGTATTTCATACCTAATTTAAGTATTACTTTACTCAATTTAAGTATTTCGTATTCAAGCATTTTTATGCTCATTTCAATTCAGTATTGTCGTACTTAAGTTTAACTATACTCATATCAAGTATTTCGTAGTTGAGTTCAGTGTTTTTATGCTAATTTCAATTATTCCGTATTTAACTAAGTATTTTCATACTCATTTCAAGTATTTCGTACTTTATTTAAGTATTTTATTACATATTTCAAGTCTTAAATTAAATTTAAGCACGGCTTTCATCTATCATAGTACATATTGTGAAATTTGGCAAAATATTTTCTTAATTAAAACATATTCACTTGTATTTTGTTTTTAGACTTTGACAGCTGTCGAGCTATTCAAAACTCTCTTCCCGAACAACAACACTCAGTCAATCACTTAATTACAAACATGGTTATGTGTATGTGTGCGTGTGCGTGTGTGTGTGTGTTGTCTGTCTTCGGTGGAAATCGAGACTTATAATTGAAGTGACTCCAATGTGCCGCAAGCTCTGCTTACAACATTCGTTGCAATCATTCATTCACTTGCCGCGCGAACGAACACAAGTTCCCCCCCTGCGAGGAACCAAGCAAAAGTGCCCAAGAGAACGAAGAAGCATCTCGCAATCTTCTCGCCATGCAAACAATCCGCTTGGAGTCGAGTCTACAAAAAGTAATAAGAATAAGGTTTATGAATGCGCACATGAAAAATGAAACATCGTTAAGAGCAATTCATAATAAAATACACAGATGCCGAGATGCCCAGATGCGGAGATCCGAAGATGCGGAGATGCAGAGAGATCTACGAAAGAGAGGCGAGAAATAATCGGAGTGGAAAGCAGCAAAGAAATTATGACGGCAAGCAGGATATTGGGTTAAAAAAGTGTTCAGTTTTCTCAACTCTTGTTTCGGACCATGTCGAAATGAAGCTGTTCCCAAGTGGTAAAGCACACGGCCAATTCAATCAGCGTCGAACCAACTAGTTAGTATAGCTTATCAATAATTTCATTTTTTTTATATATATTCGTATATGTAGATATGTTGTATGGATCCCCGCCAAGCAATAGGCCATAAATACAATTGGAGTTCAACAACAACAACAACAACAACAACAACGGCCATGGCTAGGGAAATTTATAGAGTCTGTTGGCCTGGCTGTCAGGTGAAATAAATAATAAATTCGTTATATCGTTCGACAGCGGCAATGGCGGCAACGGCGGCGGCGGCGGCTATCAACAGTCAGCAACGACTGCCACAAAAGTTGTGGGGCGTATAGATGGAGGCACGCCCACAATGTCGACCACTTCTTGCATCCTTACACACACGAAACCCAGCTGCAAGTCGTTGTTGGTTGTTGGTTATGCCCCCGCGGCAGCAACAAATTTGAATTCAATGAAAGATGAAATCATTAAGTTTGAGGCAATTTCAAACGGGCGACTTTTGCAACATTTGCAACGAATTGTTCAATCGTGCCACAGCACAGCACAGCACAGCACAGCGCACCAACATAAAGAAATATTGTTCGAAAAAAAGGGATGACAGCAGCAGGAAGTTCAAATGAGAAGTGGTTTTTTTTTGTTCTCTTCTGACCAGGAGGCATGAGGCATGAGGCAGGAGGCGTTGTTATGACATTAGCATTGATGTAAGCCCAAGGCGGATTTGTTTAGGCCTATAATTAAATGGAAGTTGCTCTCTACACTAATGAGACTCCATACAATGTACTATATAGTAGGATTCAGTAGAACAAAGCAGCAGAAAAGCTATTGAAGATTAAAAATTGAATATATATATATAGTTGGGTATATATCTAGGGGATGTTTGAAAGAGATTTGTTATCTGTAATTAATTATTATTAATTACATAAATGTTAATAAAGAAACCATTAAGTTGAAGAAATACTTGATTTCTTACTATTTTTAACTCTTCTAAGCCTAACTGACTGACTGCTATCAACGCACAGGCCAAACGGTAAGACATAGAGTTTTAATTTATATGCGAAATAAGAGCATTTGAATCTTAGGATAATACTTATGTAGATTGCAGTTTGCCAATATGTAACTGCATATATATATACCTTTTTTGACCAGATTCAGCTTGTCCTGGGAATGTCTACTGTTTCATCAGCTTTTCGAAAAAAAAGAAGAGAAAACAAGTAAGAAGGCTCTAGTCGAGATATCCCGACTAGACGATACCCTGATCCCTATACTTTCCGCGTACAGTCAGTGCTTGCAAGTATGTGTTTGTGTGTGTACGTGTATACTGCATACTGCATACAAAACTTCAATGTCCCATATCTCCGGTGTTTATTATCCGATTTCGATAAAAATTTCTTAGATTGTCATTATTTTGTTTTATAATTCAAATTGCATCTCAAAGTTTTCAAAATTCAAGATTTTTTTGTTATCGATCCCATGTGTATATCGGAAACGGGAAGAGTTATCGAAAATCGGAAAGAAACTTGTACTGCCTAGGGAGTAGGCGAGCTTAAGTTCCAAATCTGGAGACTATAGCTCTTATAGTCTCTGAGATCGACGCGTTCATACATACAGACGGACAGACGGACAGACGGACAGACGGACAGACGGACGGACGGACAGACGGACAGACGGACATGGCTATATCGACTCGGCTTTCGATGCTTATCAAGAATATATATACTTTATGGGGTCGGAGATGCTTCCTTCTGCCTGTTACATACTTTTGCACAACTTCATTATACCCTTTTTTCCCATTTTTAATGGGATCAGGGTATAAAAAAACAGTGGCTACTGGCAAAAGGGCTTAATCAACTACCCATAATGCATATATTGCATTGTTGTTGCTGTCTTGTGTTGTGTTGGAAAACCGCCTAATAAACAACAAGCAACAACAGCAGCAGCAGCAACAAATACGCCTCAAGAGCTTTTTACGTATAACAAAGGCGCACATAAATCAACGATCAAGACAATTGCCCAGTAATAATTTTAACTTCTTTAAGTCGCTGGCCAGCCCACACCACAGACACCTTAACAGTGGATGGCCAGGGGGCAAGGGGGGGGTGGCCAGGGGGTATAGAGTAGTACTCGTACTGACAGTGAGTCCAATACTGATCTTGGCGGCACCATAAAAATAACAGCTTATCGGCAAGAGAGAATCGTGTCGTGGCACGCCTACCGACTCAAAAAGGCATTAAAATATGAAAACAACAACGAAGAAAAAATGAAAAAATACAACTGAAGCGGGAGCAAGGAGTTGGTGGAGCAGGCAAACACTCACCTCAGGTGAAATCAACAGCAGCAGCAGCAGCAGCAGCGGCAAAAAGTTTTCTGGGACGGGCATTAGGGATTCCTGTCACTTCTCAACTGGTCTCTCTCGCTCTCTCCATCAACTCTGGTCTGCTCTGTGGTAGGCGGCAGCCATCGGCAGTGGCACGTTTTACTTGACTTCGTGAAATTCCTTAACTTACCCCCGCCCCGCCCCTCCCTCCCTCGCTCCCACTCCACGCCTTACCATGTCCACCCACTGTATAGAGCGCTCCTCAGTTCCCCTTCTCTCTCTACCCACAAATCGCCATTGTTCAACGTGCAATTCGCCGCAGACAGACAATTTATACAACTTACTCGACAATTTGGATTGCATGCGATATCTCAATTTGGGAGACCCATAAAGGCAATAGGATAACAGTTATCGATTGCTGTACACACTATCGAAACGAAATTATCGCATTACCGAGATCAAGTAAATATTTTTGATTTATAGATTTAATGATAAAAGCTATGAAATTGTCTCCTTAAGCTTAAGTCATTTCTTACTTTAAAAAAAATTAATATAAAACTTTTATGATATATTTTTTAATTTCTTTAAAAATATAAGTAATACTATTATAACCTTAAAATGTTTTTTTTTTCGATTATTGCTTATTTTAAGATACCTTTTTTTTTCCTTTTACATAAATTTCAAAATAAAATTTATATTATTAAAATATTTTATTTATTATAATTTTTAACTAAAATAATATTTTTCTTAATAAATTGCAAGTTTTCAGTATTATTTTTATTATACTTTTTTCGTGTATAATTTTGTACATTTATTTTATTTTGTTTTCGTGAGGTTTTCATTGAACAGAATAAAATTCGATGTAAATAAACTTTTTATTGAATATTTTTTTTGAATACATATTCTCTGTAGTATAAATATTATTGATTTAATTTTTCATGTCACAAATTGCACTAAAAAATCAAAAGATCCTCAGTTTTATTTAGTTGCATAAAGAGTTTGGCTTAAATGAAATATTTTTTTGGTGGTCTGTAATCAGTTGAATCTTGACTCTTCGTGGCAAACTGGCTGGCAATCAAAGACGTTTACGCCTTTATTTTTTCTAAACTGGCGATTTGAGTTGAACGAATTGCGACATAGTGAACGGTGCGAGGCGCCTTCAGTCAGATTTAGGAGGTATCCAATCCAGGGGCTTTGACTTTTCATCCCAAACTCAAATCACAAAACACAATCTCAAAATTCAGTACACAACAATACAATAATAACACAAAAAAGTTTGCAAATGTTTTTCGTGAAATATAAATGCTAAATTGATGTTACCTTCAGGATGGCCGGCAAGCAGCCAACTTTCCAGCAATTGGCTTATCTCGATGAGCTAAAGGAGCGTCTGCAGGAGCTGCGCAAGCGACAAGAAACCTTCATGGAGGAGACGGCCGAGATGTTGCGCAATATCAGCACAGATCCGCATTCAATCGAACCATCGACAATATCCCTGAAGCTGGTCTTTCCTGAGCATGATGTTGAAGAATGTTCCGTTGGCATCAAACAGCTCATTCAACGCTTTGAGGATCTGCGTCTGACATCCAGACAGTTCGGTGAACAGCCCCTGCCCGAGGAACTGGCTGGCGTCGATGTGAGGAAGCTGCTCAAGGGCTATGAGAAGCTGATTGTGGAGGGCAACAAACTGCAGCAATCCTGGCTGCTGCTCAAGACGACCACAGAGAAATGTGCGTTTCAAAGCAAAAGAGATGAACGTATGTTGAACAAGCTGAGCTCAAAATCACCTTCTTTCGCAGAACAAACTCCCGAGGGTGCCCCTAGCCATAAAGCCATCGACTTGTCTGACATTGATTTGGCACAGGAGAAGGCCTATAAGGAGAGATCTAGCTGTTTCAAAAGGGATAAGGGTAGGTAGAGATAGTTGCTATTCGGTTTATCCCTCTGAATCGTATTTGGTAAACTCTCTAACCCTTAGGTAAACGCCAGCGCTGTGGAGCTCTTCTTCGTCTTGGAATGCTCATGAATCCCTTCAAAAGATGCATCACAAGGAGAATGATGCCGAGCCAAGATGCGATCTAAACAGTAGCAAAAAAAAATCGATCATACAGTAAGATGCCACAATAGACCCCGAAATATTCACTTGTTGGATAATTGATTTGAAAATCGTAAAACACAAACCAGCCAAGCAACAGTGCATTAAATAAATCAAATCAATAGCCAGAATAACACACACATCAACATGTCAATATTTAGCCTAATTAATGTGGCTTTTTGGGTTCGGTACGGTACGGTACGGATAGGAACGGTACGGGTATGCCAGGCGCATCAATTTCGGGTGTCAAGTGCAATGAGAGGGAACTCTCTCTTCTCACTCTACGCCACTCCACACCACTCCAAGTGGGTCTGTCCTCGAGGGAATTGGGACCACCATCAGACGCTAATGTAGCTGTCCAGAGCGAAGAGAGAGAGAGAGCGGCAGGGAAGATTGGATCCGACGTATGGCAACAACTGGTGCGCTGACAGCGCATTTTAGTTGCCCATGGAATACCGAAAATAAATCTTGGCATGTCGTGACAGCCACACTAAAAACTTAACGAACGAACGAGGGGAGCGTAGGAGAAGGAGCGAACGAAGACAAAATACTTTGCCCCACACGCAAAGCGAGAAGTAAACATTTAAATTTAAATTAAGTGACTTGTTTGGCGTCATCGTATGCAGCAGCTAATGAGACCCAAACTGACAAAGCATACAGAAAAGAAGTGGATAGAGTGGAAAGATGTGAGGGGGGGGGGGGGTATGAGCAGTGAGCAAATCATGGATAATATCATGCAAGATCGCAGCAGGAAGCTTTTTCGTTCAAATTGATATATTTCAGAATTTATGCATACCAAAATGCTTTACTGCCGTTTAAGTAAACACAAACGACAATCTTTGTGGGGGAGAGCTAATTAGTCAAGATTATTTTTTTATTTTTTTCAAAAATTTGAATTAAATATAGATTAAGTGAGAGCCAATTTGTTAGCTTGTTATAACTAAGATGATAAAAAGTTTAAGGGAAATCTATAAGCAGATACTTTGGTGCTCTGTGGGGTTATCTTTGAGATGTTTTCCATTAGAAAAACAACTCACTTTCGATTTCGATCGCTGTTTAACTCATTAATTTTATAATTTATTTGTATTTATACCCTCAACACATTGAAAATGATTAAAATGTTTTATTGAAATAGTAGGTTAAGAAGTACCAGAAATATGGAACACACACAAAACACATACATGCAAGCACTGTTTGTACGCGTAATGTTCCGCTATCTATCATTTTTTTTTTCAACTATTTCGTGAATGGTAACACTAAGCTCATGTTTGATTCGCCAGGTAATTAGTTTGATCCTTCCGCTGATCGAATATGGTTGTGTATACGCTTGAACAACGCTGCGAAATATTGCGACATTACTTTGAAAAAAAAAGAAGTTATTTGGCGGACCCTGTATAATGTATAATGGTTCAGGGTATCTACTGTTTCAGTATTTTCTTTAACCAAATCATATAAAAATAAATAAATAACAAAATAAAAAGTAAATTTACTTATATACTTTAATCACAATTATTAAAAAATAAATGCTTTTGTAAGAAAATTACTTGGTTTTCTGGGAACAAAGTTTACATGTAAAATCACACTTTATAGCAACCTAAATAAAAATATTCCAATTTTGTTAAACTAGTTAAGAGCACAGACTTTTAAGTTAGAAATCGTATCCATTACTTGTTGCTTGCTTGGGTGTAATAGTTAAGGTGCGTTAAAGTGATTAAATGTAATATACAAAAATATCGAATAGCTAAAGAAAAATTTTGAAATAATTATTAGAAAAAGAGTTAGCAGCAGTTCGATGCCAAATGAAGCAAACCACACCTTGCCAGCTTATTTGGCTTCGAGTCGCATTGTAAAAAGCATGTTTGGCAATGATTTGTGGCATCCACATCCACAACGACAACGGCAACGGCATCGGCATGTCTTGAGACTTAAGACTTGAGAGCCTGAGAGCTTATCGCGCTGACACGAGCTGGCGATGGCGATGGCGATGCTAATCAGCGACAAGAGCGAGAGACGCTGCATGGAAAACTGCGACAACAACTTGTGCGACAAGCAACATGTGTTGTTGCAGTTGTCGCAAAGCCAGCAACAAGAGCTCCACGCTACACCAACACTATATCAATCGAAACTGGACTAAAAGATACTCTTATTAAATAAACTTTTTTTATTTTGTTTACATTTTTAATCAATGAAATTACACAATATAAGAACACAGATATGGTTTTTATTTAAATCAATAATTTATGTATATTTTTATTTTTTGTTAAAGTAATGAACATAATTGTTACGATATGTTGATATATAGTTTTCTAAAAAGGCTTTAATTCTGAATCAATGAAATATAAAATATAGGATCCAAAATAAAAAAGTATTTAATTTTGTTTCAATTAACAATATTTATTTATATATTTATAATATTTTTTTTTAAAGAAATGAACTCCATGATAGAATGAAGAAATAATCATTTTCACATACCTTAAAGTCATTTCTCTTGTTTCTTGTTTATAAAGAAGGTTTAAATGTTAAATCAATAAAGTACAAAATGTAAGAATCAATATAAAAAGTATTTAGTTATAAGTATATAAATGTCTAGAGGAATATACATCATTTAATTGTACTTTGATATAATGAAGAAATAATCATTTTCACATACCTTAATGTCATTTTAGCTCTAACTTACTAGCATACCCCATCTTTAAGGGTAGTCTCTGTAGGGTATATATCGCAAAACAGCTGCCGGCTTTTGCCATTTGCTGTCAAATCGTTTGTCGCCGTCGCCGTCTTTGGCGGCTTCATTTTGCGCTCAATCGCTTTGACCCAGCAAATTTAAAAATAACATGAAAAAAAGAGAAAAAAAAATGTGACTCAGACCGAGCTCATGCCATGCCTTCGAACAGCTTAAGTGTGTGGCCAAGTTGGCAGGTGGAATAACCCAAGATGGCAAATGCGGCAAATGCAACATCACAACATGAATGGCAACGCAACATGCAGCCAAATATTTACATTGCATGCGCTTGACCTATTGCAACTCATAAAACTCTTAAACATCTGCTTGGCAAAACAAATTTACAATCAACAAAAAAAAAACTAATAAATTGTTTGCTTTGTTTGTAAATTGCTTAAAAAATAAACAGTTATTTTAAGGTAAGAAAAACTTATAATTAATTAATTAAGTTATATGTTAAAAGAGTTTTTTTATTACATAACATAAATGATTATGTGATAACAATAAAGAAAATTCTAAGACAGCTTAAACAAAAAAATACAAATAAAACTAGGAAAATAATTGAAAACACTTAAATAAATATTTTGTGCCTTTCTTGAAGTAAATTACATAATGAAGTCATGAAAAATTATGAACTTAACTTAACTATCAAAAATCAGACTAAGTTGCCATATAGAACTGTCTATAAGTAGCCTAAAAGTTAAGAAAAGTAAAAATTTATGTTTAAACGTTTGAATGTTCTTCGATCCTCCTATTAATTTTTCTTAAACCTAAACTGGTTAAAAAAACGACTCATTTTCAACTCAAAACATCATTTTGCAAATAAACTCGAATATATAGAGTACACTTAGTCTCGATTCATCATTTTGAAAATTTGCGCAACATACTCGAAGTCATTAATCATATTTTGCAAATGCAGCAGCAGAGACGCGAAACTTGATTCATTTTTGAAGAGTGGGAGAAGGTTGTTGGGGTTTGGGTTGGTGAGGGTTTCAACTAAAACAAAATGAATATTTTCTTTGCTTCTTACGCAACACTGGTCACAAGATTGATGTGACATTTGTGTTTGGCTCTCGTGGAAAAATATATGGCAGAAATATGGCAGTCTGCTTGACAGTTTCCCTTGGCGTTCGTTCGTTCGTTCGTTCGTTTCTCAAACAGAAATTGGCAATGAAAAATTCTAGTGCCAGACAAAACGACATTTCAATTTCAAAGTGTTCTCTTTCCATTTCATTATGTTCTCCATTTCTTCTTGTGTCTTGCTCTCATTTGCAGTGTCGAGTTTGGCCGCGATGATGACAGTGAGTGCGAGAAATATATCGCCCGCAGCATATTTTTTTTTGGGTTTTGGGTTAACTTGCTTCGCTTTTGCTTTTGCTTTTGCTTTAGCCTTGCCCCACAGTTGCACAGTTGCACAGTTGCACAGTTGCTGACGCCTTACCACGGCAGACATTCTGGCACGCCATCTATCATTTTGTGTATGCTCCTCCTAGCTTCAGTTCTGAGGGTTGTTGATGGTCTCCATAAATTATTTTTGCACGCGCGCCCTTGTGCCAAAACACACACACACACACACAAAATAACATTTTTGCGCAGTGTAAAAGACCTCAAAGGCGAATACTGACGGCAAACCCAAAAGCTGACGGCAAATCCAAAGCGCATTTCGTTCACATAACTTACAACTTTGGCAATGAATGCAGCTGTCGCAACACTAGTCCAACACTCATTATGGAAGTGAAGTTTTTGTAATGAATTGTCCCTCTTGAAAATGACAAAAATTTTGTAAATTATTCATAGCAACTATACTGTTCTATTGAGATTATTTTTTATGATTTTTGGTATGTAAAATAAAGAAGTAAATTTTGTCTTTATGCATTTAGAAATGCAATTGTATAGAAAAATATTAAGATGATCTTTATATTAACGGATTCAATCTTGGTTCTTTATTTTCTTTAGTGAGTGACGCTTAAACTAAAGAAGGTTCTTCTCTTATATCGATATACGATATAGCATCGATATCTTTTAACTATTATGATTACGATTATGTTCACTTATATAATTTTATACTGCAACCTAGAAGAAAAAATCGAATAGAAAAATGCATAACTTTAAAAAGTAATCAAGTTATTCTTGAGTCACAAGTTGGGTCAATAAAATCATTAGCTTATCGTTATCAAAAAACAACAACAAGTGTTAACAGACATAAACATTCCATCCCATCCCATCTCAACCTCAAATCCAGTTTAAACACTCATGTCCCAACGTCATGCATCCGTAAAGAACCAAAATCTGAAAAATTGTTTGCAATTAAAACGCAAAACCTCAGGAAACAGCCAACCCACCAGCCTTAACCCATACACAAAAACACAACTTATCAAGTTATCAAGTGTGGACTTCAACCCCTCTTCCCCTATAACCATACCTTGCAGTCTGAACACACACACAAACACGAGCTTAAAATGGCCACAAAGTCATTTGGGCTGCTTAAAAGTTGATTCGAAAAGTTTTTACACCACACGGCAAACGGTTAGGTAAAGGTGTAGGTGAGAAGGTGAGGTGTAGTGGTTGATGGCGTTGCCAACACAGGAAGCACAATGTAACGGGGTCCTGGGCTCTTAAACAGACCGCCGACGATGTCGACGTCGACGCCTCTCTGACATACACACAATTAAGCATAATCACCTCTATACACACACTCACACACACACACACAATTAAACTGACTCTCTTCCACACATACATACATACACAACCTGCCATCGTCGTCGTCGTCGTCGCCATACAATTTCCGCAAGTCGTAAAAGTCGGTAATTTATACCTTTTGCCCCATATGCTATGGCATGGTAATTTGTTAAGTAGAGTTAAAATAATTGCTCGTATTTATAATTTACACATTTCGGCCGGGAAATTTATCGTCGCGCTGAATGTGCGCTAGATACACACACACACTCATCCATACTCACACAGACGCCATCGGAGACGCATCCTCTCCTCCCTTTACTCACTCCTCAGCTCCTAAAGATGCTGCTGCTGCTGCTGCAAAGCTTGTCTTGCATTAATTTTTTTTTTTTTTGGTTATTTTGCGTTGCGCTCTTGCAAATTTATGGCCTCAACTTGTGCCGCCTGTTAAAAAGGAAACGGCTTCGGCTTCGTATTCGGCCTCTGACTAAGTGCTTAGGTGTGGTTGAGCGAGGGGGTGGGTGGTAAGAAGGGGTTGCTATAAAACAGTCTCAGTTGGTCGCTATTAATTTCTCTTTCCACCAACAAACTTTCCCTTTTCGCGCACAAAATATGAATTGCTAAAGATTTTAGTCTAGTCTTAAATCACAGAAAGCGAAGGTACGAAAAAAGTTTATTAATCTATGGTCAAAGTTATTGGCCTTGAAACAAGTGTGGTTAATCCTAAGAGGTTGCTTTCAAAACTTATTGTAACAAGTTCCTTAAAGCAATAATAAGGTGTGAAATTTACATTAATGTAGGGGAAATCTCGTTAACAAATAGTGGGATTTTAATCACTGGAGAAATTAATCAATCAATCTGTGAAATGCGTATTAAAATCGTTTTGAAAACACCGGAGATATGAAACACTGAAGTTAAGTCAAGTACACACACACATACTTTCAAGCACTGATTGTACGCGTTAAGTATAGGGTGCAGGGTATCGTCTAGTCGGGATTTCTTGACTAGAGCCATCTTCCTTTTTTTTTTGTTTAATTCAACAAAGCGAACTTTCAATTTGCGAGCGACCACAGTATTATTCTGTTTCTAGCGATTGATTATGACGTCAGCCCTTCTGATAAGCTTGCACACGCAAACAAAGTCAAGCGTCAAGCGCCACCCGGATCAAGCTGTTCTTCTTAGGTGATTTCAGTGCATTGACTTATATCTATTATATAAACGGATGTTTTGATCAAGACTGGTCAGAGTTCAATGTCGATTAATCGCTAGAAATTGTCAAAGACGAGGTTCCATTTTTCGTTGCGGAATTCGTTTTAGTTAGTACAAAATTTGTATAGCTGTGCAGCAAACATAAAATAAATCGTGAATAATTAAAATGAATGTGCAACAAGGACAAACCGAAACTAAATCGCGAATAATTAAAATGAATGTGCAACAAGGACTTTTAAAAGTGTTATTGATGGCTTCACTATTCAATTTAAGTTATGGATCTGATGGTGAATCGGTTAGTGTTCTTAATAAACAAGGTATCACTATTCTCAAAACTAATTTTGTGTTTTTAACAATGTCCAAAGGAATCTCGCAAACACGATAAAATTTGTGGCAAATATTGCTACAAGGTCGTCAAACCGTTACTTATTTATGCAGCCACTTTTCAATCAAAGGAAGAACAGCTCGGTGAACTACAAAATACAATAAAAGATCAAAACGTGACCATAAGTCAACTTCAACTGCAAAACAATCAACTAAAACAGGCCTTAAAAGCTGCAAATCAAAAACCAGTGGAAAACTTACAAAATCAAATCCGTGATCGAGATGCGAATATAATTAAACTCCAAAAGCAGTGCGCCTCAAAGGATGATTTAATAACTAGTCTCAAGTCCGAACTGAATGGTAATGTTAAAGAATTGAACGACCTTAAGTCAAAGTGTTCAGAATTGCAACCGAGTTACATATCTTCAAACTGTTTGGGTAAATCGACCGATGTGCATATGTTGAGTTTGCCCAAAATTGGGACATTCTCTGCTCCTTGTTACTCCACACTGACAGATTCTGGTTGGACTGTAGTCCAGCGAAGAATTGATGGCATTGTGAGCTTTAATCGGGATTGGGAATCGTATAAGGCAGGCTTTGGAGATTTGCGTGGAAACTTCTTTTTGGGACTGGAGAAACTTCACTTGCTGACACAATTTGAGCCCCACGAATTGTATATATATCTTAAGGACTTTGACGGTAATACTGCCTATGCTAGGTACGATCACTTTCTTATTGGCAACGAGGCTGAGTCGTATGAGTTAAAAATGCTTGGAGATTATTCTGGAAATGCTGGTGATGCATTGAGAGTTCATATTAACATGAAGTTTTCAACAAGAGATCGGGATAATGATAAAGCTGACGATAGTTGTGCGAATGCATTGCAATCTGCTTGGTGGTTTAATGCTTGTTCCAGATGGTAATTAACGCAAGATATATTATTTAATTATTTTTAGCCAAACTAATTCATTACTCTCTCTCTCTTTCTCTTTTTTATAAATTTAGTAATTTAAATGGAAAACATTCAAATTCAGGATATGGAACTAGCAGAATTGTTTGGAAAAGTTGGCATTTAAACGGAATCAAATTTGTACAAATGATGATCAGACCGAAATCCCATTAAGGAATCAATCAATAAAAATATTTCTTAGTTAAAATATATAATGTCCTCGGTCCGTTCGTCCGTCTCTCCGTCCGTCCGCATGTATGAACGCGTCAATCTCAGATACTATAAGAGATTTGAAACATAGGCTCGCCTAATCCCTAGGCAGTACAAGTTTGTTTCAAGTTTTCGATAACTCTTTCCGTTTCGGATATACTTATCGGATCTGTAACAACAAAGTATGCGCGTACACACACATATACAAACTTGCAAGAAATGACTGACGCGTAAGGTATAGGGTGCAGGGTATCGTCTAGTCGGGATTTCTCGACTAGAGCCTTCTTTCTTATTTATTCGATTTTCTTTCTATAACACATTGAGCGTATTTAATTCGACTGTAATATCATAATGAACACATTTATTTTATAAACACAACAAAAATAAAATGTTGAACAGAACAAGAAACAAGTAAATAAAATAAAACAAGTAAGAAGGCTCTAGTCGAGAAATCCCGACTAGACGATACCCTGATCCCTATACTTTACGCGTACAGTCAGTGCTTGCAAGTATGTGTGTGTCTACGCGCATACTGAATACTGCTTACACAACCTTAATGTCCCATATCTCCGGTGTTTCTTAACCGATTTTAATAAAACTTTCACAGATTTTCATTTTTTTGTTTTATAATTCAAATGGCATCTCAAAGTTTTCCAAATTCAAGATTTTTTTGTTATCGATCCCATGTGTATATCGGAAACGGGAAGAGTTATCAAAAATCGGAAAGAAACTTGTACTGCCTAGGGATTAGGCGAGCTTAAGTTCGAAATCTGGAGTCTCTAGCTCTCATAGTCTCTGAGATCGACGCGTTCATACATACAGACGGACGGACAGACGGACAGACGGACATGGCTATATCGACTCGACTGTTGATGCTGATCAAGAATATATATACTTTATGGGGTCGGAGATGCTTCCTTCTGCCTGTTACATACTTTTGCACAAGTTCATTATACCCCTTTTTCCCATTTTTAATGGGATCAGGGTATAAATACACGATTGATTGAGATAACCAAGACATAAGATAAATTTCATTAATTTTGAATAGTGTAGAACTTTTCAAATCGATGACGAATCTCACACCAATGTACTCAAAGAGTTAAAAAGGTTGAAAACATATTTAAAATAATATATTTAATTTTTTTTAATATCAAATCACTTAAATTAAATGCAAAAAAACCTGGAAAAATGTTTAAATTTCTTAATTTAGTCTGAAATCGACTTTAAAATCTTGATACATCAACTTGATACAATGGATTATCGCAAATTAGAATCAATTGGTTCTTGGGATAGTTTTAATTTCAGGACTTTTTTTTTTTTAAATAGCAAAGACTTCGAAAGGCGAGTTATTTGATTTGTTTGCAACGCTTAAGTAAGAGCATGATTTTTTTTCACAAATATCTAGAACAGCGGTTTTTTTCAAAGCGTTCAATATATTGAAAAGACTGGTTCTATTTTCCGATGGCTCTTGTGAACCGGCCATTTTATCTCGTTAATATTTCAAAATGTTTTTTAAAAATGAAATTTTCCTACGCATTAATTTCAATATAAATCACGATGTGCAATTTTCTGTAAGCATTTTGTTTCCATAAAGTTTATTACTTAACTCTTTATTTATGTATATTGCGCTCTTTAGTCTTAAAAGATATATATGTATATATCATTCTGGAGATTTGGAAACAAAGTAGCAATAAGTTTGCACTATTTCATATCCTTTGACTTCGTCTGCTGATTTTCCACCAAATTACCAAATAAACTCTGCCAGCACGAAAAATATTCGAGAAAATCCCATAAAACATTGTAAACAATAAATTTCATTTTAATGGCTTGAGAAGTGCTGCAAATATCGTTACTTACTTTGTGTGTGTGTTTGTGTGTGTGTGTGTGTGTGTGAGTGCTGTGAACATTTTATAAAACATTTATTTGCTTGATTCCTAGCCTCATTTCCGCGTGTTGCGCCCATTTTGGCCAACCTCCGAAGCCCCGGTTTCCAACCCCATTTTCAGATATATATATTGTCTGTGTGCGAGAATCGTTTTAGCCCCTCGACTTGGCTATAATGAGGCCATAAAAAGGGTTAAATAAAATGTGCAGCAATTGCTTTAAGGCTAACAAAGTGCTTCCACCTTGCACACCCTTCCGTGCCACCCCACCACTGTTGGGGTCTGTGCCACAACTGACAGCGAAAATTTGCACGCTTTTATTTTGCGTCGATTTTCGCGCCGTTTCTTAAGAATTATCGACGTCTTTTTAGGCAGCGTTGCGGCAACTGCAACATGCCAAATGCGAGGTTCACTGGATGGTTGGTGGCGGTGGGGGGGGTGGGGATGGGGTGGATGAGGCGTTGCCCGCATTGAAATTACAGCTTGTAGCTACAAATTGCTTCCGCAGCAGGCACTTTAACGTTCAAGGGGCAAGACCTAGGGGGGGAAGAGACCAAAACCGACTAGCCGAAAATAGACACATCAATGAAATTTATTAGTTTGCATGTTTGCAACATGCAGCTGTGTATCTGTATGTGTGTGTGTGTGTGTGTTTGTTTGTTGGGTGAGTTGCAACTTCCAATTGTCGGACTCGGACAAGATTTAAGTTTTAGCCAACTTGACGCCCCCAAAGCGGATGTAACTGACTTCTAATTTGGCGGTTCGAGCATAAATTAATGCATTCTTACATTCTTATATTCAGCTTTTAAATTGGCTCATTTTAAAAATTAAAACCGTTTTCAGGTCTTTAACAATCATTATTGGCAATTCCACAAGTACAAACTTAGCTTGAAATAAGAGAAATCATTTTGAAGCGTCTTTAAATTAATATGTATTTGAACTTAAATAAATTGTTTCATATTTCTATTATTTTATTGATTTTTAGAACAATAAATTCTATATCAAATGCTGTTTTTCTTGTAAAAAAAATAAATAAATAAAATTAAAATAATATTACATAAACAATTTGGTGAATCTTAATTCAATTAATGTAAAGGTAATAGAAATGACTAAAATTAAATTGTAACTTGGAGTGTGTTTTCTAACTTTAGAAACTTCATCCGAATTTATTTCAATTACTGAAACTTTAAATAAATAAAAAAGATTTTTAAAAAACTTATTTTTATTCAAAATTATATTATCAAAATAAACAAATGGTATATTAATTTTAAATGACTGTAAATTTAATTCTAATTTGTTTCTTTTTGTTTAATACTTAATTATAAACTAAAAAAATCAAGAGAAAAAACTTAAAAATATAAATTTCATTCATACACTTTCTGCAGAATTCTTTTTTATTTTATAGTTTTTTTTAGGACTAAAAAATATATAAAAATAAATTAAATAAATCATTTTGTAAGTTTTTAAGAAACTAACGTAAAGGTGAAGCCATTAAATATAATAAAAACAAGAACTTGGAATGTTTTTTTCGAATTTAAAATATGTCTTAAATAATTTAAGTTACTGCCATTTTAATCAAATAAAAGATTTGTCAGTAAAGAGTCTTTTTTAATTTAAAAATATATAATCAAAATAAAAAAAATGTATATTTATATCAAAACTTGTGTAAAGTGAAACAATTCAAAGATTATTTTTACGCATTTATCAGTTTTAACACACCGTTAAAAAATCCAGCTAGAACTGTCTCATGCTGACAGTTTTTTTTTTTATTATTATTTTTGTTTTAGTCTTTGATCTCGCCGCGCTATTCACACTTTTATGAGTAGTTTATGATGCGGACCATAACAACAAAACGACAAACTGAACAAACTGAGAAACGGAGAATTATGGGAAATTTGTCGAGTCGGAGAAGTTGTTGAGTTTTGCCTTTAACTGCATTTACATATACATACAAGCGTTTGCAGTTTGTTTTTTGGTTTTATCTCGATTATTTATTTATTTCGCCTATTTTCAGGCTTGTTATTGCCAACACATATACGTTTCTATGTATGTATTATTTGTTTGTAGCCACACACATAGACAGCATTTTTTTTCTTCTCCTACTCCAATTTTATGATGCCTCAAATAGTGTGATAATTAGGTGAACAGACGGCTGCCAATGCGTCGGCAAAAACATCAAAGGAGTCAAAACTAACACACACACACACACGCACACACACCGCCCACGCTCTAATTGTATCTACTCTCTCTTTCTTTCAGTGTAGTACTCTGCAGTGCGTGCTGATGAATTCCTGGAAGTATTTTCCTTGCCAGTTTACATTAGTCAAACATCAAATATTGTTTTGTGGAATTAGCTGGCAATGTTTGTGTGTTATGTAAAGATGTCGAAAGTAAACACCGATTACAAAGTTCTTATATGTATAACCTTGCAGAGGTAGTAAGAATTCACTGTACATATATATACACTATATGAACCATAAGGAAAGTGTTATTCATCACTTGTTGATTTTGTGTTGAACAACTAGTTAATAAGTACTAATGATAATGTACAAATCGAATTAGTTTTATTGGATATTATTATTGGACGTAGATCTACTAACGGACAGTACATTCAATGGCCCAACGATACCAAGCACCGGCTTGTTAACGCGCGGACCCTCGCACAAAGCGACCCACCTCCCGCGTGCGGTTACGATGATCGCGAACATGTAGACAAATGACATAAGACAATTTTTTTTAGTAAGCATGCAGAAGTGGTACTAGTTATTAGGTGGGAAAGATCATTATATAATGAACATAAGATCCGAAAAGGGTTATGGTTAGCATAGTTAGAATAGCAAGCATGCAGGGCTATGGGTAAAAAATTTCTACTAGATCTAATGGGAACTGCAAAGTTAATTTGGTTAATAAGTACGGGGGAATCTATTTCACCATGTATTAATTTGTGAACAAAGGTTATAGCTAGCATAGTTCTACGATTAGTAATAGAGGGAAGATTTATTAGTAAAAGTCTACTGTGGTAATGAGGTAAGTTAGTACTATTATCCCAGTTAAGACCCGAAGGGCAAAGAGCAAAAATTGTTTTTGTACCGATTCTATTCTATCCTGATGAATCCTGTATTTGGGATTCCATATACAAGATACATCAAGATAGCTGCAAGATTTTTGAGAATTTAAAATCTTTTACATCCTTTAATGAACCAAAGCAATCAACGCAAAGCCCAAGCCATCTTCACGATTCTTTCCGGAACACTTTTCGCGTTTTGGAAAGTTCTATCAAAATGCACCAAAAATACGATAAATTCTTTTATTGGACTAAAACTCATTTTCGATTGTCTATATGAAACAAATCATTCGTTAAAAATCATCAAAAGGTTGACTTAATAAAAATATTTATTAAAAAAAAAGAAGTAAAATCAAATTATTAATGCTATATACACTTGTATAGCTTACCTCTTATCATAGAAAAATCTCTTTAAAGAGTTTTCATGTTTGTCTGGAAGTAATTTGATATAGTAATCCAATCTGGCCGATTTTGACAAATGATCTTACTGCAACAAAAAGAAAATCTTGACAAAAGTTACATCTCGATCAAAAAGGGACTCGTTAGAATAGAAACAGACGAATATGGCTTTAGTGATCAAGAATATTGATACTTTATAGCAGTGATACTTTATATTCGTGAAAAAGAGTATATATTTCTCATTTTCAATTCTGGTGACCTTTTTTTTGTTCCACTTTTGATCCTGCAATTTTGTGGACCTTTTTTTTTTTTAGGTCTTCAATTTGTCGTCGGGGGTAACGTCAAGCTTGACAACAGAAATTTGGGGTAATGGTTCAACAAGTTCGCCGGCCACTGCTTTATAGGGTCGAATATGCTTTCTTCCATGACTTTTTCGAATAAAAACAGAGCAAGATGGATAAATCGATCAAGAATATTGATACTTTATAGGGTTGAATAAGCTTATTTCTATAAGTAATTCTATATTGTGACAAAAATAATATACACTTTTAAGTGTATACGCAGTACGGGAATAAATAATTAAATATTTAACTTATATTTATTTTTAGATGAAAAAAAAAAATCATTGTCACAATAACTAACAACCTTTAAGTCAATTTTGTTTCTACTTTGTGCTTAAAATGTATTTATTTTTTTTATTTATATGCAGAAATAATATAAAATAAATATAATTATATACTTTTTCTTTTTCTGAAATGAATATATATTGTTGATGACGAATTTATTAGTTTGATTTATGTTTAAAAAAATATGTCATTTGTCTTTAGCCAGCGCCAAGGCTTATAATGTCCAGTAACATTAAAAAAGAAACAAGCCGAAATTCTCAACCGGGTCAAAACCTCATTAACGGGCCTTGCATTAATCAGCTGGACACCGACTACATACCCCCCGCCACCCTCTCGCACGGTAGACCACAAACAAGCAACAGCGTTTGTTGCGGTCAACAAAGTCCATGACTTTATTAATTGCAGCTCATTAGCGCTCGCGGCTCTCATCAATCAAATCGAGCACAACGTTGTTGCTCTCCATTGTCCAAATACCCGACTACTTAATGTATGTGTGTATGTATGTATGAAGAGAGAGGGAAGAGATCCTAAACTCGAACGAACATAACCCACAGATGCTGATAAGACATTATTTACGGTCAGCCTTCGCCTATGCACTGACAAACTGCAGACAGCGGTAAGCCAAGGCAAGTGGAGAAACGTTTTTTGGGCTTTGGGTGTACTTCGGAGGCGCCCCCTTTTATCAGGAAAACTTTGTCGCCATTGGACATTATCGCAAGTTTCTAATCGACGCAGCTACAAAATGATTGAAATTCAGCAGCAGCAACAGCAACAAATAATAAATGACCTGCACCCACAGCAGGGAACCCAACAAACAAGAGACAGAGAGAGAGAGGGACACAACACTTGTAACCGAATACACCCCTTACCCAGCAGACTCTATAGACCGACCGTAGATTATTAACCATGGTGGCCACAGGGAGCATGTGTAAACTTTCCAAAACAGAGGACACACTAATTAGCGACCATTGATCATTTTCGGGGCACTGGCGCCTGGCTACGACAACAGCGACAATGAAAAAGACGATGACGGTGACGGTGACGGTGATGACAATAACAACACAAATAAGTAGATAGAAATATTAAAGGCGCACATTCGATACACTTATACGCAAGATTACGCAAAGAATATATATTAATAATGTAAAAATCCGACGGACTCATTGAAATAAACTATCTTCGTTTTTTACGTAATACTTTTGTTTAGTAAATGTGGTTAGGATATTTTGAAAAACCACAGCTTATCTCTCAAAAGGTTTTATTAACATAAATATTATATATTACAAAGTATGAAGTTAAGGAGAAAAAAGTTTTTTCTATTAATTTAAGATTCTGTTCCATAAATTCTATTAACATATTGAAATATCAGACTTAACTTAAGCCGAGAACAATTTCCATTCGCCACTATACGACTTTATAAAAGAGCCCTTCTTTTTTTCACATTTCAGCTGACAAAGTCACAATATTTAGACTTTAAGACTTTATTGAAGTTAAGTTCATATTTTCCTCCACAATAAAGTTGACAAAGTCACAATATTCAATTATGCAGAACTATAAGACTTTATAAAATAGCTCTTAAAATTCGTTCCTTATTTTCTACTTTTTCCTGATTGTCACATTAAAGCTGACAAAGTCGAAATACTCAATATTAGAGTAACACCATATTCAATAAAGCAAACCTATAAGATTTTATACAAAACTCTTTTCAATTCGTTTATTTTTTTCAGTCACAATATATAGAGTATCAATAAAGCAAACCTATGACTTTATAGAAGCGCTCTTAAAGTTTGTTGATATTTCCCTTAATATTCATGCTAACAAAGTCACAATACCCTATCATAGAGTAACACCATATTCAATTGTGACGCTTTTGGGTTGGCGTGAAATTTGAAATGTGCATTTGAATATGGCATAATCATATTTGTGTAAGAGTAAACCTTATAATTATCATTGAGTATTTGGGGTTGTTTCGTTTCGTTTCGTTTCGTTGCGTTTCGTTTCATGGAATAATTTTAATAGAGTTGTCGCGCACAGCGGGTGATACTCTATAATGACGACGGGTGTCGACGAGTTCTTGATCCTCGAATTCGATAAGTGAACAAACACAGTTTTCAGTTTTAATTGGTTCTTCAGATGTTTGTCATACTTCTTTCTCTTCGTTTTCTACTTATGGCTAAAGAAAACCTAATTAACATGTTGTAGAAATGACCGCAACTCATAAACATAACTCACAAGAGAAAATTCAATTGAGCAACACTCGAAACATTTGCTCTACTGTTGTTGTTGATGTTGGCCCTGTTGTGTTGGCTCAAATGGCCATAAATTAATTAAACCCATTTAACATGCGTCATAAATTTATAAACAATACACCCAAAGCTAATTAGCCGACACGAAAATTACTACGTACTACCAGGGCCAGGGCCAGGGCCAGGGCCGAGAGTCACAAGAGTCATAGTGTAAGTGTCCCTGGCTACGAAGGCGTCGCATTGCATACTTTGGGGCGCCAGGGCAGGACAAAAGGACAATGTGGTAAGTATTACGCAGTAAGCTGTTGCACAGTGGGGCTAAAATGATTTTTGCTTGGCTTGAATATGTGAGAAAAATAGTGCAATTAAATATTGTTAGAAACTTTTATATGATATATTAATATTATTGTTAACAAACTTATATTCAAAGTTATTTAATGTTCTATCTTAAGAGATTTAGAGATTCGTATTCCATAAAAGCTTTGTTCAGGATTCATTCAAATTTAGATATACCATAAAATTGTTTGCTTGTGTGAAAATAACCAAAAAATTATTTTAATTAAGTATTGCAAGTTTCTAAACTTATTTGCTAACAATTTTAAATATTATAAATATTTTGCAATTATTAAAATAATTTGTACAAACTCGTTTGACAACCCTTTAACCAATTTTTTTATGCAATTTTCTACATTGCTCGATTTCATTATTTTTCTTTATTGACACTTAAATAAAATAACAATATTATAAATATTTTGCAATTATTAAAACAATTTTTTTAAAACTTATTTCACAACCCTTTAAATATTTTTTAGGCAATTTTTCTAAATTTTCCAATTTCATTATATTTCTTAATTAACGTTAAAATGAAATAATATTATTATAATTATTTTAAAATTATTTCAAACTTATTTGACAACCCATTAAAATTTTTTAAGAGAATTTCCTCATTTTTTACCCCTTGTACTGCAGATCTTACAATTCTAACTATCCAGCGTACTCCTTTCGCCTCTTCGTTTTCATCTTCCACTTCGTGTTTCTTAGTGGCAAAAACAAATTTTCGCATTTTCTGTGGCAAGCTAAGGCGAGCAGAGCACAGTTGGCCATTTTTCGTTGTTTTGACTGGTTTTTTGTTGCCTTTTCGGTTGCTTTGGTGTCGTCTGCTTGGCTGAGTTGCTTCATAAATAAAATGAATTCGTATTCAACTCGACAGCCATAAATAATAAAGTGCAAGCCCTGCCTTTTCTCCAACCCTGAGCACCCACAACAACAACAACAACAACAGCGACAACAGCGACAACAATAAATACTTAATAGGAACAAAAGGAATATGTATCTATTCGAGTTTTAAGACTTATGGCTGCCAAGTCAATTTTCCAACACACACACACACACAAACAGAGTTTCTGCTCGGTGAATTTTAAGATTTACGTCTGACACTTGACAGTGAATGGGTGAGAGGGGAGTAACGGTAAAGGGAAATACCAAGCTCAGCTGTTTATCGTTTTGTGACTATGAATTAGTGTTGTGTTGCTTGTTGTTGTTGTGTTTATTTTTTTAACGCAAAGTTTTGCTACTGCTCTTCGTTCATAATACATACCCTTGCCCCTCACTCAAGCAACAGCTGTTGTGAAATGCATTCTGTGAGGATATAAAAGCATCAGAGATATATACAAAACATAATATAACATTTGGTGCCAGTTTTGTGGGCGCAGACAGTGCCATTAACATAACTCAACGCAATCGCTATGTTAGCCCTTTGGCAAGGCCCCTTTCCGCCCCATCCCTCCCCCAAAAAAACACACTTCACACGGGCTAGTGGGCGCTGTCAGGTCGTAAACATTGTTTTCTTTGGTTCTTAATTGGATTTTATTATGCCAACCGACAAAAAGTTAGCTGTCTGATATATTTATGATTATTATGTTGGCTTGGCGTGCTTTCGGCTCGTTTCAAGCAGGGCTGCCATAATACATAAAAAGCACTCAAACTGAGCACAATCGTTAAGTATATGAGTGTTTTAACTCAAGGATTTTTCTTATTTATAACATTTCGTAATGCAATTTCAACATATCTTACGATCGTTATGCAAATGCATCATTTCTGTTATGTTTTTATGTTTCTGCAGCCCTGATCTTGTTCTTCGCTCATTTGCTCTCGAGTCACTTTCGTTCGGCACTGTGCACGCATTTGTTTAATTGCATGGATGAACAACTAATTTGATGGCAGTTCAAAAGAGCTGCGCGGCAAAAGACAAACACACACACACATACAAACCGAATTTATATGCATGCGAGATGCCGAATGCATGTGTAACGGCACTTAGGGAAATTTCCTCTTTGCTCTTCACTATCGAGCGAGCTATCATCGAGTGACAGACGGAGAGGGCCGCCAAAAAGATAAAACGTAATGTGGCTCTCATTGTAACTTGGTGTTAGAGTGAAAACGAGATAGCGAATGTTATAGGTATAAGAAGAGTGGAGAAGGAGAAATATGTACATATATTTAAATTTATGCCGTGGGTGATAGTCAGAGTGCGTGTGGTGTGTATGAGAGTGTGTGGACTGCCTTTTGTGCAGTCAACGATTTTCATGCTTGAGCGATTGCCACAATGAACAATGAAGTGGCCCGAGGGGACATGCGACTGAAGGAGACGGAGGACGGGGGACAGGGTATTTGGCCTGTGACTGAAGCAGGCGGCATAATTAGTTTGAAACGGAAGCTAATTTATGTTTTGGCAGTTATGTTTAAATTAATGTTACATAAATTAAATGCTCATAAATAAAACAAAATTTATGGTCGCTTCTGTTTCTTAGCAGATCCTTCACTGGCGTGGGCGTGAGTTAGGCAGAATTGGAAATGGGAATGGGAACGAATGGTATAGAGGGAATTTAGCTGGAAATGGGGAAATTTCTTAATGTGTGTAAAGCAATTTGTTCTTATGGCATAAAATGCCAACAATGTGTTTAAGGTCCATTAATGCGACTCTAGTCGAAAAAGGCACTTACACAAATGCCATTCCGACACACTGTGAGTGGGAAAAGGTGAGAGCAGTCAGGTATTTATGTGTGTGTTTGTATGGGTGAGGGAAGATTTTTGTATGCAAGCAAATATTTAAAATATGTAAGAGCAAATATAAAACTAGCCAGATATAAAAGAAAAGAAGAAGAAGAGAAGAATCATGTGATAATGTTTTCCAAATATGATTTAACATGACAAAACCATAAACTTTAATCACCAGCAAAAAAAAAAGACCAAAAACTGTTTGTGTGTGTGTTTTTTTTGCCATGGTGAGTTTCACGCTAGTTGAAAATTGGATATTGTAACCAATTTTTCGTGGCAATAATGGGCATGAAAAACCTTTCAAATTTGCAATGCAATATGTCAGTTAGTTTCAACAAGCCTGCCAACTGTGTTCAGGCACAATGAATGAACAAGAGACAGAGACAGAGGCAGGCAGAGAGCAAATGAATGAAAAATGAATTTAATTGCCCTATGTTGAGTGTCAACATTTTTGAAATGGGTTCTCGTGCATATATCCGACAAAGGACTACGAGTAGAAAAAAAAAAAAGTTGTATACGTGTGTGTGTGTGTGTGTGTGTGTGTCTGTTGGGGAGCAAACATTTTGGCAACATTTTTATGACAGCAACAGCAGAAAAACTTTGACCTTTGTCTGTGTCTCCTTTTGACCCACATCAGAGTCCAAATCATGCAAACGCATGTCGAAAACTTTATATTCCTTTCCCCAACCACACCAACCACACCACACACAACACCACCCACTTTTGGATCGAACTAGTATTACATATTGGTTTGGTTTGGTTAGGTTGAATTTTTGCACATTTAAAGTGTGTGTGTGTGTGTGTGTGTGTCGGTCGGGCATCAAAGCAACATTTTTGCTCACTTTGCCTGCCTGCCTGTCAGTCGACAAATCTCTTTGCTCTCTCACTCACTCTCTCTCGCCTTGCTCTCAGTTGTGGGGGTTTTGGTCTTGGGCATGTCTGTCTGTTTCTGGCAGCAACCGCAAAGAGCAACATAATGAAAAGTGTTTGGTCATTTATTGTTTAAATGTCTGACAGCATGTTGACAGCCAAATGCCAAAGTAAGTTGTCGAGACAGAAACAGAAACGAGACCACGGCATGACCATGACTACGATGCCCGTCTCCTCCTGGCACTGACAACTGAACAATGAGAGAGTTCAAAAGAGAGCGAGCGAGCGAGCGAGCATGAGAGGTGGAATAAGAGCGATTGAGCTTAGGAGGTGGAGGTGGAGGTGAGTTTTGGTTTCGTCTCTTTTGGTTTTGGTGTGCCCTGTGATGCATTAAATTTACCGCTCTGCCTCCCAACAACACATCAACGTTCCACTTTCCGCAAGAGGCGATTTCTGACGACATTTGCTTTGATGTTATAATTTGATTGAGTTTCGCTATTGAGACCTACAACACAGACACAGTTATCACTTCACACTCACTTAAGGCTAGGTAATTAACTTACAGTGTCCCAAAAATCATATTCTATGTCTGCACACATGAAAATCATTTTTTCTTGTATTAGTATGTATTAAAAATGACTTCAATTATATTTTTCATATATTTTTATTATATTTTATTTACATTTAAGTATACAAAAATGATAATAAGCTTTTTTTTAACGAAATATCCCATTCACCAACAGATTTGTACATCCAATATAAGTTCAGGATTTAAATCCATTAAAACTCTAATGTACCCTTATAATTTATACACTTGCTCATAACTCAAAACATAAAAAAAACTTCTGAGAACTTTTAAATGTGTAACTGCAAGAGCAATAAAACGAGATGGATAAAGAGGGGGGGGAGAAAAGATAAGGGAGGGAGAGAAAAGCCAAGCGAAGTGCAATTGTCGAATGACAATTGTAAATTGTTTAAATAAAATTTATGAGTGCCCAAATGTGTCGCCATATAATTTCATGCACTTTAACATAAAATTTATCACAATTTACATTTTACATTTTGTTGCCTTTGGCTTTTGCCATACATAGTACAACAACGCCCCGCCACTTAAATAGTTTTTGTATTGCATATTTCTTTTTTTGAATGTTCATTGTGTTCATTGTGTGTGCGTGCGTGTGTGTGTGTGTGTGTGAGCTGGCAAAATAACTGTAATTGAAATTTATTGCACAGTTTATCGTCGAGACAGAGACTCAGTCACGAATGCATACAACACACACACACACACACACACGAGCAGAGAGATCGCCAGCAGCTTTGGACAGATTTCAATGTTCTCGCCAGTCCCAGTCCCAGTCCCATTCGTTTCGCTTCGGAGCTTCAACATTCATTTCGCATGACTTAGCGGTTTTGTATCTCCTTGTGTGTGTGTGTGTGTGTGTGCGTTTTCGGTTCGTTTTGTTCCGCGACATATTGAAATTTATGTCAATTTAAAAAGCAAAGTTGTCGTGTCAATCATTAAACTCAATTATCGCTCGCAGTCGTTTATTTGTTGTTGTTGTTGCAGAGGGGGTGTGGTTGCTGATTAACAACTCAATTGAAAAGCCATTTGAAAAGCGTTTCTACGCGTGTCTGCCTTCTCAACACATACACAAATGAAACGAGAGACACCCCCACCTCACCACCTCACCATCTCACCAACGGCTCAACAATTCAGATTTGATTGCCAGCAATCAGACGCGCTTGATGATCATCATCAAAACATGCCACTTGTGTTTTTGTGTTGCGCTAATCGCCTCTCAATCGAGTTGACTGCTTACACACACACACACACACACACGAATCCACTCTCTGAAAGGCCCCCAATGCTGGGCACTTAAGTGCTGCGGGACTTTTGAGTGGCAGCAATATGGTTGTTGTTATTATTGTTCGTAGGTGCTGTTGTGTTCGGTGCTCGGCTCTTCAAGTGATTTGTATGCCCTGCAGCCGCCTGGATGGATGGTTAGCTTAAGCCGTGAGTGGAAAGTTGTAAATGAAAGAGAGAGAGAGAGAGGATTAGAGAGCGAGTGAGTGAAGCTCGCTCTTAAAGATCAAAGCATGCTCACCTTAGAACTTAACTATGTTGAAATGCGAGCTTTTGAGAACAAAGTATTACAGAAGCATTCATCGAACGAACACAAACAGAAACACAAAGAGCTGAATTGAACAGATCTATCTATAAGCCGAACATTCGCTTTTATAGCGCGCATTTATAGTGGAAACAAATCTCAATTAAAACTGTCACAGTCACTCAAAACAAACTGTCAACTTTATTATTAATTAAATGTCAGATTAAAGTCGCTACACACACACAAACACACAATCCGAGAGGGGGAAGATGGAAGGGAGTGAAGGCGAGCGTAAATCCGTTGCCGTCAAAGAAGTCGCACACACAAAACTCCTTTGAAGCGAACGCCAACTCATAAACACACACACACACACATACTTGGATACAAATTGAGAGAGATAGAGATTTAGATAGATAGAGATACAGAAACTGAATCTGACAACCACTTCAAACAGCTTTTTACGCACTCACACATAAACACTTGTAGATGAGTGTGTGTGTGCGTGTGTGTGTGTGTGTTCAAGTTACAATCTGCAGCTCAGTGAGCTGGATTAGATGCATGGCATTAAATGTAATCGCAATGGATTTTGATTTCAAAAGATGATTACTCAGTCACTCAGTCAGTCAGTCAGTCAGTCAGTTAGTCAGTCAGTCAATCAGTCAATCAGCAATCCTATGTAATTGCTATAATACGGCAGATTTTGATAAGACATCAAAATGGCAATGACACTTTATTTGACATTTTGCTTGAGTGTCTCATAACTTATCAACTTATCGCACTTTTCAATCCGTAACTAAGCCAAAAACCATTAAGACAAAGTGACTAAAACTGTAAAGTGCCTGCTTGTCAGGGCTATTTATATTGAATTTCGATTGATCTATAAATAAACACATTGAGTTTTGATGCAAATTGTTTTAGGAATTGCGCTTTGAATATTTTACTTCGAAGAGAATATTTATGGACACCCTTAAAGCTGGAGAATTGAAACTTTGCTAATATCTTTGTCTTAGGGCGGGTAAGATGAAGTGTGTAGATTAGGGTACTACGCCTGATGGGGGGACTGGGAAATCAATAACTTAAAATCCTCAAATGCACATATATCCCAAATCCTTTAAGCTAAAGCTAAACCTTGGTGGGAAGATTGATGCTAGCGTTCTCCGAAAAACTGCATTAAAGCTTTGAAGCCACGCCCACCACTTCCGTTCCCAGGATATCCTCGTTTCGACATTACAAATGCCTATATCTTTCATAGTTACTTTTTACCTTCTAAGTCATGACTAAGCATAACTAAGTGTAAGTAAATAAGTGCATCAGGAGATCGAGCTTTATTAATATATATGGGAGGAAATTATTTATTACATGATCACTCTAACGATTTTTCATATAAAGAACTTTAATATAATATTATATAATATATTTTAGGTTGATTTCGATTCAATAGTATTATTTTATTATTCTAAATGTATAAAACTAATTCATTTCGATATAATTTATTTTTTTAAATTTTCTTAATATATTTCCAATGATTTTTTAGCATAGGAAAAAAGGTTTTCCTGCAAAAACTTTCACTTAAAATGAATAGCTTCGATATTTCGTATATCCTTTTATTGACTTATCCATGCATATATATATATCTCACTTATAATTGTGCTTTCAACAATTTAAGCCAACAATAAATTCAAGTCAAACCCAAAGCGATTTATGATTCAACCAGTTTCAGTTCAATTGAACACCTTTAAAAGCCGCAAGCACACACTTGAGTGTGTGTGTGTGTGTTTGTGTGTGTGTGTGTGTGTGACAGTAATTTAAGTGAGTTTCAGAGCAATTCCCTACGAAGCAGACACATTGCAACAAGCAGGCAACAAATCAATTTCAGCTTGACAACTTAACAGTCTAATCGAAACCAACAAAATGGTTGCCGCTGTGAATGTGACACAAGCAGTTGCGAGTGGAGGGGGGGGGGGGGGCAGTTCTCAACGCCAACTCAATTGACCAGCAGCTGTCTACATAAAGTCCAAATACAAACTACCCCCCGCCCTGCCGCTTCTCCGTTCCACCTTCTTGCAAAAATTGTCATATTGCAAGCGCACGCAGGCGCAACGTAAATGTTAAAAATTATAGTAAAGCTCATAAATAACGAACGAACGAACGAACCAAGCTGTTCAGCAACAACCCGTTGCGATCGTTCAACAAGCAGCAGCAAGCTGCTCTTAGGTCGAGTTCTCCTCTGGTCTTTTAGACAATTTAAAGGCGGTTCGTACTCAATAAACCAAATTCCGCACATAATTAATCGATGGCAATGTCGATGGCTGGAGTATCGACATCGAGAGCCAACGCTGAGCTCTCCTCACGCTTAACAATATTTTTGTTTTGACTTTGAATGTGGGCTTGTGAGTGAAGTTGGTTCACTTTGTTTTCGTAGGGTAGGGGCAGGGGGGGTGGGAGAGGTGTGTATGCGAGAGGCGAAACTTTTTAATAGTCGCGCCATAATCGTAAATCTTTTGTGTCCGACACAGTGCAACGAACGACATGGCAGCTGCTGGAGCCCAAAACCGTTTCGGGGGCAGCAGCTGGGGCAGCGCGGCACCTATAAAGCAATGGTTTCAACGTATTTACCTCTCTCTCTCTCTCTCTATTCCCTCTCCCCATTCCCTTTACAAATCGAGCAATGTTCACAACTTTATTTATCGCCAAGGAACATTGCATGCCAAAGACATTGCCCATAAAATGTTCAATATATATATACATATATATGGTAAAGGCACAAACGAGATTCTCATTTTAATTACTATAACTTTCGGTTCAAAACATATCTGAACTACATAAAACTTGATTATTATTAACAATACAGTTTTTATTACAAAACTCACACTTGCAAAGAGCATATATACTAATATCCTAACATGTCCCTTTTGGAGCTATCGATATGAAACGATTGTCAATGTTTTTTCTTAATTGCAGTTTTATCATTTGTCAAAACGATTTTATCTTATAGCTGCCATGCGAACGTTTTCCAAATTAAATATTTTGTTGTTATCGATGACATGTGTAGATCGACAACGCGAAAAGTTATCGAAATAAGTTATCGAAAAAGTAAAATAAACATTATTGAAGTGAACGAATAATTTAATCAACCAGTTAGTAACTATTAACAACAAAATCGACAATTTTTCTATCCGGAATCCGAAACGAATAACAAAATTAATAACTTGAAATGTTGTGATAAATCCAGAAACTTTTTTTTAACAATCTTTTATCCATTTTCTCATTTTCAGGGTAAAAAAACTTTCAGGAAACAACAAGAACAAATAAATCAAATTTTTTAATATAAATTTATCAATAAATTTACAAAAATATAAAGTTAAGCTTAAGTTTTTAGAGAAGTAAGTTTGTGAAGTATCTTAATAAAGTGTGTCAAAACTGACCCTACAA
The DNA here is from genome assembly GCA_035044465.1 of Scaptomyza tumidula. Taxonomy (NCBI): domain Eukaryota; kingdom Metazoa; phylum Arthropoda; class Insecta; order Diptera; family Drosophilidae; genus Scaptomyza; species Scaptomyza tumidula. The sequence goes on along the minus strand of JAWNNW010000902.1, from coordinate 356,306 downwards.
CAATTACGGATTAACTTAACAAGAATCGATTTAAATATATATGTTTTACACTGCGTTTCTAGTCAAATACCAATACTGTATTCAAATTTACTAAGTATATTTATAGAAATAATATCTTTCAGTTATTAAAATTGCATAGGAAATCCTCAAAGAAATTCTACTCAGTCCTTAATCAAAGCTTGTTTAACTATTTTGTATTGTTTGCTGGCTAGCAAATGAGTTGTCCTTTACTTTTGAAGTGGTCGCAACAAAGCCCAAAGCAAACAACAAACAACTACCAACTAACTAAGCCATAACAACAGTTAGTTGCAAGTCTTGTTGCGCATTATTCAAATGCCCATATAAAGTATCTCTAAGTTTAGTATCTGTATCTGTTTCTGTAGCAAAAGCAATAGCAAATAGAAGAAGAGAGAGAGAGAGAAGCGAATGCAGAGACAACGACAACGACAACGACATTGTGGAGAACTGTCAGTTGAAGCTGACATACAAACTGACAGCTTGAAATTGAGGTTTTCTCCACGCTGACAGCGTAACACGTCAACTTAAGGAGGCATAAGGCCGAGTGCCTGTCTAGATACAAATAGACAGGCCAAGCCGAGCCACATTCGACTCGAGTGTAGTTGAGTGTGTGTGTTGTAAAGTCGGCCAACGTTGAAAAGATAGTTGGAGGAGCATCGGCAACGGCAACGGCATCGGCAGCAGCAACCGCAGACAGCAGGCAATTTGACAGCTTAAACACACGAGCATGTCAAAATGATATGATCGCTAAGTGAGCTCAGCCATAGATACAAAGATACATAGATACACTCACAAGACTTTGTACGAATTCAAGTGCAAGTATTATGCATTTTCTCTATATATATATATATATATTTACGTACGCAAAACGTATTATAGCATAATCAAAAAGGCAAAACCTTACTCGAGTAGCAAAAGCAAACTTCTTCTTTCCCTCTACCCTACCTCCCTCCCTCCCATCGCTCTCCCTTGGTTTCAGCATCAGTTTGTGGACCGGATTCGAGTCGGAATCTGACTCCAAGTCTGGGTCTTGTGTATTTATTTATCGAGCCTTTGGGTTGATGTTAAGCATGCGTGTTGCTTTTCATGTTTACATTAATAAAAGTCAAAGGTTCTCGAGACTGACATATTGTAATTTATGTTAAGTGACAGCTTTATACTAAACCACACACACATACATACATGCCGCGAATACGAACTTTAATCACTTGTTTTATATTATTTGCATTCAAAGAGTCGCACCTCAATCTTATGACTTGCGACTATCGGACATAACTCACTCTGATTGTGATTAAGCCGACAAACTGACTAGTTATTTATTGTTAACTATATATATATAGTTGTGTGTGTGCAAATGTTATTTATTCGCTTTATAGTTCATTTATCTTTGATCCATATCGATTATCGATTACTTGTGTAATTTGTAAAAGGTATTCAAACGATTCTGTACTTTGACTTGGTAATTAATTCATTACTTATTTGTGTAAGAAATAAAATATTTTATTTATGAAATAAATCATTATAAAATGAATCTTTTGATTATTTCCATATATAATTTATTGTTTAATAATAAATAATACAAATTTACTTTATTTACTTGGCCTTCATTTATTTTTAAGTGATGATTTTAAGCATGCTTTAAATCATAGATTTATTTTAAAAACTGAACTTCTTTTTGGTATGAAACTTAATAATATGAAAATGAAAGCTGTTAATAGAATAAATATTTTAGTATATAGTAAAACTTGCAATTATCTGTAATCTGTTATATAGTATTAGTTTTGTACTTATAAATAATATTATATTATCTCTTTCTATAAAACTTAAATACCAAATTTGATACTCAAAATAAATGCTTTAAGCTTACTATAAAAAAAAATGTTGAAAAAAAATTTAATTTGTCAATATTATATCTACTTATATATAGAGAAATTCCTTAGATTGTTATTACATACTTTCCTGATCTTAGTTAATAATTTTTTATCTGGTTAATATATAGATTGGTATATTTTCAGGAATATAAAATAATCAACTTACATTTCGCAAGATTTATTATTAAATATTTTTTCTAATTATAATTCTAAAAAAATCTTTACATGCATATATATAAATTAACATATGTGCAAAGCTGTTATAAGGTCAGTCAATGTATAGAAAAATATCATGTCAACTGTTGTTGTTGTTGTTGTTGTGTAGCTATTGAATTGAAAATGCATTTCAAGCTGCCACTTAGATTGGGGGCCTCTTGTCAGTTTTATGTCAAAATAAATGAAGCTAAGTGACAGTTTAATCAAGGCGTCAGCGACGGCAGAGCAATCGCCAGTCAACAACGCAAGCACCCCCCCTTTAAATAACAACAACAATAGAACCTTGTATTATATAACAACAATAACAACAATGAGAACGAGAATTGTGAGTGAGTCGTGTAATATCTGGCGAACAATGCGAATTTGCTCATCGTACAATATTTTTCTGTTGGCCTGTCACTGTCAGCAGAAAGAGTGAGAGAGATAGAGCAGCAGGAGAAGAGCGCAAAACTTGCAAAACTGTAAATTGTCAGTCGTTCGGGTCGGTTGTGCCGACGTGTCTGTCACTTCGTCGCTTCGTCGCTCGTAAGTGCATTTGCATTTGGGAGACTCGCTGCAAATGTTTTTGACACTTGACAGGCGATGTACTGACAGCTATAAAAAAAGAAGAAGGAGAACACACAAAACGCGAGAAAAGTCTGGCAAGGGCAGTCATGTTGGCACTGACGACGAGTAGTTACTTATGTAACTAGTAAAAGAACTAGTTCCCTGTTTCATATGTGTATAAAATATGTTTGTGTTTGTAAAAAAAGAGAACACACAAAACGACGAGTAGTAACAAATGTAACTTATAAAAGAACTAGTTCTTTGTTTCATACGTGTATAAAAATGTTTGTGTATGCAAAAATAGGAGAACACACAGATGTATGGTAAGGACAGTCTTGTTGGCAGTGACGACGAGTAGTTGCAAATGTAACTAGTAAAAGAACTAGTTCTATATTTCATACGTGTACAAAATATGTTTGTGTTTGTAAAAAAAGAGAACACACAAAACGACGAGTAGTTACTTATGTAACTAGTAAAAGAACTAGTTCTCTGTTTCATACGACAAGAAACTACAAATGTAACTTGTAAAAGAACTAGTTCTTTGTTTCATACGTGGGTAAAAATGTTTGTGTATGCAAAAAAAAGGAGAACACACAGATGTATGGCAAGGGCAGTCATGTTGGCACTGACGACGAGTAGTTACAAATGTAACTAGTAAAAGAACTAGTTCCCTGTTTCATACGTGTATAAAATGTGTTTGTGATGGGCACAAAAATAGGCATCAAATAAGTCTGCGTTGGTTGTCTTTTGCTTCGTCATTGCGTTGGGGTATCCAGCAGGGAGAGAGAGAGAACTTGTTTACAACTGATTTTAATTGATCAATCAAAGCGAGTGAAGATCAAAAAAAGAAAAAAAGAACAAGATCAAAGCAACGTGCGAGCAAACAGCAGACAGACAAATGCCTTACAAGCAAACCGACAAGAGACCCAACATGCAAGCAATCAACACAGCAACAGTGTTGGAGGTGGCTTGTTGCAAGCATTAGATATATGTTCCTCAGTCTTTCTTTCACTCACTCACTCACTCAGTCACTCAGTCACTTAGTCAGTCAAGTCATTCAGTTGAGTCAGTTAGTAATTTCCACTTCCACTTCAACTTAAAGATTCATTGCATTGACTTGCATTTGAGTTTGTTGTTGTCTTTTGCCTTGTTTTGATTGCAATCACTCAATGAACTTTGATTGTTGTAAATGTAATTAATCAATAACATAAACATTTACACTTACAAACATGGTTTGAGGCTCAATAAACACAATCAGCTCTTAGTCCCAATTCGTTTTGCTTTGATGAAGGTTCAGCATCTTAATCAGCTGCAATTGTTAAAGACTCGACTTGACTTGAATTAATGCGACACGGGCTTAAAAGCTCAATGCATTGGTTAGGTTTGAATTTGCTTCAATTTGGGTTTATTCTTCGACGAAGGATGTCTGGTATATAAAATCATGGAATATATTAATACTTGAAAGCAACAAGCTAAGATTTTTCTTATGTCGCCCATCTTCATATAAATTGTAATCTTTATATAATTAAGTAGTATACAATAAATTTTCAAATATTCACATTAAAATTCCTGCACATGTTTGTTAAGATTTCATTTAGTTTGAGTAGCTCTCAGATCGAAAGTTTATACGAATGAAACTGATTCTGATTATTAAAAACTTATTAACCTTCTTTTTTAAAGGTTTCCCAATAATTTTTCAGTTGATTCAATAGAAAAGAAAGAAAGAAAGGCTAAAAGCGTTCTTGGCTTTTGGTTCTTGTAGTCTCAATTTTGCTATTTACCTTAAAAGATGCTCGATAAGTTACTCCTATTGAATGTTGATTAACTTAAGACCTTAGATTGGATTAAAAAAAAATATTTTATATTTATAACATTATTCCAGTAAGCATTGCTTAGGATTTGACATTTTATTGATTAATTTTTAAGCAGATTTTGTAAAATAAACAAATTAATCGATAAATTTAACAAACAGAATACAACTTTTCAGTTACCTCTAGATATTTCTTGGGTAACTTGAATAGAGTGTTTAAAAAAAGAATTAAAGTATTTGTTTGCGATTTTTGTTCAACTTATGTGTTTTGGCAATCCCATAAGTATCTTTTACTCACAGCAGTTTGCGAACTTCGTGGTAAACATCCTGTTTTTGCAATGTGCAACTGATTTTGCAGTTCAAAAATATATATATATATATAATTTAGATATTTTGCTGTTTATTTATTTCGTTGCACCCGCAGCAGCATCCGCTTGTAAATCATATTCAAATATTTATGTACTCTACAGTACAGTACAGTACAGTCAAGCTTCCCACTCATGCTCCCTGAACGATAAATTCAACGTTAATGTTCCGGGCTTATACTATATGTAACTATATCTCTCAAATATGTTGTGCATCTGTGTGTGTGTGTGTGAGTTTGTGTTTGCGGTTTATTTAGTGCATTTAGATAAAGCGAGAATAGTGTCAACTGCGTGTGTGACTCTCTTTTGTTGGTTGCAGCTGCAACTGCTGCAATTATCGTGCAACAAATCATGTAAAACAGTTGTTGTTGTTGTTTCTGTTTGGCATTAGTTGTGTTAATTTATGTGCCATTTTATGAAATATTCCAAATTTATAACTTATTATTGCTGTTGGTTTTATATGGTTACAGCGAATTGCCCCCACCCTTGCCCCCGCGCACCAACTCCCCGACATGTGTTTTTATCGTCAAAATATATATACTATAATATTTATTCGGTGGGATTGTTAAATTTTTTTGGTCTCTTAGCTCTTGTTGTTTTTGTTGTTGTTGTTAGTGGCCTGCAGCGTGTCAGCTGGCTTTTATTTATGAGCTTTTTGTATTTTTCTGACCTCCGCCGGATGTTTAGTTGCCATTGTTTATTTTTGCAATTGTTGTTTGTTGTTCGTTGTTGCTGTTGTTTGTTGTTGCTGTTGTTGTGTGCAGTTCACTTTATTAGTGTTTGAATATTTATTGAAATTATAATTATGCAAGCGATTTGGCATTTAATTTATTTAATGCTCCCTAAATATTATGACTTATCAAGCACATAAATAATACTATAGACACTTACAATCTTATATTTATAAATTATTTTTCAAAATTGAATACTTAAAGTTGCATTTGTAATGATTTAAATTAATATCATTATATATTTATTATATTTTGAGAAGTTAAGCATTTTTGCTAATTTTTGAATAATATTTAATACAATAAATTTTTTTTTTATATTTGGTACATCTAAATAATTAGTTTTTGCCCTTTTTTTCAATACACACTTATTTTGGATTTTAATTTTTTTGTTCGATGTTTCTGATTTTAACTTCATCTTAGAAATGTTTTCATAGTCCTTTTTTTATGTTTTACTTTAAATATATTTTAACAAACAAATAAAAATCAGAAAATATATTACAAAAAAAATAAAGTTTTTTTTTTCCAATTTGGAAGATACAATATATTATTTTATATATTTTTAAATAATTTTATTTAAATTTCTTCTTTTTTGCTTCGTATAAAATCAATTATGGATTATTACAAACTGTTAATCTGCCTTCAAATTTCAAAATCAACAATATTTTTGTTTGTTTCAATTTTCAGAATGCATCGAAGCGCATCCGAAGTGAAAAGCTTTAAGCTTTGTCCTGTTGTTGTTGTTGTTGCACACACACGCCCCGACCATTAACCCATTTAATGTTGACTGCCACAGCATCAAACAGTGGCACTTAATCTTCAGCGATGCGTTCGGCATCCAAAGTACCGCAACAATGTTGCTTCCACAAACATTCAATTGTGCAACGGTGCAACAATTCTATGTGCTTTCTGCTTAAAGCTTCAGAAAGAACAACTTGTCTGAGACGTAACTCAAAGTGAGGCATGTGCCAAATTGAACGACTCATAAACCAAAAACACAATAAAATCAACGCTCGATAAGCTCTCATAGATGAGACGAAAACAAAAACCTCTAGACATGTGCTTGTGTGTCTGTCGTAAGGGATGGGGGGGTGGGGGTGGGGAATAGGTGTGCTTACAGATTAAATGAGTAAACAACAAACGAAACTGAAAGAAAAACATTTGCAAAAAATGAATTATATTACTTTTGCCTAAATAAAAGATTTTATTTTTAGACTCAGAATTCAATTGAAAAATACAAATTTAGATTGGAAAAAATAATAAAAACATACATATAGTTAATAATATACATATAGAGAAAGGATTTCCTAATGTGTATGGATTAAGTATTGTTTAATGTTTATTAAATATATCGTTTGTTGACAATAACTTTTAGTGTTCAAAGTTTTAACGCTTTTCATCTATCTGTCTATCTATCTTTCTATCTATGGCACTATCGGCTTCTTAATTTAAAAGAAACAAACAATCGATTAAGCCACTCAAAAGAGAGAGAACAAAGATTATTTTATATTAAAACTTCTTAGCTCTTAAAGTAAATTCATTTCGTAACAGAGAACAGTGACAGGTTAATGATTTATCTAGTCGCCTCTTTATTTGGTGACAGCTAAATAATCTTGCGACTATTTTGCATCACTTGAAAGTCGTTGAAACCTTCTCTTTCTTTGTTGTTCGAAATAACAGACTTTGCGTATTAAAGATAAAGCAAACATACTACGGAAAAAAAGGATCAAATGGACAGAAAGTTCATGAACTTTTGCCATTTATTCTTACGATGAAAAAAATTTATGATTGAGACTTTAAACTACATATAACTATTATGAAAAATAATTTACAGAAATCGATAAATTTTTCACACTTATTTTTTATGTAAACATGAAACAATAATGATTGATAGATCTGAAGAGTCATATATACTATGCATTTTCGCCACTCGACACAGTCAAAAATATGATAGAATGACTAGCCTCGGTTTTTATTGGTTCACATATTAAATTATTATTAATATTAGCTTTAGTTTTTATATTTTAACATTGAAATTTTTTTAAGATATTTATTATTTTCATATAAAAATACAAATATATTTGTATAATTATTTTTTTGTTACTTATCTCATAGTAAATTTTTTTTAGTGTATTAATTTAATTTTATAATAATGATATTTATTTATTATGCACCTAACTCATTATGCATGGCCAACAGGCAGACTAATTGACTCATAAATTAGCTAGAATTCAGATGACATACCTTACTACCCTCCCCTTACCCGACCCTTGCCCAACGCCTCTCACATACTGTCTTTCATTGCTCTAAAAATGTTCTTGCTGTGAATTTTCGACCAAATTCACCCGCATGTCTGTGACAGTTGCACATCAAAAGCGTTGAGGTGAGAACTGTAAAGAGAAGAGATCAGAGCGAGAGCGAGAGGGTAGAGCGTTGGGCAATTTGTGACGGATAGCGAGACATAAAGACAGTCGGACAAATTGGACAGCAACGGGGACACAAAGTGCATTTGACAAATGACATTTCACAGACTGCCAAACACATATATATATATACAGGAAAGAAAGCAGAAGAAAAAAAATGTTCTGGGCCTGAGCAAAATATTTTTAAGTGAATTAGTTGTTGTTATTGTAGCTCTTCTTATTTTAAAACGTACATATATACATGTATATTGTGTGTATAAGCCTCATACAAACAAACAAACATACGCTTCTGACAGAAGCGACCAAGAAATAAGAAGCGTAATACTATTTCTCATTTTTATTCGTTCGCCTTTTTTTGCGCTGCTGCTTGCACCCAAAGAAGATCTCAATTTCCACTTCAATTTGTCTGCTGTCACTGGTAATTGAGTTCAATTTACAATAATATGCTCTGACGTCTCTGCGCCAGCTGAGGCAGCTCCGAAGAGGGGTATAGAGTGTGTAGGGATTGTGAAAGGAGGGTTGGCGAGGGGGGGAGGGGTATAAATGTCTTGCGATTGCAGTTAGTGTCGCTGCACTCTGACAGAACAGAGACCCCCTCAAATACAGACCGTACAAATGGATATATGTATGTATATAACCCCATGGACTCGCTGTCTGTTGTCGTTGTTCGGGGTCAGATGTTGCTGCTGCTTGTGGCACCACAGGGTTCAAAGCGTTTCGATTGTGTGGGCGTGAACTACACACACACACACACACACACACACACACACAACATGATAGATGAGTGTTGAATGAGTGCTGTGTAAATCAAGCTAAATGCATTTTTAACTCTCTTAAGCTTAGATAGAATTTTGTTTGATTGTTTGTGTTCGTTGGTTTAGCTAATAAACTGGCAGAGTAGAAAGAAAAGTAACTATTAAGAAAAGAAAAGCATTGCCAACACAAACTAAAGAGTACAAGCAAAATAATGTCATTGCCAACATAAGCCAAACAAACCGCTAAGGAGAATTTATGTTGGCAACTCTTAAAATTCACTTACAAGAACAATCACGGTTTACATAAAGAATTATCAATAAATTATTATTATTATCAATTAAATAATAAAGAGTGTTACAAAACTAATGATTAGTTGTAGGAAAATTCATAATACAAATTATTTTAAAATAAAAATAAAGCATTAAAACATTTTATTACTAGATAAGTATTAACAATTCAAACTGAATAAATTTAATAATATATTGATAATAAAAATATAAGAATAATAAAATAAATTAATATTAACTCATAAATAATAAAAAAATAAGCTCTATAAAATTCGAAAAAATTAAACAGATACAATAAATATGTTTAAATCTAACATGGACTTGTTATAAACAATCTTTATTGAATAAAACTAAATTGGAAATATTTTATGTATTTTTAAATAATTTTAGAAATTGTCCCATGATTCTTTTTCCATTTATATAGGGCAGAATATGAAGAAGTTGCAGTTTTGTTTAATATTTATATATCGAATTCAATTAAAACTTCCTTTTGATAGTAGGCTCAAGTTTTCTAACCGGAGCCAATATGCCGTGATATGTAAAAGCGATAAAAACATACTAAATATAATCTATTGGGTATGCATAGTTCAGCTTTTCCCAAAAAAGGGAGTTAAAAGGGAGCTAAAAGCTTTTGTTTGTGCCTTCGCCAAATCAGCTTACTTGACTAGCTCTTTCTTTCTAATGTAAGAATATTTTAGCTACAAACTTTTCAAATAATGTTCAACCGCAGTTGGAACTTGCGAAGAAGTGAAGAAGCGAAGAAGCGAAGAAGCGAAGAAACGAAGAAGTGGCGAACGAGCTGCGTCTTCGTTTTCTTTATTTTCATATAATAAATCTTTTTAACGAAAATAATAAATCGTGTTTCACGCATACTTTGCGAAAAATGCCGGAGCCAAAATAATAAAGACAGTGAAAGAGCAACATAGAGAGGGAGAGAGAGAGAGCGATAGAGTAAGAGAAGGGCAGAAAAGTGAACCCCTTAAATGCCTTTGCCAAGACAATTTATGCATAGGTCGAGTTTCAGTTTCAGAACAACAATAACAACAATAACAACTGAAAAGCCAGACAAGAGTAATTTCTCAGTCGAGTTGAGTTGAGTTGAGTCGAGTCGAGTCGAGGTTTCCCTTAAAAACACTTAGTGCAATTTTTTAAGCTCACATGTGAGTTAGTATGTGTGTGTGTGTGTGTGTGCGGGTGCTTGTGTGTATGCGTGAGTGTGATTACACCTACTTGAAGCCATATATCTTTCACTTTGCGCTTTCAACAGTTTGTGACGTCGTCGTCGTCGTCGTATTCTTTCTTTCGGGAGCGAAGGCGTTCAAGCGCTTTGATATACCGCCTCGAGTTGACTTCCCTCTCTCTCTCTCTCTCTCTCTCTTTTGCTACCAAACACTTTGGACACCTAACCCCACCTACTCGGCCCATTTGGTCTGTGAAGAAGTGGGCATGTCAGCGAAAATCACCGTAAATTTTCCGCATTGTTTAAAATTTATTACACTTTCTGATTTCCATGGCATTTTGCAGAGGATAAAATGCCAGTTAGTCGGTTGATGGGTACGTCTAGGCGAGGAGGGGGGGGAAGGGGTAGGATAGCACGCCTTTTGTTTGCCGGCATCGTGTTATTTCTTTTTAGCTATCTCCCTGACACGTTGCTGTCTAATAAGTGTAGAGCCCGTAATTTTGTTATCATTTAGCGGTCATGTTGCACGTTCAAGCTAACAAGTACTTAAAATGGGGTGCAATAAATATTCGAAGAGCAACAACCAACTGAAGAGGTCAAACACTTAAGCTGTCTTTTGTCTAGATTCCAATTACCGACGACAGGTGACAAAAGGTGTTAATTTGTCGAATGATAATTTTAGACATACTTAAGTTGTTGTGGGGAAGTTAAATGATTAATTAAAGAAAATAAATAAAATTGAATAAAAATGTATGAAATAGGAATCCTTTTTAACTTTTAAACGGATATATTGTTTAACTATTATATCATATACAGATTTAATGTTTCCTGAAGAAATATATATATAATACTTAAAATATTATGAGGTATACACTAAGGAAAAAATTCTGTAAATAACTCATGAAAAGGGTCGCCGTTTACTCGTACATATCGATGTACCTTATCCTTTTTTTGATATAATATTAAATTTCGCATATAAACTCAATGCTATATATTAGGTTTTTGTTTAGTATTGTGACAAAATCTTCTTCTTCATTAAGCATATAAATGCACAATTTAATTTTAAAATTTCTACACCCAATTTCCCATCATGTTATGTGAATTTAAGTAGAGTTTAAATCTAGTTTGGCAGTGAAATTATCCTTTGTTTGAATCCCAGTTACTTAATTTTAACTCTCTGAATCACCTAAGCTTATCATAAAATTTTGTGTTTTACCTTAAACATTATATCTAAAAACTTTCCACAAAAATGATTAACTTAATAATTATTATTTATTTTTTTCAAAAAAAACTTATGTTAGTTTTTCAATTTAACTCGTTATATCTACTTCTTATATATTTGTTTGCAAAATATATTTTCCTGATTTCAATTTTTTTATTTTTCACTTAAGACACATTCGACACATTAAGACACATTCGAAATTTTGAACTAATGGTCAATATTGTTTTTTTTTTTTTTAATTTTAACTAAGTTTTCTTTAAATTAAACCTAAAAAACCTTTCACTTTCAGAGTTGCTAAACTCTGAATTTTATTGCAGATGTTCCATAAAATATATAGTTTATTTTTCAAAAAAATATTTTAAACCGCTACAAAAATAAATTCCAGATATAAACATACACGTGCAATCACGTATGGATTATTATATAGTTGGCAAAAGACAAGTTTACCTTACTTTTTGATCCACACACAAATTCATGCGATTCTACAATGCTCTGGAGCAACAACAACAAACAACAACAAATAACAACGAGCAACAACAAATCGAAGCAATTTACGAAAATGTAGAAAATGTCATTGGGCTGTCAGAATGCATCGTTGCTGTTGACATCTGCCGTACACTCTCTCCCGAGTTGTCATGTGGCAAAAATTTATATAAAAATCTACAGCAACAGCACAAGCAACAACAACAATGCGACACATAACAAATTGCACAGCAATAACAACAGTAACATCATCTGAACTGCATCTCTGTCCTTGTCTCTATCTCTGTCAGCTACATCTCCGCCTCGTCCCTGTCGCTGTCTCTGTCTTTGACAGTGAAAGCATTGTTGGTTGACAGCGCTAGAGTGCCGAGTACCGAGTGTGAGAGAGAGAGAGAGAGAGAAAGTGTGTATGTGTGCGTGTGTGTGTGTGAGAAGAATGAAGGAGCACCCAACAACAATGCTGACAGCGACAGAAGCTCACAACAAGCAAACGCAACGTAACGTCAACGTAACGTAACACAACGCAACATTAGGGAAACATGCATCTGTGTTAATGTTGTTGTAGCCTTCAGTTGTTTCTGTAACTCGTTGCAGTTGCTGTTGGCCGAAAATTAATGGCTAGTGGCAATGGCAGCTGTGCAGAAATACACAAACGTATATATTTTCATATGTTACAACAAGTAAAAGCGAACAAGAGTTAAGAAAGAGATAGAGAGAGTGAGGTTGGCTTAAAGCTACCTTGTAGAAAGAAGATAACCCTTAGTTTCAATATTCCTATCGGATTGGTGTGACGTTTTAAAATAAGTTAAGGGTTATACAATTATTCATCGATAACTTTTCAAGTTGAATTATCGATAACTTATCGATATATTATTTTTTAGTTGCTGAGACATAAAAAAAAACCAGGGAAAGGGAATATAAAACCTTTACAATTCGATTTTCTTCTATTGACTTTTACATCCATTCACATTAGCCCAATCTATTTGTCCGAACAATTTTTTAAATTTACAGGCTACAAGTTAAAGTTTGTAAGTTCAGATGAGTGCATTTTGGAATTCGGTTTCAGTTGTTTTTGGTGTCAACTCTGCTTTACTCTCTTGCCTTTTGACATATTTGCCTGAATCTCTCTTGTGTAGGTGTCATCTGTCTATCTAGTTTATCGCTGGGACAATATATTTGTGGCAACAACTTGGTAAATTTACAGATTTAGTTGCATATATAAATGTACTTCATCATCCTTGCTTATAAATAATAGTTACTGAGGGAGAACGGCAAATTTATTTAATCAAGCGATGAATTTCTGTACAATATGTTTTTGGATACATTCAAGTATATCTAATACTAATAAGTAGCTAGATTAAAAGTTGAGTGTGGGAATTTTTAATTGATTATCAATTCTTCATATAAGTAACATACATTAATCGAGATACAATCGGTTATATTTCCTATATGTACTTCTTCGTAGATACATTTCCTGTCGAAAGGAAATAAAATCCGACCAAATATGTCAGTGCTCATTAGCACCTCGTTGATGACAGCCTTTGGAATTGGAGTGCTGCGAACCATTGAAAAATAAACAAAGTGTCATGAAGAGACCATAATTAAGGTAACCTGAGCTAATTTCTTGTGAATAGCAAACAACAACAACAACATATTAAACGCGCGAGTCTAACAATCAATTTTTGAGGGCAATCCCCGAATGCGAGAACCGAGCCAATGCCAAATCGAGCATCCTGTTTGCCACAACAAACAACCAAGCAACACAACCCATCATCATCACGGAAATCATTCAAACTGGCTGTCAACCCTTTTTGGCTGGTTTGTCGCTCGGCTCTCGGCTCTTGTCTGTTGTCGCTTGACAACCCTGAAAAATATCAAATTTCATGCAATTTAATTTTCTGAACAGCCTGAGAGCAAGGCAAGGCAAAGCAAAAAAAAAGAAAAAATAATAATAATAAATAAAGACACGAACGAATGGCGGGGCCATTCATGGAGGATGAGACAATTTTTTTTTTTTGAGTGACAGCAGCGCGGCAGCACCTAATTCAATTTAACAATTCATTTATCATAATCAGGCATCAAGGCGTTGTCACTCACAATTACAATCAAGACCGAGAGAGCGAGTGAGAGAGAGGGAGAGAGAGAGATAAGAAAAAAAGCGCGAACCAACAAAAGGCTGCAAAACTTTTGTTCCGCTACTCGTCTTACGCATTCGCTCTTCCCCTTTCCAATTCATTGTCTCTGTCATTTCCTGCCGGGTTGCCAGCCCAAGGATTGTCTATCTGTCACTTGGCTGTCAGGCAGCAAGGCAGCATTGCCAACAGCAAAAAAAAAATACAGCAATGCACAGCAGGCAATGACAACTCTGCCTTATGGGGAAAAAAAACAATTGAATGGGTCGAAAAATGTTTAAAAATAAAAAGTATGCAAATAAGTAGACAATATCATCATCATTTGATGGGTATTTAATATTTATAAAAAAAACTATTTTGGAAAAAGACTTGTGGGCTTGCATAAACTATCCCAATTAACCTTAATTTCACATCAAGATATGCCTTGCCAAGTACATAACAAGTATGTTTGTACTTTGTTGACTTGTTGTTGACAGTTTCGTTGACCAGCAGCAGCAGCAGCAGCTCTTTCTGTCATTAGGGGCACTCCGTCATCATTTGGAGCGTTGCGTCAGTCATCCGTCAGTGTCTTTTGGGGCGTGATATATCACACGGCTTACGGCTTGCGAAAGTATACATATAACATAGAATGCGTAGGAAAAACACAGAAACAGAAACAACATCATCAAAAAATAACAAAAAAAAATAAATCAGGAAAATAAAAAAAAAACGGTACTCAAAGTGTACACAGCGCACACATGAACCAAAAACGAACTTGTTGAAAATCACACCTAGCTCCCACACACACACACACACATAGTGTGTGTTCGCAGTCAGCAGGAAAACAAATGTGTCACAGCAACAGCTACCAACAACAACAATAACAACAATGACAATGACAACGGGCCACATTGTTGTCACATGTCACAGGAGTTGAAAGATTGTGAGTGTGTGCGAGCGAAGGGTGTGTGTGTGTGAAATACGAGTCCACACACACACACACACACCCGAATACCAAAAATGAAATGGGCAAAAAATGATGAATGACAGAATTATACAGCAAAATGCGTTCGCAGTCTGACATGTGACCACTAATGAGGATCAACTTCGGCCGTCACAGGAGCTGCCTTTTAACATTGTTGCTTCTGTGACTGCTGTTGCTGCTGCTGTTGTTGTTGTTGTTATTTTTTTCTTGTAGCCACTTGAAAACCAAATTATGGCATTGAATTTCCCTTTGTCTGTCCTTATTTGCCCAAATTGTATTAAATTTCCATTTGGTTGGTTGAAGTATTTTTGAAAATCTTTTTGAAAGCTGATACCAAACACGCAAAGTTCACGCTCGAACAAGTTCAGGAAGTATAACTGAACTCTTAAGAAGTCATCATCAGAGTTGTTGTGTTTATCTCAACAAGGTTTCAACACATGCCATAAAACTGCGTGCTAAAATGTTCAGGAAGTTTGTCAAAATCAAAGTTGTCTGCTTGGCTTAACAAAGCGTCTAAAATGCACGAAAATTAAGCATGCATCCACATTTTTGTATTATTAAAGTAGTTCAGTTAGCAGAAAAAAAGCATAAGTATATTTTAAAGTTGAATATGTAAATGAGTTTAAAAATTGGATTTAAAAAAAAATTATAGTCTGTTCAATAGTAGTAATATTTATTTGATTATTACGAATGCATTTAAAAACAATTTATAAGTAATTTAAGATAACTTAATGAGTTGAAATCAATTAAATCATATGTTCATAATTATTTCCAAAACCTAGCATGAACAAGTTGAGAATTCCAATACCCTAAACCCTATACTTTACGCATACAGTCAGTGCTTGCACGTATGTGTGTGAGTGTGTGTGTGTGTGTACTGCTATACTCGACTTAACTTACCGTCTTAAAGTTTTTCAAATTCAAGATTTTGTTGTTATCGATCCCATGTGTATATCGGAAACGGAAGAGTTTACGATAATTTGAAACTGACTTGTACTGCCTAGGGATCAGGCGAGCTTATGCTCTATAGCTCGTATAGTTTTTGATGCGTTCATACATACATACATCGAATCGGCTGTTGAAGCTGATCCAGAATATATATACTTTATTTATGCTTCAAACACAACATACATACACATACTCATTGAGCACATTGAAGAAGACTTTCTGCATGTACACACAGACTATGACCTACGACAAACTATAAGCAGCAAAGCAAAGCAAAAACAAATTCAAACATAGCGGTAGTCTGAGTAGATAAGCGTTTCTCATTCGACGCACTCACATGCATACACACAAAGACGGAACTAGGCCTAGGAAACCCTGAATCCGTTTGGCCATCGGCAAATCAACAACATTTAAAAATTAAAAAAAAATTTGTTTAAAATGAAATAAATGTATAGTGTATACATTACTTTGCCGTCGGCAAAACATAATTTTGTATTTGCTACTATAACTTTTCTAGCAGCCATACCATTCAAGGCAAAATAACCAGCAGCCCAGCAATTCCAAAATCTCAAATAATTAGTTTTCTTTTTTTGTATTTGAGATACTCTAAAGTTGCTTTTGCGTGAGCTCTGATAAATACATACATACATATGAGGCTTCCAGCAACCAGACAGTGCCGAATACATACGACTCAGCATCAGAAGTTAATACACAAAGCAAAAACAAATTCATACACGGCGGCAGACAGAAAAGTATAAGCAATAAAGAAAAATAAGAATCAAATTGGGAGAGATATGAAGGGGAAATAGGTGCTTATTCGCAGAGCGCAAATACTAACTGTAAAACAAGTAAGAAGGCTCTAGTCGAGAAACACCGACTAGACGATACCTTGATCTCTATACTTCACGCGTACAGTCAGTGCTTGCAAGTAAGTGTGTGTGTGTGTGTGTGTATATGCGCATACTGCATACTGCATACACAACTTCAATGTCCCATAACTCCGGTTTTTCTTAACCGATTTCAATGAAAGTTTAACAGATTTTCACTATTTTGTTAAATAATTCAATTATTGGCGTTTCAAAGTTTTGCAATTTCAAGATTTTGTAGTTATCGATCCCATGTGTATATCGGAAACGGGAAGAGTTATCGAAAATCAAAAACAAACTTAGGATTAGGCGAGCTTAAGTTCCAAATCTGGAGTCTCTAGCTCTAATAGTCTCTAAGATTGACGCGTTCATACATACGGACCGACGGCGAGACGGACGGACAGACCGACAGACGGACGGACGGACGGATATGACTATATCATATCATATCGACTCGACTGTTGATACTGATCAAGAATATAATATAATATATACACAGATGCTTCCTTATGCCTGTTACTTACTTTTGAACAAAACCATTATACCCTTTTTTCCCATTTTTAATGCGTTCAGGGTATACAAATTTATGAAATGTTTAATATTTGTTTAAAGCTTTAAAATTGCAAATGACTTTATATATTTTAACTAAGAAATATTTTTATTGATTGATTCCTTAATGGGATTTCGGTCTGATCATCATTTGTACAAATTTAATTGCGTTTAAATACCCACTTCGCCACTTAATTCCGTAAGTTCCATATTTTGAATTTAAATGTTTTCCATTTAAATTACTAAATTTATAAAAAAGAGAGAGAAAGAAAGAAATGGATTAGTTTGGGTAAAAATAATTAAATAATATATTTTGCGTGAATTACCATCTAAAACAATCTTTAAACCACCAAGCAGATTGATATGCATTCGCACAATTATATCCAGTAAATTTATCATTATCCCGATCTTTTGTTGAAAACTTCATGTGAATATGTTCAATAAGTGAATCACCAGCAGTTCCAGAATAATCTCCAAGCATTTTTAACTCATACGACTCTGTCTCGTTGCCAATAAGAAAGTGATCGTACCTAGCATAGGCAGTTTTGTTGTCAAAGTCCTGAAGATATATATACAATTCGTGGGGCTCAAATTGTGTCAGCAAGTGAAGTTTCTCCAGTCCCAAAAAGAACTCTCCACGCAAATCTCCAAAGCCTGCCTTATACTCGTCCCAACCTCGATTAAAGCTCACACTTCCATCAATTCTTCGCTGGACTACAGTCCAACCAGAATCTGTCAGTGTAGAGTCACAGGGAGCGGAGAATAATCCAATGTTGGGCAAACCCAAAATATGCACATCGGTCGATTTACCCAGACAGTTTGAAGAGATAGAACTCAATTGCAATTCTGAGTACTTTGCCTTAAGGTCGTTCAATTCTTTAACATTAGCATTGTTGTCGGATTTGAGTTTAGTTATCTGTTCATCCTTTAAAGCATTCTCTTTTTGAAGTTGTATTGTTTTCGCATCTCGATCATGTATTTGTTTGAGAGCGGTGTCCAGTTTCAAAAGAATAGTCGCCCCTTGACCGTCAATCTTAGTTTGCAATTCCCCAAACTTTGCATCGTTCGAGGCCAGTTTCTGTTGACTGTTTTGCAGTTGAAGTTTAACTATAGTCATTTCCAGATCTTTTATAGTATTTTGTAGTTCCCCAAACTGTTCCTCCTTCAATCGAACAGTGGCTGCATAGTTAAGTAACGGCTTGACGATCTTGTAGCAATATTTGCCACACATTTCGTCTTGTTCGCGGGATTCTTTGAAACACTGTAGAAAACACAAAATTAGTTTTGATGGAATGATACTTTGTTTATTTAGAACACTAACAGATTCCCCATCAGATCCGTAACTTAAATTGAATTGTGAAGCCATCAATAACATTATTAAAAGTCCTTGTTGCACATTCATTTTAATTATTCGCGATTTAGTTTTGGTTTGCTGCACAGCTATACAAATTTTGTACTAACTAAAACGAATTCCGCGTCGAAAAATGGAACCTCGTTTTTGACAATTGCATGCGAATAATCAACATTGAACTCTGACCGATCCAACAAATGGTTTTTTCCCAATTTCTTAAAATAGCAGCTTAATCCGGGTGGCGCTTGACTTTTTGGCGTGTACAAGCTTATCAGAAGGTCTGACGTCATATTCAATTGCTAGAAATATGAATACTGAGGTCGTTCAGGGTATAAAAATGCAGGCTAACGGATTTTAGATCAAAGAAATATTCTACGGATGATTACCATAACTTTTTATATTCTCACTACGTCAAGCAAAACAATATCATAACAAGTAAAGTTTCAAGTTGTTTTGTGACTGCTTTAAACCCGATATTAAACAAAGGCAGACAAACTGACAAACATGACTAGATCAACTTGTTAGTTGATACACTTTACAAAGTCGATGAAGCCGTTAATAATGCGTAACACATTTGATAAGTCGTTCTACAATACGTAGGACTCCGTAGCAATAAACTATATTTTTTTGAAAAAACGGAAGCAAATTAGTTTTGAAAATTAATAAATAGCTAGTTTATTTATTGGTAGGCTAATAGCATAAGCGATGACAGCAGCAATTGCAGCTGCAAATACTCTAACTTTAACACTTTCGTTACCTTTTCCTCATCCGCCCACCCGAAGCACCCGAAACACCCAAAACACCCAAAACGTCTTGATGGTAATAAACTTGAGCAGTTAAATGAGTCCCACTGTGCGAGGAGCCGGCGCCGACATCAAATGTCGCGATCGGCGATCTAAAAAAAACAACAAAAAACAACTGCTGTGCGTTGGCTGTGTGTGTGTGCGTGTGTGTGTGCCTAAGTAGTAGTTGTCATTTGAGTGACTTTAATGGTCTGTTGAGACATAATCGCTGCCATTTTAAATGGAATTTTATTGCCACTTCACGAAATTTTTATTGCTCAGTCTGCCCCAAGACGCGATGAGACGAGACGCGACGAGACGAGACGCGACGCGACGAGACGAGGGGAGAGTAGAGGAGTGGAGTTGGAGACCAACCCAAATACGTTGACTGCATGCGGTGACGATGACGTGTACCAGAGTAGCGGGTATGGCGGTAGGGGAGGGAGTGGAAGTGCGACTGTTGGAGGCAGCCGCAATGGAAACCAAATTGTTGCATTTAAAAGCAAATTGATGGCCGCAAAACTAAAGGAGGCCACCAACCAACAAACCAACCAACAAACCAACCAACCAACAAACAACGAAGCGGGTGAGCGAGTGGCGAATTCAAGTTCTACAACATCCACGCATATAGTAAAGCAAAAGCCTAATAAGCCACAAGCGACGAGAAGAGAAGAGTGGCCGGAGAGGGGGTAGGGGGGGGGGGGGGAGGACTGGCAACAAGCCTAAACAACGATGTGTTGGTATAATTTTGTAGACTAGTTTATTGGACACATTAAATATGGCCCGATAATTAAGTCATAAATTAGATTGCAGCAAGGGGCAACAACGACAACGACAACGACAACGTTGATGTCGTCGACGCGTCGACTTCGTTTTCTGTTTTTTTTTGTATTTTATTTGTTGTCCACGAGTGTCACCATATCAGGTTACGTGGCATCCACAGCAGGCGGCCTGCCAGACACTGTCAGCCACCCTGACACACAACCAGAAAAGCGAAGCCAAGAGAAGAGAACGAGAGCGGAAAGCGGAAAGTGCGTCTCATTTAAAATTGATGCCTAATCGAATTTCTTTATCGCGTGTGTATGTCTTCTGTTTTCTCAAGCGACACGGCGACACAGAACTGACTTCAGGCATCCAGACGAGAGATCTGTGTGAAGATGCTGTTGCCACAAAATTTATGCATTTGCATATGCGACACTAAATGTTTTAAAGCTCTTCTCCTTCGTGATCGGTCGGTGATCGTGTCAGGAAGCTAATGTTTAATGAATTCAATTTCTTTATGTGCTACTTGGACTTGAAGCGATCTTTGAAATCGAATGCCAATGCCAGATGGACATGCAATGTTTATTTTTGCTTAGTTTTAACTTGTTTATTTAAAGATGATTGAAATGTCTCTTTGATTTAACATAGAACGATGGCATCAAATACTTTTGCCTATTCATTTTCCCGTTTATTGTCATCCCTACGAAATGTGAAGGTTAACAATTGCATGACCGCAGATCAGATTTGACAGATGTAACACGCAAGCCCCGACAAGGTTGCAGGTTCTCAGTTTCTCCCTTTTTCTGTTTTGCACTGCTTGACCGCACTGCTTGGGAAGCACCACTCCAAAAGGCGGTGCGGTTGTCTGACCAACACATGCCAAATATGATCTTCAGTGTGGCAATCAGTTGCAGCAGCTGTTGTTGAGTAATGGAGACGTCTCAACATATAAGTTGCATGCTGCTTGCATCAGGTGTCGAGTGTGAAAGTCAACCAAACGACTTTTTGTGGTCAACACAAGCTGCAACTGAATTGAAATTGAATATAAATTCAGGGCAACGCCCAAAATGTCACTTGTGTGGTGATTTGCATGTAAATTCGAAATGCAAAAATCCGCATCCTTGTCCTTCAATCACTTCAATCACACACACGCAGATGGATGGACTAGGAGTAAGCTGAGGGGACGTATCCGTTCTCTTGATGGATGACAATCAATCTCAAGTGTCAGGCAAATATCAGTTTGTTTTCATTGAAGCGTAGCACGAATCGAGCAACGTGCAACGCGCCCCAGCCACATGCAACTTGAGTCTCAGTCTCAGTCCCAGTCCGAGTCTCAGTCTGAGTCTGAGTGAGTGACAACAGTTGCAATGAGTGAATGATTGAATGCCTGATAGTTTCAACTGCCGCTGGGCTCGCCAGCAACGGGCTAGCTGACTGACTAACTAACTAACTAGTTGACTGTGATGGACAACAAAGGCCACATGAGATGACAATTGGGTTTGATTTAAGTAGAAAGTAGTTGCATAAACATTAAATATACTTTGAAGTAGTTCAAATAATTACATTGGGTCTGTTACTTTGATTTTGTTTTATACCTATACATAGCCTCTCCCATAGAAATATCAGGTACGCCCAATCGGTTGTTGAAAAGGCCTACATCTTCACCTCTCCAATCGAATGGCAGATGACGATGATGATGCTCAGTTGACAAGTCACGCCAGAGACGCGTCTCGAGAGCAACAGCTGCCACTTGCCACCGATCCCTTTTGCATGCCTTTTGCAGTTCAAGCATTGATAGCAAAACTCTATGACTGTAACGGTGGCAATGTATCCTATCCACAAGCACAGAGTTGGCATTCAATGGCAGTGTCGTTGTCGTTGTCACTTTCATCATTGTGAGCATTGGCAGCATCGTTGATTTTAGTCGTTGTCATTGCAACGTGTCTTGTCGGGAGTTTGAGCTTCGCTGCTTTGTTCATGTGGCAGCCGAGCATCTGATCAACATCAATTTATTAGTTTTATTTCTGCTCGCACGGTCTCAACCTTTCTTTATAAACAAGTTTCATTTCTTTGCTTCTTCTTCGCTTTGTTTTTTGATGATTTTGTGTCGTGTCACTTCCGTTTGCCAGTCGCCCAGACCTAAGACCTGAGACATTTGTCGTCGTCACGAGCACGAGCGACAGGTTGGGCTCCCATGTTGGCCCCCTCCCAAATCAGCTACCTGCTGTGCACCCGTTAATATGATGATAATAATGCTGATGATGATGACGAGACCGATGCCGAGACGAGCCAGGCCAGGTAACAGCTGCCTGACTGACGCTCGATGAGTCTGATGAGTCTATTATCAAGCTGGCCGTGTCAGCAGTTATGGCTGAATATAAAAGGAAACCCTAAATAGCAATTAGGTCGTAAGTTGAGTTTTGCCTTTTGGGCAGCGGAAGTAGTCATGATAATGATTCGCATTGTTGTGGGAATAATTGAATTGAGCGACAGGAAGTAGCGAAGCCAGAACAATCGTTGGTTATTTGGCTTAAATAAGCAAGTTGGTAACAACTATCATTAATGAACCAAATAATTAATATTTAATAACAAGAAGTTTCGTACATACTTTATCGGTTGTATCAATCTATATATACGTGAATATATATATGTCTATTCAGAAGCAAAGTTGGCTGCTGTAATTTGGTTTTATTCTTGTTGCCAGTTGAAGTATGTTTGCTGTTTGATAATGTTTTACAAACACACACACACACACACACACACACATACACAGCCATCCGCCCGTCCATCAGTCAGTCAGAGTCGTACCGCCCATCAATCAGTCAGTCAGTCACTCATTCGTTCAGTCAGTCAGTTTTGTGAGCTTGTCATGCCATTCTCTAAAGGCGTTCGCTTCAATTGCAATGTGTATGTTGTGTGTTGTGTGTTGTTGTGTAGACTGTCAACGCTGTGTGTGTGTGTGTGTGTGTGTGAAAGCTTTGAATTTATATGGCAGTGTCAGTTGTCAATCACATTTGCAAACTGTCACATACGCTTCGTACGTAGCTGGCAGCTGAAGCCGGAGCTCCAAGTTTGGAGTTGGGACTCGGAGTCGGAATCGGAGTCGAGGAAGCAAACAAAATGTGTGGCTAGGAAAAAACGAGGCGTTGAGGCAGCCAACATATTAATCTTTGCCAAGCACCAGAAAGAAAGAAAGAAAGAAGGATATGATGGAGCAGTGGGTGGAGGGTGGAGGAAGTTGGTGAGGCGTTGCTGCGGAAACAGGAAAAAGCAGTCAAAGCAGACGTTGACAGGCATAAGTAATGTACAAAAATTACTTTATAATGGAGTGCGAAAATAAAAATAGCGACAGCAGCAAAAGCTAAAAGAAAGATAGACAGCAGCAGCAGCAGCAGCAGCAGCAACAGCCAAAGACGTCACATTTGGTAGATTGCTACAAGCAATTTAGGTAAGATAATCACTTTCAAGGAGTGTGCCACAAAATGGTGCATCTATCTGATGGTGCTGCTGCTGCTGCTGCTGCTGGGCAACATGTTGCCTGGCATTTCAAACTGTTGACTGACTGTTGGCTGTCAACTGCGAGCGCTGACACCTCAAACACACACACACAAACACACACACACACACACCCATATACACATGCGACTGCAACACATACCCCCACCGCATCGCCAACCACACAGCTTTTGCGCCACAGCCTCAGCTGACAGCGCTCTGACAGTTTTTGTTGTTCACGCGAGTAATTCATTTTATGTTGCTGCTGCAACAACAACAACAACAACAAGAACAACTCCCCTTGGCTGTCACCTCGTTGCTTCATTTCACATCACAAAAATGCCAAGCAAAGCGACGCGCGTTGACATGTGAGAGACGACAACGATGACGTCCTTCTCAGCTCTCCTCAGCTCTGGCAGGACATGCTGCCTGCCAGTGGGTCCCTTCCAACGTACCCTGTGACAAGTGACAGTTAAGTTGCTGCTGCTGTCGTTGTTGTTGTTGTTGCTGCTGTTGCTGTTGCTGTTGCTACTGCGCCAACGTCAAGCGGCGTAATTCATTTTGCATGTGCGTGCAACATTTTCAAGCGTATTTATTACGAAAATTAACAAAAGCAACAACAACGGCAACAGCAAGTTGTATAGAGCATATCCCCACATCAGCGACGACAGCAGGATGTTCATGACGCAGCGGAAATAAATTTTGCGTGAACAATACAACGCATTACACTGCAGGTTAGGTTAGTTTTCGATTTCGTATTCGTATTCGCTCGCAGCGAAGTGAGGCGTGGTGCGGCGAGGTGAGCTTGGCGAAAATTAATGGCACAGCGGCATAGCTGACAGCTAAAAAAGAGCGAGACGAACACACACACAAACACAGTATGCATACATGTGCGCTGCAAAACACGCACACACATGCTAATGAGCCGTCAGCTAAGCGACGGCTTGACGAACAGAATGTAAAAGACAGAAAAGGAGAGAGACAGAGAGAGTGAGTGAGTGAGAGAGAGTGATAAACTGGCAGACACAGTGTGTCCTGGCAGATGAATGAGAAACTCAGGCGGGAAACAAATGTCAGCAGCGTGGACAAACGGAACAGAAGAAGAAGCTTTAAGAACTTAACAGCGAAGAGAAGTGAAAGAAATGAAAATGCATTAAAGACAAATGTTATAGGTATATAGTATATGATTTAGGTAGTTTAGAGAAAAAGAATATTCCACCACGATAAGCATTTGTGTACCCTCAATCTATGAAATGTGTAAAAGGGGCATGGAAAGCTTTAATGTTGTTTTTGAAACCATATAATTTCGATATAAATCGGTTAAGAAACACCGAAGAGGTTCACAATTGAAGATTAGTCATCAATTAATGATTATAGCGTTAATGATATTCTCAAGTCGACTTTGTTACTGATTACCAGGAGAAGAATGAAAATATTACAAACTTAACAAGCTAAAAACTTGTGTTAAGTTTCTATATAATAATTATATAATTATCATTCCATGGTGCTCCAAAAAGCTTTAATATCATGGCTTAACTATATTTACGATATATCTCTGTCCAAGTTTTCATTTATCGACACTTTGAATATGACAGAATGAAAACGTCTGCATTTTTATGCTCTCATAAATAATTTGTGAAATACTTTATGCTCTCTGTTAAGTCTCTCAAGTTGCAATCAGTAATCAATAGCGACATAAAATATCAACAATATTCGCGAGAGAGAGAGAGAGAGTTAAATTGTATGATTGCAAATCTTTTGGTCGAGTGGCAAGTAAAAGCAGCAGCAGCAGTTGCAGCAGCAGTTGCAGCCGCCAATCGTAACTGCAAATGTATCAATTTACATGAAGCAACACTTAATTTGAAAATTATATGCAAGAGGAAGTGCAATAAATTCACAGACACGACAGCGAATCCGGTCCGAATCCAAATCCAAATCCAAAACCAAAATCAATT
Organism: Scaptomyza tumidula; assembly: GCA_035044465.1. Classification (NCBI taxonomy): domain Eukaryota; kingdom Metazoa; phylum Arthropoda; class Insecta; order Diptera; family Drosophilidae; genus Scaptomyza; species Scaptomyza tumidula. Next base: position 330,597 of record JAWNNW010000902.1, on the reverse strand, counting down.
GGAGCCGGCTTCGAAAAAGACACAAACGGGGAAACAGGGAAACAGGGAACAGGAACAGGGAGGCAGGGAGTGGGAATCAGACGTGAAGTCGGCGTGCCGCTCTTTGGCTCTTTGAAAACTCGTTTAGTTCGGTTTGGCAGCTTAGCAAATGTTTCTATCAATTCGAAATGCGGCTCGTAAAATTTGAGAAATGTTGACCATAACCATGGCCAGGTCTGGTCTCAGTTAGCCAACATCGCATCGCATTGCATTGCAACCCGTTTAATGTAACATCAATTTATGTGATTTCCACACAAGCTAATTGATTATAAGCTTCACAAACTATGCAACAGTTGACAGTCGCGCAAATACCTAATCTTAATGCATTTTTATTACCAACTCACCATCATATTGACAGTTGCTTATACTAAGTTATAAATCTTTTGATCGATACACACACACAACTATAAATAATGTCTGAAGTGGTTTGACGTTTCTATACGCGATACCAATATCCGGTGTTTCTGGGTAAAGAAAAATGCGATTCAAGTTAGAAAATTCTGGGAATCCTGTATAACATAATTTATTTCATCCAACTTGCAACCGTTTAGGAATTGTCTACTCAACTCAAAACTGCAGGCTATCTAACTTATTTTACTTGTTGCTGATTAAGTACATACTTGTACTTCCCATCTTATATACTATAATCTTGCCATGTTAAGCTTAACAACTTTTGATTATACCCAATTGAAACATATTATAAAAACCAATTACAAAATCTACCTACATCGGATCGGAGACTAAAAATCTTAATCTTATTAAATATTGGCGGACAAAAATGACTTTAAATAAATGTAAAAAATGTTCAATCCGCAAGTTAATGACTTAATCACATGACAGCTGCACAAGTCCCAAGTAAAATGTGTCTACTGGCCAAAAGGCTTCAATACCACAACAACAAAAAACAAAAAGACAGAACGACAGACCGAAAGAAGGGGCTGACATATAGAGGCCTCGGTCTGTGTATGTGTGTGTTCAGAGACAAGGAAATTTGACAGCGGACACGCAGGAGGTCTTCACCCGGGGAGTCCAGGTTGAGGTCCGGAGTGCGGGTCGAGCGTTGCTATCAGTTTGGCAAGCTTTTAACCCATGCTAGCAATTGAATTTCTCTCAAGGGAGGGGGGGGGGGGAGCAGACAGCACACAGCGGGAGGGAGACAGGACTTGCAGCTAACTGACATTGGCAGGCGGTTCTCGACGGGAGGGTGGATCGGCATCAAAACCACCTTGACTTGACACTGATAGCTGTAACAGGGCAGCATCAGGGAGTTAGTTTGCTGATCCCTGAAGTTCAGGACGCTAAACAAACTTGCGCGCTTTGAATTGACTCTGTTAAGTTCAGTTGACTCTGTAGAGTGGAATATACATACATACAAACATACATACAAACATACATACATACATACATAGAGTATGTGACTATTTAGAACGTTAGCTTTTCAGAGCATGCTGTGAAATCTGCAAATTGCCATGTCATTATTTGTTAGCATCAAACCGAAAAACGACAGGCGACCGACCAAAAGGACCAACGACTAAGGACCAAGGACCCAGGACATAGAACGCTGTCGACGCCCCTGCCTGGCGTCAAATGTGTAATTGGCAGTCCGCCCAACCTACCCGAGAAACCCTCTCAAACCAACTACTCACAGTTCCACATTTCGATTGCGATAGAGAGAGGGAGAGAGAGGAGCGAGGGGTGTAACCCGATGTCGGCTTACACACTCAAGTCAAGCGTCCGCCCGTCAGACAGTTGGTAACTGTCAGTGGGCATGTTCGACTTGACAGCATAATATTACAAATCCCTGCCGAAAGCAGACACTAACGATGACATGCGGCCGACCGGCCAAGCGACCGAGCGGCCGACCGAACGACTGCGCACAAAAAGGACAACCACAAGGGCGACCAAGCGGAGAGAGAGAGAGAGAGAGAGAGAGAGAGAGGTTTAAATGGATGAGAACTACGCAAATTCTAGAATAAACAGGAATATATTTGTATGTATGTGTATACACATTTGATGCCACTCAATGCAGGTAAAAGTCTCTGAGCCTGCCCAGCCAGATGCGAACGGGCAGATGTTACGGAGATGTTCGGAGATGTGTCAAGCATGTTATTTGCAAGATTGCTCTGAGGTTAACCAACAAATGATGTCATAGATTATACTACTTGTACTCAAAGGTTCGACCTAAGGGACCTAGGAATCTGCGCAGCCCTTTGAGACACTTTTTGCAAACGGCGAAATGTTAAGGGAAGCTAAGATTTATTAATAAAACGATAACATTATTCAATTATTCTCTTACTATTGTTGCTTATCAGTTGTATTGTAGTTATGGATAATCTTCCATATCTGTTCTTATTGGTTTAACAATAACAGTTACAACAATATTCTACTTTGAAGATTTCACATCGAAATCACCCAGCAAAAAAAGTTCCATTGACCTAATAACAAGCTTTCAGCATGCGAATAGTAATTCTGCCAGAAGTTATTGATAAATAGCGATTAAATTATTTGTATACTAAACTTGTAGCTCTGTTATATTAAAATGATTAAGTACTCAGTTATATTATGCTCTATATATATACTACATGTTAAGCAGAAAAATGTCATGGGCTAAGTGTTGATATCAGTCATTAAGTCATTTGCAAATATATTTGCCAAACGAATGTCAGCCATAAAGTATATAAAATATGTATATCTTTATAGTACGTATAGAGAATATAGAGTAAAGCAAGTGGCAGATGATAAATGAAGATGCAGCTGCTGCAGCTACATCAACGCTAATTGCTCTTTGCATTTCACACAGATACACAGATACATCCCAAAGATACATTCGGATACTACTTATATGTACACGTTGCAAATCATAATTCATTTTTCTCATGAATGCCGAGCACTCAACTCAGTTTTGTGATGTGACAAACTCACGACGCGTCGTCTGAAGAGGCCTCGCCGCATCTTATTCATACGTTACGATATACATATACATAGATATTTATATTCATGTATATCCATACGTCTGTGAGAGGGGGAGAAGGGGGAGTCAGTCAGTGCCTGGGCGACAGCAGAAATGTCAAAATGCATTAACATTTAATTGAGGCTAATTTAAGGCGAAATATTTCGCTTGGCACATATAAGAATTTATGCGTCTCACTCACGTTTGCTTTTCATTTTTATTTTTGTATTTTTTTTTTTTTTTTGGATTTTGTGTTCGTTTACTGTTTGTGTGCGTTTTTGTTTTTGCTTTTGCTTTTAGCCGGATATGTTGAGAAATGAGCGCATTTTGTTAAAATGTCACATTACATTTAATTTATGCGATGCCAAACCCACACACGTATCTCAAAGATACAGATAGATGTGCACAAGATACACGCACATACACATACATGTATGTATCTCGACAGTTCTCTTCTGAGTTCAAGTGTAGCGTGAAATTGTTTTGATGATGTTCCATGTCGCGCCGCATAAAAATTATTCAGCTGTCATTATCAACGGCAATTTAACCCTCGCTTAGCGTCAACTATTTGTCAGTCCTCTCACTTACTCTCGCTCTCTCTCTCTTGCTGTGTGTGTGTGTAGTTCACGGTTCACTGTGTTCACGTTCATGTTCACGCCTTGAACCGTTTGTATGAAACACCGCCTTTGATTGACAGCCATGCAAAAGCATTTTGTGGATTGCCTCGTCTGTTGATTAACACAATTTGCTTTGCTTTGCTTTGCCAAAGTCACCTCACTGCGGTCGTTGGTCGTCTCTCTACTCTACTCTACAATCTATTTACAATCTACACACTTCACCCCCCCCCCCCCCCACACACACACACACACACTCACCACCCCCCTAGATGTCAAAATAATTTTCCTTTTCAATTTTGACATGACCATCTCAAGTAGGACGTCGCCTCTGTGCATGAATGGACAGCTGCCTGCTTGAGAGTGCTTTTAATGAACTTTCACGTGTGTGTGTTAATTAGCTGGTCAAATCATTTTTTACTTCTTTGTAGTTATGCTGTATTTTGTCTAAAAGCCACTATTTGACATGATACTACTAGCAAGTTATTAATATTTAGTTTGTGCCTAACATTGTGATTAAAAGAGAAAAACAAAAGAAACAAGTTAGAAGACCCAAGACGAGAAATCCCGACTAGACGATACCCTGAACCCTATACTTAACGCAAACCCTTGTACGCGAATACTTAACTTAACTTCAATGTTCCATATCTCCGCTGTTTTTCTACCGATTTCACTAAATCACAGATTGTCATTATTTTGTTTAATGTTTTAAAGGCCGTCTCAAAGTTTTCAAATTCAAGATTTTGTTGTTGTCGATCCCATGTGTATATCAGAAACGGAAAAACTTTTCGATAATTTGAAACAAACTAGTACTGCCCAAGGATTAGGCGAGCTTAAGTTCCAAATCTGGAGTCTCTAGCTCTTTTAGTCTCTGAGATCGACGTGTTCATACAGACGGACGGACGGACATGGCTATATCGACTCGATTGTTGATGCTGATGAAGAATATATACACTATATATACTTCCTCCTGCCTGTTACATACTTTTGCACAAAACCATTATACCCTTATAGGGCATAAAAATAGTGATACTTTGTTTATTTAGAACACTTACAGATTCACCATCAGATCCATAACTTAAATTGAATAGTGATGCCATCAATAACATTATTAAAAGTCCTTGTTGCACATTCATTTTAATTATTCGCGATTTAGTTTCGGTTTGCTGCACAGCTATACAAATTTTGTACTAACTAAAACGAATTCCGCAACGAAAAATGGAACCTCGTCTTTGACAATTTCTTGCGATTAATCAACATTGAACTCTGACCGATTTAGCAAATGGTTTCAGTTTCTTGGAATCACTTAAGAACAACAGCTTAATCCGGGTGGCGATTGGCGCTTGACTTTTTGGCGTGTGCACGCTTATCTGAAGGTCTGACGTCATATTCAATTGCTAAAAATAGTATATAGTGTGGTCGTTCGCAAATTGAAGGTTGAATTAAACAAAAAACAAAAAAGTAAGAAGGCTCTAGTGGAGAAATCCCGACTAGAAGATACCCTGAACCCTACACTTTGCGCCTACAGTCAGAGCTTGCAAATATGGGTGGGTGTGTGTGTGTGTGCATACTGTATGCTGTTTCTCAACCAATTTAAATATACATATATATATAAATAAGGAATATGTATACTTTATGAGGTCGCAGGTGCTCCAACAATCAACAAGTTTTTAAAGAAAATTTTCTTTTTTATGATTTTATGACTGTTAATGTAAAATAAAGTCTTATCAGTTTAAAGTTGGTTAATAAAGTTGCATTATATAATTCCGGAAATATATTTTAGACGTAATAAAACCAAATTTAAATCATAAAATTTGTTATGCAACTTAATCTATAACACACCATAAAGAGCTTAACTTCGTTTCCTCATTTTAAACAGTTAAGATAACGCTGCGATTCGGTAACAAAATCACACATTAAACACTTTTTAAAATGTATTTACCTTAATTTTTAGAAGATTTAGTGAATACCATTTACTGTCACTCGAAAAAGTCGTGTGTTGTCTCATTATTTAGTCATGTTTTGAACGTCAAAATATTTGCAGAACAAATTTGGATACGCACAACATGTGAGTAGAAGACCCCAAGCAGATGATCTCAACTGAGGGACAATTGACGCAATATGCAAAGTTTGTACACGTGAGACAAGGTTAAATGCTTAATATATCTTTTTTCTTAAGAATGGAAAAATTGAGATTTGGAATTTTTGTGTTATGAGCATTGGATAATATATTTGAACAGATGAGTCTTAAAATGTATTTAAATAAAACCTTAGATAACGAAGTGAATTAAAAATAATAACTGGAAAAAAAAACTATTCAAACGAACAAAATCTATAAATTAACGAAATTGTATCAAAGGTCTCAGATTTTGACAGATGCTTTGCGGTTTTTTGTTGTATGAAGTTTGTTGTATCGGCTAAATTTTTAAGTTCTTGTTCAACGAGTCGAAGCACATTAAAAAAAACTTTTGATACAGTTAAATATAATTTTTTTTTAAAGTTGAGTAGGTGAAGTTTTACCTAACTTTTAGCTTTTTTTAGCGGTTTTTTTCGTCATTGTACCGAAGTTGAGAAGGTTTATTGACTGAAATCAGAAAATTAGTGAATTTTTTAATTAAACAATAATAATAAAATGTAGAAGCTATACGTATTACTTCCTGTTCAACGGTTCCAGCTGTTAATGATTAATACACATTTGATGTGAAAATTAAGCTTTTGTAAACAAAATCATTAAAGTCATTCAATCACACACACACACACACACACATTAACACAGATACTGACACAGCTTAACATTTATATGCAAGCGTCTATAAATCTGTAAAGTGTATAAGAGCTGACCATAAATTATAGTCGCAATTATAGCTGGCATTTTGCACATCTATTTGGAGCTGTTCCGTTTGACTAGCTGAGGAGGAGAGGAGAGTGGAGAGAGGAAAGAGGAGAGTGCGTGTGCGAGAGGAAGGCAAGAAGTTATCAAAATGCAATAAATCAGATTGTTTATATACATACAAACATACAAATAGTATTTTATAGCGCGACACCCAACGACAATCGCAACTGTACGCAATGAGGTACAGATTGGGAGGGGGGCCAAACTTGGGGAGAACGAGTGCCTGAACTTATAAACAGACATTAAGTCTGTTAAACACGAGAAAAATGCGCATTATATGGTGTAAATCAAAGCCAGACGACACATCGCCTGACGTCCAGATTTATATCCATCGGGACCAGTGTGCAAAAGCGTGAAAGTGAAAACTGGATTATAACAGTAACCAAATGCAGACCAAAAAGCTCGTGCCTATAAATCTTACAGCTCTCAGTTTGTTGTATTACGTTTCAAAAGATCAAACAGACACAGTTACGGAGACAGCGACAGCAACAGCGGCAGAGAAAGAGACAAAAGATACGATAGAGTTGACTCGGCGCAATCAAGTTTTTGAGTGCTGGAAAACAAATAAACAGCGTGTTACACTTTGATAAACACTGCAGATAGGCAAACTGTACAAAACTCAACGCTCTCCCTCTCTCTCTCTCTCCCTTTCTCTCACTTTCTCTCTCTGAATATTAAGCAAATATTTGCACAGTTGGTTTGTTGTAACTCGACAAGTTTTAAAAGTGTTTGTTGAACATTTGCTTGTTTGCCCAGAACCAGTAGCATAATCCGAGGTGTTTACACCTTTCTTGGGTTATGCTCAGGTATGATTTGTGATGCTGCTGCGGGCTGTAAATCTAATCGCTGTAACATATACTATTTAACCTTGTCCCTCCTTGTCTCTAGCACTCTCTCCACATAATCGTTTTGATAATTTGCTTACAAGTTTGTGAGGTATCTACAGTTTCTTACAGTGTACTTAGTTGCAGTGGCAAAAGTTATTTTTTTTAGCATCAAATTAAGCAAACACAAATTTCTTTTTATGTGCCTTCTTAACTTAAAACATATATATGGATTTATTTATTGAGTTTTTCAATATTTTACTTAGTTTTTTGATTAAATATATTTTTGACTTAACATCAAATAATATTTTTTTAATTTAATCGGATATCTTAAATTGATTTAAATGAAAATCATAAAAATCGAAAGATTAAACATAAATAGATATTTCCTTAGCTAAGTTTGTCTACATATAGATATTATAAAAAATAATTACTTAAGAAAGGCATTAAAATGAATGATACTTGACATGAAATTAATATTATAAATTTCAAAATAATTTTTTATAATGAACAAAAAAATTCTACAAATTCGAAACTCTAACAAAATCGAACATTCAAATCCTTTGTGTAATAGCATTAAGCAATAAATCACATACTTCGACTATATAGCAAGATAAGATAGATAACACATAAAATCCTCAACCTCAAAGAGACCGATTTGAAGAGAGAGAGAGAGAGAGTAGCTAGCCATCGTTAATTGAAAAGCCATTGAAAACCCTCGACTCGAGGCTCGTTAGATATTGGTTCGAAGTACGAAATGGAGCTTTTATCGTTTATTTATTGCAACGTGTAGATATATATATATTTTTTTTACCATTTCGTAATTTTGATTGATGACTGACTTAATGTCACTTTTTTTTGCTGCCGTTGCCGTTGTGCTCTTGTTGTGCTGTTGCCCGAATGATAAATTAATAAAAGCAGGCGACTTTGTTTGTTTTTGCTTTGCAGCCCCGTTTTCATTCACAGTTTCAGCACCCAGGTCCAGTCTTTCGGTTTCTTCTGTGGGCTTTTGAGCTACGCAATTTTGTATTTTTTTTTCGTTTTGTTGGAGCTCCCTTTCACATGTATATATTATTTGCTGTCATAAATCTTCGACGTCGTTCAGTGGCGGCCATCTTTTATTGTTTATTGTTTGCTTAACAATTTTTCAATGTACATATTCTGTTGCCCACACAAAATTAGCTTGCGTGCCTCCAACGAAGTCGCGCCGAGTTGCCCCCGCATCGCACCGCTCCCCAGGCCATAAATCAATTCTGACAGCGCATTGTCATTTAATCAATAATTTATAAACAATTTCGCGTTGCACGACGCACAAAGCGAAGAAAAAAAAAACGTACACAAAAATACAAATTAAAATGTGCGTGCATTTTGAGCTCTGTTGTATGTTGGCATTAAAATAAATGGGTGCCTTAACCCATTTAATAAGAACTGATTGAAATTAAGGACATAAATCATTTAAATACTCAATGCTCGTTGATGATGTTGACAAGGGTAAAAAGGCTATAATAGTAAAAATATTGATCGGATCTTTAGTATATAAAAAGTAATGACAAACAATCCGATGTATCAAAAAGTTCAAATTTACAATTTTTTTTAAATTCATTTTGATTATTTGGCAAAAACTCTAAAAATGAGCTACAAATATTTTTAAAACATTATATGTAAGCTTCTTAAAATTTCCAAAATATTGGCATTAAAATTTTAAAAAGTTAAATATAAAATTTAAAATATTATTCAACGTTTTCTTGTTAAAATCTTATACTCAAAAAAATATTTAATTATTTCAACATTTACTTTGTTTTGTCTAAAATATTTTTTTAAATTAATTAAAGTTATAAATTTAAATAATTTTTTATTTAAATAATTGAAAGCATTTATATAGAATTGTTTTAAACTTACAGTTATTTACTTTCTTTGTGGTAAATATTTTTTAAAAAAGTTTTTTACATTCATATTTATTTATGCAAAAATGTTGTATATAATTAAATAAACAGAAAAATATTAAAAAGCTTTTAAAATATTGTTTTTACAAACCTAATGATTAAATATGGATTTACATTGACATTTTTAAAACACAAATAAAAATTGATTTTTTCTTAACCTTTTAGGAGTTTGCCCACTTTTAAAAATTGGCAACGCATGGGTTAAAGTGTCAACAGCAATAACTTTGAAGGCGTTTTTTGCTGCGCCTACTTCATGCTTCGTCTGTACATACCATAAGGGCGTTATGGCACTAAAAAGTACGTGCCAAAATGACCAAAGAGCGAACGTGAAACGAAAAAGGCAAAAAACGAGGCAAAAGAAGAAGAAAAAGACAAAGCGAACAAAAAATTAAATGTGAAAATCCCCCAAGCGCCCAAAAGCTTGTCAGCTTGTACAAAACAGTTAACGCTGGACAGTAGTTTCAGTAATGGCAATGGATGAGGGTAGCATAGAGTAATGGTGGAGGGGGTGGGGGTACCGCTACAACAGCGAAGGTGCTGATGGCGGCAACGTTGACGGCGACGGCGGCACTTTTTGATTTTTTTTTTTACTTTAATTTTTGTTGCTGGCTGACCAAAGCGCAAAATCACTTTTGACGTTTTTATTCTTGTGTGTCTGTTGGGGATTTTCTGTTCTTGTTTTTGTTGTGTGTGTGTGTGTGTGTGTGTGTGTGTGTTGTTGTTGTTGGAGCGCGCGACTCGTTTCGTTTTCATTATCCGAAGCGCGTCCGAAATTCATTTCAAGTTTTGCCGCCGACGTCGCCAAAGTCCGAAGCTGAGGCGTCTTCAGCTGTCCCAACTGTTGGCTTTTGGTTAAGACCAACATAAGACCCGGCCTAAGCGTTTAAAAGCCTAAACGAATGCACAGAGACATATGAGTATCTCAGTCATCGGTGAAGAGCAAAATACAAAATACACATAATAATCATCAAGATCTGATAGGCGAATCGCGGGGCGAGAGAGAAAACGAAGGCAGACTTGACATGGCCAAGAGAGAGAGCGAGCGGAAGGGAGAGATCCAAAAGAGACCGTTCAACTGTCAAGTCGGCTTTGTGTTTTGTATTTTGCGCTCAAAACTTAGACCAACTTGACAGTTGGAAGACAGTAGTATTTATAACGTCGACATATTGTATCCTCCCCCCTTTACCCCTTCGCGCACGCCTTTACATTCGCTCGACAGCAAAAATGAGACAAGACTGACAGCGGCTCAGCGAAAGAGTTAATACTGTGATTAAATGACCAGGCAGAGTGCCACTGTCAGACAGTTGCCTGATGACGATGGTGGGCGGCTTAAATGTTTGACAGCTTGATGCCACAGTCAGCTTTTTGAATGCTGCTGCTGCTGCCAACAAAACAAAACAAATACATATGTATTAACGTACATTATATATATATATATTTTGCAATACTTATTCGAACGCTTGTTGAGCCTACGCATAAGTTGGTAGTCCAAGGCATTGATAGCCAGACAAGTTAAGTTTTAGAGTTTTTCGAATCGATACAATCAACCAATGAATTTCAATTGTGATACGTCCATAGCGTAACATACGTTATGTAGAAAGTTACTCAAAAATGCAAGTAAGAAAACTTCAGTCGACAAATCCCGATTACAATATACCCGGAACACTACACTCAACGCGTAAAGTTAGTGCTTGCAAGTTATATAATTTCAATGTTCTATATCTCCGGTGTTTCCAAACCGATTTCAATAAAAATTTCAAAGATTACTATTATCGACTAATGTTTAAAACGCCAATTTCTAAGTTTTTCAAATTCAGGTTTTTATTGTTATCGATCTTATGTGCTTTTTTTGAACTATTAATAAAGTTTAGCATTGATTTATTGAATGGGTTTTTAAATTTCAGTCTTAACAGTTTTTTGCAATATATTAAAGAAACATCTAACTTTTTCCGACTGCATCGTTTTAACTTGTTTTATCTGCTTTTGCCTAAGATAAGCCAAATAGGTATAAATCTTAAGTTTATTACCAAAAATAGAATTGTAAAAAAAATCTTTAGAAAATGGTAGCAATATACTAATACAAATAACTTTTATTCGCTACTTAGAGATGTTTATAGATGCCGATGAGATAAATAGATGCACGTATTTCAGTTATTGCAGTTTATACGATGTTAAACACACCTTTTAACACCTTTTATTTTGGGCAAAGACTATAGATATGTTAAAAGGGTAGAGAAACACACAACCGCCTATATAACATTATAAAACCCAAGTGCAATAATCTAACTAAACTCTAAAAGTCCATTATCGTTAAGTAGATGTAGTAAAGCTAAGGCAGCTGAGAAACAAACTTTTCATGAATCCCAAATATTATCATAATATCCCAAAGCACTTTAGAAAAAAAACTGAGATCTATAAACAAGAGGACTGGCATGTATATAGATTTTATAAGCAACACTGTATATCAAGAGCTTGTGTAATAAATGATGATCCATGCTTTGACGTACTTTTATAGTACATATGTTTTCCTTGAGATGCAAATAAAGCACTTAATATGCCCAATAAACGAAGATGTTAAGCTGTTAGGCTCGACCTAAGATTATGCGTCATAAATTTAGATGGCTTAATATAAAATACTGTTGGTTGCTTTGAGTAGTTCTATGTCGTAAACAGAGCAGCGAAGCAGTTGTATATGATAAACCTTTGAACAAGAGATTAAATAGAATGGTGCAGTAGTGATAATCGTGTGCCAGACAGTCAGTCAGACAGTCAGACGCACGCATAGACCAAAGAGAACAACAAACACGACAATCAACGTCAATGACAGCAAGAAAACAACAAACAGACAGATATCTTGCAAATCTCAAGATCACAATCTCACAATCTAAATGGCATCCCAAAAGTAAACTAACCAAATGTGCAGATGATAGATACTAAATTTAGACAAGCACGTTCACGAGACCTGTCCCACAGTACTGAACAGACAGTACAGAACAGAAACAGATCTGTTTCTGTTGCCTCATGCAGATGAAAAAACCAAGAAACCAAAAAAAAAACAACCTAACTGTTTATTATCTTTTTAAACAGCTAAAGCGTCTTAAGTAGCTGCAAAACGTTGATGTAGTATACTACTTTAAATTTACTATACAATATATATATAGGCGTGCTTGTCATGTTCTAAGCAAGAAAACATTCAGACAGAACCCCGACTGCCCAAGTTGACACTTGTCAAGTGACATGAGAGGTGGAGAGGAGATGAGAGGAGAGGTGGTGGCTTTTGCAATGCGTCGTGTGTTTATCTTAAAAATGCCACAAAAGCCATGCCGAAGCTATTTTAAAAAGATAGCTCTTTACTTAGCGTTAAGTAGTAAGTATTACAAATCTCTGTTCTTGTCGTCAGTCAAACAAACTTTTAATTGCCCACACAAGTCAAATCGTTGTGAGTACAGAACAGAACAGAACAGCACAGAACGGAAACATTATAAAATTCAATAAAATACAATGACAGAGGACAGGGTGTCAAACCTTAAACTCTCTCTGGCAAGAGTGTCAAAGTATGCGGCACACATTAACGCCATAAATTTCAAATTTAATTGCTTTGTTGTTTAGATTAGAGTCCGTTGTATTGGATGCTCTTAGCAGCAGCAATTGTGTCGCCATATTCAATTAGATTTGAAATTTAATTCCTATACTATACTAAAATGTCGATGCCACAACAAAAAATTATGTATTTGTACTAGTTGTGGCGTGACAAAGCGTCAAATCAAAACAACAAGCAAGATGCCTCGGGGCATAACATTAAAAGTTAATTTAAGTGTGTACTTATCGACGTTTAAATGCTCTATTGAATATTTGATTGACCTAAGAGTAATGCCAGTAAACTTTTCCATGCTTTTTATTTTCGTTAGAAATGATTTTATATTTATTTTTGGCGTGTGGAAATCTAAATAATGATTTTTTGTGGATTTTTTAAATATTAATTTTCGTTTTTTAACCTTTTTTGTATATTTAATAATTTAAATATATATAATATATTTTATAATTTTATTGCACAAACGAATAAATTCCTTAAGGCTGTTAAGTTGTTTTTTTAAATTTACAATTCAATTTTATCAAAAATTAAGTTAGGTTTGGTTCGCCGAAATTGATCTAAATAGCTAAACAACTTTGTCAAGCTGAGTGTTTTTGGGACATTTAAAAATCGTGTCGAAGTGTTTAATAAATAACAAATCACCCCAAAAGACCTCAAAAACAAAAACATAGACAGATACAAACAAGCTGGCAAGTGAATAGAAAGAAGTGAAAAAAAAAACCAAAACAGAACTCAAGTACGTATTTCAGTAATAAACAAAGTGTTTGTGTCCGAAAATTTATGTGGCTTGATCTGTTTTCGAGTGGCCTCAGTGTTAGAAGTGCTGAAGTGGGACGTCTTATCAGGGTATCAGGGTATATTACGATTCCGGTACAGATTTACAATTAATTGCGAGCAATTGTGAATATGTCATTAAAAACGCTGTACGTGTACAGTTAGTAGTAACTGTGTGTGTTTTTGTTATACTCATGTTCATAATTAATGATATATGTATATGTTTATATATGCGCGTATATATGTTGTGTGCAAATCATCGGGAACTACTCAACTTCATTAGCAGATCGTAAATAATGTCAGGGAAACGGCTAATGCCACAAATTTATGTGGCCAAAATGCCAACCCAGACACATGCTGAATAATTTAAAATGTGGAAAAAAAAGTCAAATAAATAAATCTGAAAAGAAAGTCGAGCACAAAAGAGATACTTAAAACAAATAAAAAAAAAAAACAAAAACAAGACTATATGAAATGAAATGAAATTATAAAAATTCAACACACACACACACGGAGAGAAACAGAAACAATAGAATTTTAACAAGAAATATAATTTATAGCCACTTAAGTCATAAATTTATTTTTAATTTCGACCAATTCACATTTACAACGAGCCACGCAAACATCATCGCTCAAGCTCGCTTACCCCGTTTCCCCCCCCTCCCAAAATACCCTTACATTCGAGTTGTACAGTTTATAAAGAAAGTTGGTGACCAATTCAATGCTTTCGTAGTTAGATCAATAACATGATTTTTAAACAAGATTGAGTCTTACTATATCAGATCCTAAGATATTAAAAATTCTCCTGCTTGAGTCTGATAAATAAATAAATAAAGTAACGTAAATTAATAAAATAAAATAAATAAATATATATATATAAAATTACAAAATGACAAATATAGTCAAAATCAAATATTATAAAAGAGAAATTATCAAAATAATAATAATTACACATTTTTCTGAGGAACTTTTGTACAAGATGTAATACTCCTTTAATTAATATCTGTATATATACATATATATATATTGTTTACTGGTTATTACTGGTTAACAAAAATGATTTAAATACTTTTATTGTGTTATTGTCAATGCCTAATGCAACAAGCAATTAGTTAGGCTTTAACTAAGCGTAATCAAACTTCGTTAGCTTTAAAGCTAAAACCTTTTGAGTTTAGTTCGTGGCTTTGGATAGTTAATGTTGTTGCTGTTGTTGTTGTTGTTGTTCGCCCCACAAAAAAGAAATGAAATACGGAAAGACTAAAATTTACGTCTCTTTGGGACTGTTTATTTTTCTTTTAGCCGCTTTCATGAATCTTCAAGTTTATTATTGTTGTCTGCTTTGTGCTATGTCTGGTGTCTGTTTCGGTTGTTTCTGTTGTTTCTGTTTGCCGCTTCTGGTAGCAACAAAAAAAATAACAAAATTTAACACTCAGACAGCAACCGTAAATAAGCTAAGTTATAAAAGGCCAACTAATTACAAGTTACATAAGCTTAAAACAAGACAAAGAAAATTAAAAAGAAATTTAAATATCTATATTCTATTTTCATACATGATAATATATGTATATATATACATATATATATATAAGTATTAGTATTATTTGGTGACCCTTTTCTTGTCTTAATGAACAAAAGGGCGACAGCTTCTATATGGCAAATGAGAAAGATACAAATGTATCTTGTTTGAGCGCCAAACACAAATGCTTAAAACAATAATAAATTATTCGTTATTCGTTCGAAGTTGTTGTTGCTACTTCAGCTTGTTCTTGTTGTTGTTGTTGCTGTTGTTGGTCTCTCTTTGCCTTTTATCGCTTGATAATCGGTGGTCATTAG
Source organism: Scaptomyza tumidula (assembly GCA_035044465.1). Classification (NCBI taxonomy): domain Eukaryota; kingdom Metazoa; phylum Arthropoda; class Insecta; order Diptera; family Drosophilidae; genus Scaptomyza; species Scaptomyza tumidula. The sequence continues at coordinate 315,135 of JAWNNW010000902.1, read as the reverse complement.
TCATTTTGGCCTCAACCTCAAGTATTGTATGTATGTTTCTCCTATATAGCAATGTATCTGTATCTCTTTGTGTCTCTTATGCCACGCCAAAAAGAGTAATGTGAGCAACAACAGTGGCAGCTGCTGCTGTTGCTGCTTGTTGTATCTGCCTCTTCATTTGGTCCGCAGCAACAACAGCAACAACAACAACTACAACAACAATAATAAAACAAACATCAACCGGCAGCAGCCGCTGCTTGCCACGTTTAATAAATCGTGTACTGTCGCCTTTTATTGTTGCGGCGATGTTTCAAATTTTATTTATTTATCTGCTGCCGCTGAATTGGCTTAATAATGTGGCCAACAAACGGACATCAACCACACCACTAACAACAACAACAACAACAACACCGATCAGGTCAAGCCCATATTTAGCAACTTCTGGCGATATCACACTTAATACACATCGGCTGGCTTTAGCTATCTGGCTATCTTGACAGTGCCTGAAATATTTATGCTCCTTAGATTATTTTTGCTGTAAATAAGTTTTAGAGAGCTGTACGCTGTATGTTGGCTGTAACATGGAGAAACTCTTTTCAGCATATATATATATATGCTACCGAATTCATGATTGATTGATGTTTTAATTTAGTCACTTAAAGTTTTGGCTTATCTTATTTCAAGTGAAGTGCGCATTATACCACGTAAGTGAGTAAAATATTAAGTCGGTCTGTATTAGTCCGTTTGTGATGATATATAGTTGTAAATATAATATATATAAATATATATTCTTAAGTTGATTGATGCTTTGATTTAGTTCTGCATTATCTTATTTCAAGTGAATCGTATTAGTATTAGCATATCAATCGTATATATATTATGTTGAAGTCTAAGTTGTTTGACGTTTGTTATGTTATTTTGATTGATTAATGTTTTAGCTAAGTTCCACATTAACTTATTTAAAGAAAAGTGCTAAAAGTGTAAAAATACTCAATACCTTAAGTTTGAAATATTTGTTTTAAACATTATATTTAAAAATATATTCAATATACATAATTCATTGATGTGTTTAGAAACTAAACAAGAATGTGGTAAACAGCAAAGTAAAACAATAATGAATTCGATTAATGTTTTTTTAACTATTAAAAGCTCATATTGTCTCAATAACATTTTGTTTGTTGTGAAGCTTTTAACATTTGATAATTGCTAATATTAATAAGGTACATATAGTAAGTGTGTTAGTGCAAAGTTTAAGTGATTGATAATGGTAAAACAATTAAGTCTGACCTAATTTTGAAGTAAGGCTAAAAGTGAGCTTATAGAATCTTAAGCCCTTTAAGAAGCCCAACATTAAGCCAGGGTCTTTGCTGACCCACATTTTATTATGACTCAACAATTTGACAGCACTGACCAAGCGAGCGAAAAGTTAAATATGTCTGTTCATATATCACTTGTATCTATCTATTTGTCTGTCTGTCTATATATCAATAATATATTACACTGTGCTTCCATAATGTGTGTGTGTTTGGGGCGGTCGCTTTGAAGTGTCAACAAGAGCCGTCAAATTAACTCCGACAGAGTTGGTCAACATTTTCGTATAAATATATTTTCTGTTTTCTGTTTCTGTTCGACACATAATATATATATATATATCTGTATCGAGCTTTTCCTGTATAGAGCTGGCTGCCATAATAATAATCACAGCAGCTGAAGTATTTATGTCAGTAGCTACAGCTGAAGGCCTTGCTGGGCAATAAATTAAACAATGCGGCAAACTTTGTTGTGCTATTTTTTTTTTTAAGTTCATTTATTAATACACATTTATTTGTCGCAGTGTATATCGTATTTTATTCCATATTCCATTGTCACAACTAAGCTCTAGTTGTGTTTATTTGATAAAAAAAGGTGCAACAAAATGAATTATTTTCATTTCGATATTTTTAGACTTTTTATATTCAACAAAAATTGTTATTGTGAATGCAAGTATTAAGTTTTGAAATGTAATTTAAAAAAGGTTGAATAAAAAGCAAAATTAACCAAAGATTAAAATCATTAAAGTTAAGTTTAATGAACACTTTGACAAAATAAAGATATAACACATATGAAAATTTGAAAAAATTGTAAGTTAAACGTTTTTTTTATATCTTAAGATTGGACAAACAATATATTATTACAATAAAAATTTAAAAAGGATAAATAAAAAATAATAAAAAAACACTTATTTCCGTATACATTTAAATGTAAAAATATTTAATTTTAGTTATTATTATTATTATTTTATTTAAATTGCTTAAAAAATAATAACTAATGAAAAGTATAAAAATTGTGTTAAACCAAAATATTTTACAATTGTTTTATTATGTGTTGAAAATACTATTGTGAAAATCCGGAAAAGGTATCACAATTAAATAAGCTAGCAGAAATAATTGAATAAGAAAGCATCTGTTAAAAAAAAAGGAAAAAATTAAATAAATTTAAGGACTTATATTGTTAGATGCAGGCTATGATTTAGGTTCCCGCGCACAGGAAATCAAATATTATATCTATTTGGTAAGGGTAAAATAAATCGAAAGAAAATTAAAATAAATGTCTGGCAAGTGCTTGTTGACAGTTGTCGTAGCCGATGTCGTCGTCGTCGTCGTTGTTGTCATTTCAGCAACAAGATGACATTTTGAAATACAAGAATAAATAACAACAAGAGCAAGAACAACTACAACAACTACAACGAGAGCATAAAACATTGACCCAAAGACAGCAAGACCGCCCATATAATGTTAAATAATGGACTGAGAGTGGAATGGAATGGAATGGATTGGGGTGTAGCCCAAAAGTGAAAGAGTGTCAAACGCAACATTATGAAAATGACACGAGGAAGCCATAAATAAAATCAACAAGCAGCAGCAGCAACACAAACAACAACAACAATGTCACAACATAACGAGATACACAGCGGGGGTGTACGTACAGCAACTAAAACGAGCGAGTGTTAAAAATTTCTAGAGAAAAACATTATCAAGGAGTTGACAGTTAAGCACTTGAGCACAACTAAAAGATACAAATGTATCTGTTGCTTGTATATCTTTCTATAGATAGGCCCCTTTCTGCTCTAAAATGTCACATCTCAGTCAGTTTTATGCATGATTGACGCTCCTTCCAGGAGCTCAGAACACGTATATCGCATGTATATAGTATATCATAATGAGTTTGGTTGTAATTTATAAACAAAACTGTTAATTAGCTGCGACGCAAACGCTGACATCAGTCAGCTGCTGTATAATTTATGGTGACACCAATGTTCCTCGTCCCAAATAGGGGCACCACAGCTGTTGCCAAATGTGAAAAAAAGAAAAAAAGCATAAAGAGACGGGAAAAGGGGAGGGTGTGGGCATAGACAAAAGTACAGCTTGACCCCATGAGAAATAACTAACCTTTTAAAACAATTTGTTTTTATAGTATTAACCTAAAAATAAAAAAAAATAATAAAATAAAATATATATATATTTCTATATAAACATATATATATATATATAATATATAGAAAAATATCTATAAAAATGTATATATAAATTTTGTTTAATAAATAAATTGTAAATTATACTTTGTTATAAAATAAATCAAATTTTTGGAGTATTAAATCAGTAAAATTTAATTCTGTTTTTATACCCTGGAACCATTAAAAATAGGTAAAAAGGGTATATTGGTTTTTAGCAAAATTATGTAACAGGCAGAAGGAAGCATCTCCGAGATACTAAAATATATATATATTCTTGATCAGCATCAACAGCCGAGTCGATACAGCCATGTCCGTCCGTCCGTCTGTTTATCTGTATGTATGAACGCGTCGCTCTCGGAGACTATAAGAGCTAGAGACTCCAGATTTGGAACTTAAGCTCGCCTAATCCGTAGGCAGTACAGGTTTGTTTTTGATTTTGGATAACTCTTCCAGTTTCCGATATACACATGGGATTGATAAAAACAAAATCTTAAATAAGAAAAACTTTGAGATGGCATCAAATGAGTAATAAAAATCTGAAAAATGTTTTATTGAAATCGGTTGAGAAACGCCGGAGATATGGAACATTGAAGTTGTGTATGCAGTATGCGCGTACACACACACACACACACACATACTTGCAAGCACTTACTGTACGCGTAAATTACAGGGTTCAGGGTATCGTCTAGTCGGGATTTCTCTACTAGAGCATTTTTTTCTGTTATTTCTCAGATGGACATCAAACCAGCATACTTAAAGAAAATCGTTCTAATCACGAGCGACCTCAGTATTCATATTTCTAGCAATTGAATATGACGTCAGACCTTCTGATAAGCTTGTACACGCCAAAAAGTCAAGCGCCACCCGGATTAAGCTGCTATTTAAAGAATTTGGGAAAAAACCATTTGTTGGATCGGTCAGAGTTCAATGTTGATTATTCGCATGCAATTGTCAAAGACGAGGTTTCATTTTTCGTTGCGGAATTCGTTTTAGTTAGTACAAAATTTGTATAGCTGTGCAGCAAACATAAATTAAATCGTGAATAATTAAAATGAATGTGCAACTAGGACTTTTAATAATGTTATTGATGGCTTCACTATTCAAGTTAGGTTATGGATCTGATAGTGAATCGGTTAGTGTTCTAAATAAACAAGGTATCACTATTCTCAAAACTAATTTTGTGTGTTTCTACAGTGTTCGAAGGAATCCCGCGAACAAGACGAAAAGTGTGGCAAATATTGCTACAAGATCGTCAAACCGTTACTTAACTATGCTTCCAGTGTAAGATCGAAGGAAGAACTGTTTGTAGAACTTCAAAATACTATAAAAGATCAAAACGTGACCATAAGTCAACTTAAACTGCAAAACAGTCAACTAAAACAGGCCTCGAACGATGCAAAGTTTGGAGAATTCCAAACTAAGATTGACGGTCAAGTGGCGACTATTCTTTTGAAATTGGACACCGCTATCAATCAAAACAATCATCAGGGTGCAACAATAATAACACTTCAACACCAACTGGACACCGCTCTCAAACAAATACATGATCGAGATGCGACAACAACACAACTTCAAAAGGAGAACGCTTTAAAGGATGAACAGATAAGTAAACTCAAATCCGACAACAATGCTAATGTTAAAGAATTGAACGACCTTAAGGCAAAGTACTCAGAATTGCAATTGAGTTCTATCTCTTCAAACTGTCTGGGTAAATCGACCGATGTGCATATTTTGGGTTTGCCCAACATTGGATTATTCTCCGCTCCCTGTGACTCTACACTGACAGGTTCTGGTTGGACTGTAGTCCAGCGAAGAATTGATGGAAGTGTGAGCTTTAATCGAGGTTGGGACGAGTATAAGGAAGGCTTTGGAGATTTGCGTGGAAACTTCTTTTTGGGACTGGAGAAACTTCACTTGCTGACACAATTTGAGCCCCACGAATTGTATATATATCTTCAGGACTTTGTCGGTAATACTGCCTATGCTAGGTACGATCACTTTCTTATTGGTAACGAGACAGAGTCGTATGAGTTAAAAATGCTTGGAGATTATTCTGGAAATGCTGGTGATGCATTGAGAGTTCATATTCACATGAAGTTTTCAACAAAAGATCGGGATAATGATATATTTGACGAAAGTTGTGCGATAGAATGGAATTCTGCTTGGTGGTTTAAATATTGTTTCGAATGGTAATTCACGCAAAATATATTATTTAATTTTTTTATTTTTATTTTATTTTTAGCCAAACTAATTCATTACTCTCTCTCTCTCTCTCTCTCTTTTATAAATTTAGTAATTTAAATGGACCACATTCAAATTCAGGAATTAGAACTCACAGAATTGTGTGGCTAAGTTGGCATTATAACGCAATTAAATTTGTACAAATGATGATCAGACCGAAATCCCATTAAGGAATCAATCAATAAAAATATTTCTTAGTTAAAATATATAAAGTCATTTGCAATTTTAAAGCTTTAAAAAAATATTAAACATTTCATAAATTCGTATACCCTGAACGCATTAAAAATGTTTAAAAAGGGTATATGGGTTTTGTGCATAAGTATGTAACAGGCAGAAGGAAGCATCTCCGACATCATAATATATATATATATTCTTGATCAGCATCAACAGCCGAGTCGCTATAGCCATATTCGTCTGTCCGTCCGTCTCTCCGTCCATCTGTATGTATGAAAGCGTCGATCTCAGAGACTATAAGAACTAAAGACTTCAGATTTGAAACATACGCTCGCCTAATCCCTAGGCAGTAAAGGTTTGTTTTTGATTTTGGATAACTCTTCCAGTTTCCGATATACACATGGGATCGATAACAACAAAATCTTGAATTTGGAAAACTTTGAGAGGGCGTTTGAAAGCTTAAGCAAAATAATGACAATTTAGGATGCAGTACGCGCGTAGACACACACATACACTTACACTTAGTTCAGGGTATCGTTGAGTCGGGGTTTCTCGACTGTTGCCTTCTACTTGTTATATTAAGTTTCGTATCGCCTTGCATAAGAACGAATGCTAACCCCGAAGAGTCATTCGCTAATCTTAAGCGACACCTCATAAATCAAACGAAGCGAGCAGTAAGCAAATAAATCAACAGATCTTAAATGTCACGCCACTTATAGCAATTCAGCTGGAACACAAATAAAAAGAAATCACTGCAACAATTGTCAACAAATCAAGTTTTATATAATCGCTCGCCACGATTTATACGATCGCAATAGAGCGAATCAAATAAAGTATAAAAATAAAATGATAATACTAAATAAACAATTATACCCTTTCCTTAAAGCGAAAGTTTTAAAAGTTCTCAAAATATTTTTTAATAAATAACTTAAAGCTTAAATTGACATTTTCTGGAATCTTTTGAATATTTCTTAGATTTTTTTTAATGAACAACAAATAGAAAAATAATTTTAAGTGCATATGTTAGTCGTTTATTCCACACTTTTCATTGTTGTGATTATAAATTATGGCTAGTTCTTCAGCTCAGCAGTGTTTAATCGTAACATCTATATGCGAAGCGAGCCAATAAAATGCTTTTTATGGCCATATAGACCATAACTTGCAGCGCTCTCAAACATTTATTTTTGAGTTGTTGGTGTTGTTGTTGAGTTGCCATAAATAATATGCCTAATGCCTCGACTGAATGGCATAAACTTTTGAAATCACAACCATCGATTATTGTTAATTTCATGGCGGCCATAAAGCAGCCAACACGCCGATGAGACCACAAATTCAACAAAGATATAGTTAAGTCACAAGACTACTACTCAACGAATAAAGAACATGAATCGCTAGTTTTGAATTGTTCATAAATTTTGTATCGCTTTACAATGGAATCAGCTCAAAAAACTATATGTTGCTATAAATTCAAAAAGTTATGCGTACAAATATTCTTATCTTACATCAAGAAAATGGTGAAAAATAAACTTAAAAATAAAAAATATTAACTTTACTTGGGCTCGTCCGGGATTTGAACCCGGGACCTCCCGCACCCTAAGCGGAAATCATACCCCTAGACCAACGAGCCAGTTGAACAAACAAGCGCAAACAAAGCTCTTAAGCAGCACCAAAGAGAGAGGGGATCTCTGAGAGACATGCAACAGACCAAGAAAGACAAAACCAACGCAAAGTCAAAGAAGAAGTGTAAGAGTTGTCTCTAAGTTGGAGTGAGAGAGAGATGGTGCCCGCTCTGCCTCTTCTCTTCACTCAACCAACTGATAGGCTGCCCGCCCCACAATCACAATCACAGTGTTGCCAAAGCAAAGCGAGTCTATTTATAACAAAGTGTTGCCATGTTCGTTTTGTTGTTTTTATTGCTGTTGCTGTTGCTGTTGTCGCTAGCGTTGACAACAAAACAAATTGTTTAACATGGACAACACAACAGCGAAGTACAAAAGAAATATGATGCATGTAAATAAATTCAATTTGGAACAACACAAAAACACAACAACATTAAATGGATGACAGCGCAATCAAGCGCCATACAACAACAACAGCAACAATAACTGAGCAACAACAACAGCTTTGACAAAAATAAAACACGATCACAGATCTTTCAGCTGAAATTGGACAATCAAAAATGTATTAATATTAATCAGAACAACAAAAAACAGACACAAACATATGCATTTACAATAGCTTCATAAACGAATAATGAATGTTCTTCAATTTTTATTATTATTTTATTTTTCTCCTCAATATTGAGATCATTTAACATGCCTACACCAGTTTGCTACTTGTCGTATACCAAATATTAAAAAAAAACAATTTTTTCTTTAATCTTATGAGTTGTATAAAAAGACATTTAAGAGAGAATTTCATTTGGGCCAATGAATACTTCTTCGGATCAAGAGTAAAGTTTCTGTAATTCTTCCCATTTAATTCATATACTGAAATAATAATAATAATTTTGATTTTGGTATAGACTCTATAGATAAAAAACACAAAAATCTTGATAAATATTTTTTCAAAGTAAGTATATTGAATAATTAACTCTGTTCCATTTTAATACCGTTTCAACTTTATTTTAAAAACAAATCGCTTATTTTAAGATTTTTTAAGGCTCCTGTTTCTTACAAAAAATACCATCTCACAGAAACATCCTAAATATAAAAAACTAATTGGGAACTTTGTATATGAAAACAGTAATGTTTTTATTACTCTGTTCACTATTGATAATTGTTGTACGAAAATTATTCTTTATTCTTTCTCTCGGTGTAGTCGAGCTGAGAGTTGACTTTAACATACGGGTAGAGAGAGAGAGAGAGAGAGAGGTTGGCATCTTATCAAAATTGAAAAGTCAAGTCAAGAACAAGTTGGAACAATTGAAAAATCAATAATCGTGTGGGCTTTTGACAGCTGATGGCGATAATTTAAAATCAAATCAATTGAATATTGTCACAATTAATTAACTTAAAAGATATGTTTGACCCGATTCCACCAATCGACGCTGAGTCGAGCTGCGGCGTTCAGTTAAAAGCTGATTGCTTCTGTCACATTTGTCTGACTCAAATAATAATAATAATAATAATAATAATGATTGTCAGCGCTTTGTATTCATTTGTTTGTGTTCAGCCGAGCTGCTCATTGAATGTCAATTGATTTAATGTATTCCTTTATTGATTTTTAATTTCTGGCCTGGGTGTTTTATAGCTGTCGCCACAATCGTCAAAGTTTTATTAACGCTTGCGCAAAATGTGACTCTGCCGCACCTACCTCCCCACCCACCCATCTCAATCTCTCTCTCTCTATCTCTGTCACTATGTTGAAATTCAAATTTTTTTTTTGTGAGCCAAAATCGTAAAGCCTGCACACAAATTATGCATTTGGCATACGAAATTCGAAGCATTGAGATTGTTTTTTGATTGCGATTTGACTTTAAAATGAAAGCGGATCAATTTTTTTCGATTCGTTTCTTTTAAGATTGACTGACAAGAGTTATTTGAAAATAATGGGAATCAAAAGATAAACTAAATACAGCACAGTTAAACTGAATAGTAACACATTGGAACAGTTCCTTGTTTGTTAATACCTGCATTTAAATAAGAATTTGAACTTAAGTTCCACTAAGATATATAGCGTAATACCCCTGGAACGATAAGATCTAAACAAAGAACTAGTTATTTATTTGTATATTAAATGTAATCCAGGAAAGAATGCACTTGGAATTAGAAATGACGCATAGATGATGACTATATCTATATAGAATACGTTATCAATCACGTTCCTTGTCGGAAAGCAATTCAAATAAACTAATGCAAATAATATTGCACATATATATATATAGTTCATAAATAAAAACTAAAGATTAAACTATTAAACTACATTTAATGTTAATGTAATAAATGTTACTTAAATACATACTTAAGCTTATTCTTATCAAGACTTAAATACAGAGAAAAACGTGTTTCTATTCCAGTTCCAGTTTCAGTTCATTTACGTTCGCGAAAGTAAGTCTGTTCAAAGTTGGGACTTGCTTTAAGAATTGAAAAAAATACAATTATGACAGCGAATTTACTATTTTAAATATAGCAATTTGTTACATTTGTTAAGCCTCCTGACAGTTGATGATTGTAATTTATAGCAACTAAACCAATAAAAAGTATCATTTCATTTAAGTTTTCATGTTAAATACAAAAAGGTATGAATGGTACTACTAAGGAACCACAGAAAGTATTATTCGAATTCTTAAAGAATTGTTCAACACTTAGTTCGAATTCCTTAAGAACTGTTATACACTTAACCAGCTAACAAATTTGACCAACTTACTAATGTTTATTAGATAGAATAAGACTTCATTTAATCCAGTTAGCCCTAAAGTATGAAAAGTGGCGAACATAACAAATATAATATATATATATATTCGTATTTAAATCAAGAATTAACATTTGTGAGACAAGAATCTTTAAGAAATTTTGTTTTGATTTTATTTTAAGCAAAGTTCTTTAGGAAACATAATTAAGGAAATAAAGTTTTGAATATACCTTCCTATTATACCCTTAACGCATGAATTGGGTAAAAGAAAGGGTATAAAGGTTTTGTGCAAAAGTATTTAATGTACAGAAAGTAAATGTAAAGTATATATATATTCTTGATCAGCATCAACAGGCGAGTTGATATAGGTGTGCCCGTCTGTCCGTAAAATGTAAATTGTAAGAGCTAGAGAAATCACATTTTGAATAAAAGTTCTTTTAAAACCTAGGCAAAGCAAGTTTGTTTCAAACAAAGATAACTTTTCCGATTGACGATACACACATGCAATCGATAACACTAAAATCTAGAGCTTGATAATTGTGAGACGTGATTTAAAAACTTGAAACAGAATAAGGAAAACTTGTAAAAATTCCTTCAAGTCGGTTGAGAAACACCTGAGATAAAAGCTGAATTCGATGTACTTATATACGCGTTCACACACACACACATACGTCAAGTATAGGGTTCAGGGTACCTCAAAGTCAATCTTATTCGACAAGAGTTGTTCGATAATGTTAACCTTTGTATTGAGAAATGTGTTTAGCGAGAGTTGTTTTTAAGTATGAAGGAAAAAGGTTGCCGAAAGTATTCGTATCTAAAGTTTCTCAAGCTAAACAAAAAATGGCAAAAGTGGTTTGCTTGACTTAAAACTGGAAATTTTGTTTAAGAAGTCGAAACAACGAACCTGAGCGTCGCCAAAGTTTGAGAATGAAGATCTATTATTTATTAATTATTATTTGCTACAAATGAGATTCAAGTTTTTGGGAGGCGCAAGATCTTATTTGTATAGCTGATTAAAATATCCGTTTGGCAATAACAAAGAAGGTTGACAACCCTAAAGCCTGATAATGAAGACAAACGTATTTTGTATTTTTCAAAATTGTTTTCTCTTTATATTTTTGTGTCCATATTTATTAATGAAAACAGCGCAATTCTTGATATATTGTTGTTTGTTGCCATTTTTTTTTTGCTTGACTTATTGACTCATTAATTATTTATTCAATTCATACGCAGTGTAAATAATTTTATGAAATGTTTTTTAATATACTTTTGTCTTGTTTTTTTTTTTTTTTGATTTTTTTTTGTTTTTGTTTTGTTGTTACAGTTTTTATTATACGCAGTGGTTTACATATAAGTGGCTTAAATCATTATTGAATTTCTATGATAATTATTAATTGTGTTTTGCTTTTCATTTTTTTAATGCATATATATGTATGTATGTAATAGTTAAGAACTAAGTTTAAATCTAGACAAATTAGAAACAATGTATTATGTATATAAACAAAAACCTGATCAACATATGTTTTGAATGCGATTTTTTTCTTTATAATGGAAGTCAAAATTTGCATCGCTTAGAAGAAAAAAAAACTTTGGTTTTACTTTGAGAACGAGAAAAAACGCAACTTAAAGTTATTAAAATGTGATTTGATTTTGTTGCTTAAAGTTTATTGTTAAGCGAATCTTTTTTATTTTTATTTACTGTTGCTGTTACTTGTGATATTTGATGGTGTTGTATATTACTTTTGGATTTATATTATATTGGAAAACTTAAATTTAACTTTTAGCGCTCGACAAATCTACAGTTTAGTATCACAGAACAGCGAACGCCGCGTTAAGAGCGTTACCTAATCTTCTTCTTTCTTTCTTCGTTTCTTTCTTCCTTTCTTTGTTTTGAAGGTAAAACAGAGTTGTTACATTACAACACTATCGAATCTGTTATCGATTTCTCTATCGCTTTTTGGTATCCTTTTACTGATGAGCTGCTCCCATGCGTTGTCCATACATGGCATAGGGTGAGTAATAGGGTCCAAGAGCTGCGGCTGCTGCCGCGGCAGCTGGATTGAAGGCACCGCCGGCTCCGAAGGGTGAGGGTGCGCCGGAGAGGGCGCCCGGTGGCTTGCCGTATGGATGGTAACGGGCAGCAGCTGCCGCCGCAGACATCGGACTCAGCGGGGGTGTCGGGTAGCCGGCGCGAAGAGCCGATGGAGGGAAGAGTGAGCCGAGCAGCGATTGTGCCTGGGATTGAGCAAGTGCAGCGGCGGCAGCAGCCGGATCAGAGAGATTGCCGGTATGGGTGCGCAGATGGGTGAACAGTTCGTCGGAGGTCTGGAAACGCTTGCCACAGTAGGCATCGCCCACCACCCAGCTGCAGACGTAGGGCGCGGAGCGAGCTGCTGCAGCATTGGCCGCTGCGGCTGCAGCTGCCTGCGAGTAGGGATGGGAGGGCGGCAGACCGGCACTGGCCATTGCCATGCCGTACTTCTGATGCTCGCACTGGGCACAGCCGGCGGGGCAGGGGGCGCCCATGAGCATCTGTTGCGTGTGCTGGGAGTAGGGGCAGCCGGGACAGTAGGGATCCTTGCAAACGGGCACAATTGCCTCACCGCCCGCTGGCGTCTTGATGCGCTGATAGGTTATGTAGGGATTGGGCTGACCCGCGGGTCCTGCTCCTGCTCCTGGATAGCCACCATTGGCAGCCGCTGCCAACATGGCGGCATGATGATGCGAGAAGCCGCCGGCAAAAGGCGGACGGAATGCTGGATTCGCATGCTGCTCCATGCCAGGTGGACAGCAGAGCGCCGACAACGGATTCAGTCCATAAGGTCCACCAGCTGCTTTATACGCTGCCGCTGCTGCTGCCGCTGCCGCTGCCATGCTGCTCATCTCCTTGGGATGCTGAGCCGTTCCATTGGCATTGTTCAACACTTCCATGCCGGAGCGCACTATCGGACTGGCGCCACGTTGTGATGAACCCGCCGGGGAGACAGTCTTCCTGCTGCTGCTGCTGTTATCCATGGTCAGATCGGATTTTGACTGGTCGGTGGGCGTGGCATTCGATCTGTTACGCGATGGCACACGTTCCTGCAACGAACTCTTCGAGCTGGGTCTCTGTTGGTGGGGAGGAGTGTCTTCGCCAATGCTGGAGCTGCTCTTGAAGCTATTCTGATTCTGTTGACTGAGCACATTTGTCTCATAGGGCTTGAAGGCCAATTTCATTTCACCGCTGCTTATTGGTATTGTTGTTGTTGTTGTTGCTGCTGCTATTGCTGTTGCTGTTGCTCCTCCAATGCCAATGGATGTTGTTGTTGTTGTTGCTGTCGTAAGGGGCGTACTCGACTTGGGAGATTTGGCTTGAGTGGGCGACTTGGCTGCAGAGATCTCAGCACTGCTCGAACAGCTCGACGATGTCGATGATGTGGAGCATGAGGAGCCGGATTTCTTGTTCTTATCAACACCCAAAATTGGCTTAACAGCCGACGAATCGGCGCCAATTTGTGAACAAGTCTGGGCGAGAAGTGCCAATGGACTCTTCTTTGCATCCATCTGTGAGACAAGCGAGAAAAAAGATAGCAAAGATTAAGAATTAGTTGAATAATATTCAAAAGATTTAAATCAGATTTTAAAACTCATTACTAAATGGTTAAAACATTTTCTTATTATTTTATATAACAAATGGAACAAAATCAAAAACTTAAGAACCTTTAAAAGTATTCCAATTATTTTGAATCTTTTTTTTAATATGAAAAAACTAAAAACTATTTCAATTATTTCAACGATTGGATAAAAAAATACTTTCTTTATTCGAGAACATTTTTTTTTAACGTTCTCATTATGTTTCGAAGTTTTTCTGATATTGTTAAAAGTCCAACAAAATTCGCAATACATTTTTTTCTGTTACTTTGTCGCATGAAAAAATTATTGTAATGTTCAAGCAATCTACTTTAATGTGATCTTAAAACCTTTTTGTACTTTAATGAACATAAAAAAAAGAACCTTTAACTTAATGTTTTACACCATTGTTTAAAATAATTGTTAACTCATATTTTCTGAATGTAGTTCAAAAACTTTGTTGAAAATAAAAACAAAAAAAATTAGGTTGACATTTTTTTCTACACTGAAGTTAAACAACTTCTTAAATTTTATGATTTTTTTCTTTCATCAGCAATTAATTTAAATGAATAAAATTTCCCATTCAACTAGATTCAGTTCATTGTTTTTTTTTGTTGTTAAGCATTTTTATAGGTTTTTAGTTTATGCTTAGCCCTTCAATTTTGTATATGGTTTTTTTATTTAACACCTGAACATTTTAGCTGTTTCAACATTTTTGTTGCCCCGTTTTTGGTTTTTTTTAAGTTGAATACTAACCGTTGTTGGCAATGGAGCCAAGTAATCCGGTTGCAAGTATTGGTTGTTGCCGATGGTAACAACACCACCGCCACCTTCCAAGACAACCATTATGTTGTTGCTTTGACTTTTGTTTATCGGTTAATCCACAGATATATATATATATATATAGAATTATGCGACGGTTAAATTCCAAGCAGTTTAACAATCAAATAAATTGCAACTGCTGTTGGGTTATTTATTTTTTGTATTTGGGTTTAGTTTGCAGGTAATCCAAATGAAATGCGACGGCAAATATGTGTTTTGAATAATCCCAGGGAGTTTTGAATTTTTTAAAACACTTTAGTTTGAAATTTCTTGTGAATGCACAGAAATTTGTTTACTTGAGGTTCACTAATTTGATAACTTGACCAATTTGTTGGTCGTATCTTTCACTATTCAAGCACTTAATCACTCGACGTTGTTGAAGTTGACGTTCTGACAGATACTCAAATGCTGAATGTTGTAGGTTGATTTGAAGTTAGATTTGACTTTTGAGGTTTTGCTTTCCGTTTTAGTTTTCTTTTCCGAACACGTCTGAACGCATCGAAGGCTAAACTCGAACTGAATTCAACAAATTCAACAGCCAGAGACTTGCAATCGAGTGAAGCGAAAAACTCGCTCAGCTGTCAAAGTACGCTCGCTCGCTCGCTCAGCTGGCGCGCTCTCACGCTCACTCGCTCACGTTGTAGCGCTCTCGCGCTCAAAGCCGGTAAGCAGCGCGCTGCACAACCGTTTGAGCGTGTGTGTGCAAGGAGCGACGCATGTGGTGTGTGAGCGAGCTGCACTCTGTGTAATTTTCAAATATGGCGTACTTTTTGTCCAATCAAATCGCATGCGCCATGCAATGGAAGCCGTAAAGTGGACTAGCAGGTTTTTTTCTTTCTTTTCGTCTTTCTCCTTTCAATCAGCTGCAAAGGCATTTCTCGCCGCTCTGTCTTTTGTGCTCTCTGGCACTTTGCGGCAACACGGCAACACTCGATGCGAGAGCAACAGTTGAGCGTGAGAGCGGCGCTCTTTGTGTGTTCGTGTATTGAGTGTGTTGTTGTGTGTTGTTGGCGCTGTCCGCGGAAGTTCGCCTTTGACGCGCGCATTAATTTTATCTTCACACATATGTCACGCGCTTCTGCAGCTCACACTCAATCTTGCTCTTGCCTTGGCTCTCCTGCTCCCTCTCAGCACTTGGGCTGTCAACACCAGGCGCTATTCTACGCTCAGTCGCATTGTCTTCGCCGAGATTTCTTTCTCAGTCACTCAACACTTAACCACTCTTTGACTTTTTTTCTTTATACCATCGCCATCGCCATTGCCATCGCCTCGCTTCGGCTCGTTCGTTTAAATGTCATATAAAAATTAATTTGTTTGTCGCTCTCCATCGCTCTTACACTCTGTAGACTCTTTCCACACTCCATCAACCTTTGAGTCTGGTTTAGGCTCATTGTTTAGCGTTTTTCGATTAACTTTTCGGGGTTCTGTTCTGCGGCTTGTTTTCCACAAGAGCTTCTGTTTTGTTGTTGTTGTTTAAGTGGAAATCGTTGTTTTGTCATCGTGTCAAACTTGTACCAAACAATTTTTCACATGTTTTGTCATCGTCTAGCGTTTATCAAAGTGTTTGTGTGCGTGTGTGGCTTTATTAATCTCAGACATAAGAGCAAGACCACGAGTACAATTAAAGAGTTAAGTAGCATTATGAGTATTGAGTTGTGATCTCTTTGCGGCGTTGCCACATTATGCAAAATGCAACAACGCAATTTTAATAGATCAACTCGAAAACTTGTCAAATTTGTACGATAATTAAAGTTTTTAGTTGTTTCAACTCGCAAATTGAAAGGCTTTATGATGTATTCGACTTTTTATGCTTATAATATAAATGTATCCTTCATAAAAACAAATGATGCAACATTTAAATATCTCTTCTGTATTTTAAGCATCGAAACATTTGTTCACAATATTTTATCATTTTATAAACCAAATTCCGATCATTTTGTTTTATTTATTTTCTTGAAATCTAGTTAAGGAGTATTATTGAATCTTAAGCTTTTGCTAGTCTAGAAAATTCCCGCTTTTAGGAGGATTTGCCGCATTGTAAGTAAATTAAAATCTGTGTAAATATGTAAGCTAAGCGTTTAAGCAGATTTTGTTAGGCTTAGAGCTAGATTATAACTATTTAAGCAGTGCAAATTCTTCCAGGCCAAAAGCCAACCTTTGTTGGCTAACAGGTAGCGAGGGGTTAAGGCCAAGGACAACAACTTTCGACGGAAAAGTGATGGATTTATTGGGTAAAAGCGTGTTGCTTAACGATACTTTGGCTTAGACATAATTTGCGGTTTGTGCGTTAGCCAACAACGCGTTCAAAGTGCTGCCAATTGCCAGCTGTAAAAATATATATCCGTGTATATATATATATATATATATTTCTTGTCTAGTTTCGGTTTCAGTTTCAGTTTCAGTTTCTGGCTCATTTGCGTTAAATGGTAAAATAAATATGCATTGTGCCAACTCACGTAAGTAAGTACGTAAGTACGTAAGTGCGTATACGTACGTACATAACGTAAGTAATTCATTTTTTACGGCTACTTTGTCAGCGTCATAAATTTTGCGCCGTGCATGTGAATTATTTACTAGCAAGCAGGCAAACGAGATGCTTCTGGATGGGGTTTTGGGTGGGGGGAGGGGGGGCGGGGCGGCATATAAATAACACAAAATATTATAAATTACACGCAGGGATATACGTACATACACAAACAAAAAAGCAGTGAAAAGGAAGAAGAAGAAAAAGAAGCCGCGAAAACATTTATGTGTGTGTGTGTGAGAGAGAGATGGCGAACTGCGGCAGAGCACATAAAATTAACCACATATTTCTTCATTTTTATGGCATTTATTATCACAGAAAATGTTTGTGTGATAAAAGCGAAGCAGCGCGCAAAAGGCGAACGATGAACGATGAGCGGACGACGACGACGACGACGACGACGATGTTGGCAATGCCGCAAAAGGCAGTCATAAAAATGCAGCCATTTACCTTTTGATTTATGCACAACAGCAACAACAACAACAATAAGTACAGCGAGCGAGTAAAAGGATAGGGCGAAATTCCATAGTGGAGGGGTTGGGGCACGCATGTTACCAACGCCATCAACAAAGAACAACTGCAAAGCAAGCAGCGTACGAAAATCATGCCATAAATTTGACATTATCTCCGGCAATATGAAAGTACAATATATGTACTATATCCCATAACGACCCCAAAAGCGAAAACACTTCTAAAGCAGTGGCTCCTTTTTGCACTGCTTGCAACTAATTTGAACTGCTTGATGCGGCTTTCGATTAACTAAGCTCGACATTTGATTAAAACCAAACAAAATACTCGCAATCAAAGATTAAACTTTAGCTTTTAATGTGATTACAGTTATCACCCATTTGTTTTCATACACAGAAGCTTGTTCTTACATTATTCATAGTACAATTATTGCATTCGATTGATGTTGCCATTGATGCAATAACTCACTTCGAAGAGAAAGAGGGAGATAGAGAGAGAGAGAACGAGAACAAGCCTAAAATCCCAGACATTACAAAAATTGAAAAACAAACTGTAATAAATTCACGAAAGCTAAAGAAAACCCACATAAAACAAAATTTCTCTTCACAACAAAAAAAGGAAGAAGGGAAAAAAGGGATACACATCCGGCAATGCCCCCTGGGCGGTTCTAGCCACCACCAGTATCATGAGGGAGGGAGGGAGGTACGATACTGTCGATAATTTATCGACAACAATTTATCTCGTAATAGTAACGAGCAGGAGGAGAACAAGAAAGAAAAATGGTGACATTGAAATTTTACGGTAATGTACATAAAGGTTCTTTAGAATATATATATATATATATATGACTTTGCCGGCTGCGGCTGCCAAAAAAAGCGGATATAATTGTTTATGTGTATGTTTTCGTACTCCTCCCCATTTTGAAAGCATTTGCCATAGAAATACCGAACACCAAATCTGGGTGGATTAATAAAGCGAATTAATGGTTGCATTGTTGCTGACAATGAACATAAAAAACAATGCAATATTTGGGATAAAAAAAAGGAAGGGAGGGGAATGTGACACGTGCAGAAATCTCAATGATAAATTGACAATATAAATTTTATTGCCATTTGGTATTGACTATTAATTGCTTGCAAAAAAAACAAAACATTTAAAAAAAAAACAATACTTAACGAAGAAGGGAAAATCGAAGGGAAGAAAGGTGAGAATGTGATTGCAAGGAATTTTTTAAATTGCAAAAATAAATCGAAGAAGATGAACGATGAATAAATTATTTATTATAATAAGTCAAGCTTAAAAAAAAAAAAAATTAGAGAGATATCAGAATATTCAAAATCAATTTGATGTGATTGAAAAATGAAGTAAGTAGCTATCTTTGGCATGCCGAATACTACATACGCTTCCAAGGTTTACTTCTTTTCAAAGTGAGACTCATGACAGACGCCTTCGTATGATATAATGATCATATCTGGGCGATTTTAACAAATGATCTGACTGCAACAAAAAGAAAACCTCGATCAAAGTTTTAGCTCGATGCAGATCAGGAATATATGTAAAGACTTTGCCTGAATAACAAGTACAAAATCATCGTCCAAGTTTCAGTTGTCCTTTTTATCAGTTTTTGTGTTTAGGTATATAAATGAAACTTTAAGGAATTCATTGATCCGTACTTGTTGTGCCCGATGACAACATAATAATAAAAGTAAGTAATAAGAAATGGCACATTAAAAAAAAAAGAATCAGCAAAAACATCCTTAACTTTTGTTATTGTTGTTGCACGAACAAACATTGCATTCAGCTGCGTCAAATATTTATGGCCAGGCATAAAAATGTTTACGACCTTCACAATTTAGCAGGCAACATGCAGGTTCCCCAGCGAACTTCAACTCCTGATAGCTGGCGCTTCCCGTAGCCAACAGGATATAGCCATCCACACACACACGCAAGGAATACGCGATGTTGCCCCTTTTACTCTGTAAAAGAATATAAATTTTTTTTCGGGTTGTGTGTCTTGTATTGATAAAGAGACCATAAATTATTGGTCTATACATCATGAATATCTATCGATGTCTGAAGTATTCCACGCCGTGTCCTGTATTTTATGGCCAGCCAAAAAGTTTTATGATCCAGAGAGAGGGAGAGAGAGACTGAGAGAGAGGGAGCGATGAAGTTGAATGTTTATTGATTTCCTTGACGGCGTTGCTAATTTTTGCCACAAAGGAATTGTAAAGGACACTCAGACAACAGCAACAACAACAACAACAAACGAACGAACGGCAAATGCGGTCAATCAAGGACAACGAGGCAGACTTGGCTAACAGGCTGTCCGTCCGGTTCGAGCGGACAGCAAGGCTGTTCCTCGAGCATTGTCCTTGATTTATGGTGCCTCATTAATTTCCACTGCCACCAGAGTTGACATTTCTCCGTAGTGTTTCACAGTGTGTGTGTGTGTGCAGTTTATGTAGTTTGTCTCTGCTTGGTTCACTCCCCTCACCACACCGTTGTCGTTGCCACCCCGTCAGTGTCTTGCCTTTTGTTCAGTCCCTGCTGTCCTGTCATTTTGACAAATAATTTTATTGACGATCTCTCTCTCTCTCTCCGCCTCTCTCTCCCTCTCTCGTTGTGTTTTAATTGTGCTGCCAAAAGTTCGTCTCAGCTCAGCTGCCTCGAATCGCCGCACGTGATAATTGCTCATTTTATGACGCATTTATCAAAGTGTTTCGAGGTTTTCTCTCATTGTCTCATCTCTACGCCATCCCATCCCAAATCGTTCTTGCCATTATCCTGTTTGCAACACGCTGAGAGCTCGTCCTTCCTGGCCTTGACTTGACTTGACAGTCACGCGTCATTTGTTTGCCTGTTTTGCTCGTGACAGTTGTTGATTGCGAATTTCCCGCAACGATTTTTGTAGTTGAACTTTTTTTTATGGCTGGTAAAAGCTTATTTACCCACTGAGCACTCAATTTGTAAATGTTGGCAACCCTTCTTTTAATGCAATTGCATAAGGTAAATAGTTGAACTTCCTAAGAGATTCAAATCGAACCTTGTCAAGTCAGATTTATCAAGGCTGACATTAAAAATATATGTTTAATATTGAATATGAATATATGAAGCCATAAACATTTCCTACATGGAACTTCAATAATCGTAGTTACCAAAAGATTTCGAATCAAACAAAGGCAAAACAAATTGTGAGAAAAAAACAAATAAAATAATTAAGCGAACCATTTCGAAAGCATATAATCCTTTTGGTACTTAAATAACATAAAAAAACAAAAATATGAAAGGAAGGAAGCCAAAGAAACCAACAACAAGAACAAAATAACACACCGAAACCGAAACGTAGATGGAGTTGGGGAATGGCGGCACTTTAGTGTGTCCTGCCTCTGTTCTTGTTCTTGTTTTTGTGCGCTCTGTTGAAATGACAGGCTGACAGCAGAATTCACACTTCATTTGAGGGGCATGCTTCTCTCATTCGCTTCCCAATTCCAATCCCAATCCGAAAAAAAAACAAAAACAAAAACAACTCAGTCTCGGTCCCAAGTTGCCCCTTATGCTCAATCCCGAGGCGAGTGCTAATGTTGCGCATAATAATTTTGTACTAAATTAAATAGTGCGTGGGTCGCGCTCTCTCTCTCTCTCTCTCTCTCTGCTGTTCATGGACAACATGTTGCTGGCTGCTTGGCGGCAACGTTGATACGTTTTTCATGCATGCCGCAACGACGACGACGACGACGACGACGACGACGACGCCGACTTTAGCCACTTGAACGTGAAAGGATATAATTTACTTTTTATTGCACGTTGTGAAGGCTTCCTTTTTCAACTCTTCTCTGTTGGTCGTTGGTCGTTGTTGATGCACGGCTTGTCCAAGTACAAACTATATATACATGTATATATATATGCAACCAGCTAGTTTAAACATCATTTATGCATGGCATGTTTGTTTGCTCTTCTCTTTTTTTTTTTTTTAGGTGTTAAGGGTCCTTTATGAGTCTTCTTACCCGTTTGTCTACTTGCTCAACTTGCTTAGTTAGTCAGTTTGATAGTCGGCCTGAGTTTGACTTTTGTGTTAATTTATTGATGGTGCCGCTCATCGTCACGTGTCGGACAAACGTCTCTCGTCGTATTTGTTTGTATGTTTTTTCGGCTCTCTTTGATGTAGCCATAAATCACAGATGGTTTTTAGTATACAGACGTTCTGTTTTACGACTTACTAAATTAAATGCGCATTTTTTGTGGCAACAACTTATAATAAATTGATATGTGTAAATGTAAGAGGAAACATAGGGATTAAATTCTCCTTTCTTTTTATACCCTGATCCCATTAAAAATGGGAAAAAAGGGTATAATGAATTTGTGCAAAAGTATGTAACAGCCAGAAGGAAGCATCTCCGACCCCATAAAGTATATATATTCTTGATCAGCATCAACAGTCGAGTCGATATAGCCATGTCCGTCTGTCCGTCCGTCTGTCCGTGTGTCCGTATGTATGAACGCGTCGATCTCAGAGACTATAAGAGCTAGAGACTCCAGATTTGGAACTTAAGCTCGCCTAATCCCTAGGCAGTACAAGTTTCTTTCCGATTTTCGATAACTCTTCCCGTTTCCGATATACACATGGGATCGATAACAACAAAATCTTGAATTTGGAAAACTTTGAGATGCAATTTGAATTATAAAACAAAATAATGATAATCTGTGAAAATTTTATTGAAATCGGACAATAAACACCGGAGATATGGGACATTGAAGTTTTGTATGCAGTATGCGCGTACACACACACACACACATATACTTGCAAGCACTGACTGTACGCGTGAAGTATAGGGATCAGGGTATCGTCTAGTCGGGATATCTCGACTAGACCCTTCTTACTTGTTTTTTTAATGGAACATAACATTAAAAACTTCTAGTAGATAATGCACATAAATGAAGCAGACTTGTATATAATTTTTATGTTCCAAATACAAATTTATATATGCTAGAGATACTTTTTCATTATATCTGCTCACATCGAATTAGCTGTTATAACTAATGCTGAACATATGACATATGTACTATATAGACTACATGAAACACTTTGGCAAGTGCAAGAGGAAGTCGTAAATTTTTTTTTGGGCTTTTGTGTGTTTGCATTCGAGGAACTAATTGAACGGGTCGGCGATTTATTAGAATAAAGGAACAGAAGAGCGAGAAGAGAAGAGGCAACACTTGAGTTTTGAGACTGGGAACTGACTACCTAGAACTCAATTTAGGTTTCAGCATCGCATCATCAGCAGCACGACTTGAGGACACTTGAATACAGCTCCAATTATGGAAAAACTGCCGACAGGTTGGTTTTGAGCTCAGCTCAGCTCAACGATTCATAATGAAAACATTTAACCTGTCGTCAGCAACATCAGGAACGGAAAAATGATTCCAGCAGCATCATCAACAGAAACAGCAACAACAACGAAAACGTGGGGCGTCGGCACTCATAATCAACTTTAAATGTCAGCCAACGTCGAGAGCAATTTTGTGGTACCTTCATCTCGTTTTCAATTATACATCGCTATGATCCTTCGAGGAAGTGGTTAAACAGAGACAGAATGAGAAAGAGAGAGAGAGAGAGAGGACAGACAACCACTTGAGCAAAACAATTCAACAAAAACTTGAATTGACAGCGCCAAGTTTCGAGTTTCGAGTTTGCGTTCGAGCTCGTGTTGAGTGCATAATACACGTACACCTTTCCTTTTGTGAACGACCTGGACCGAGGTTTTTCTTGGTCGCGCTTGCTTTCGCGGTCTTGGACTCAGGCCTTTAAGTCTCTGGGCTCCTTGTTGTCATTAATGAGACGTCTTCTTCAGTCCGCGCAGTCATTTCCACTTTAAGTTGTCAACCAGCCAACAAGCCAGCCAGCCTGCCCCTCATCATATTCTGCGTTGTGTTTTCGACATTTCGGGCATTATGTCGCGCCTATTTTTCCACCCGTCGTCGTCGTCGTCGTCGTTGACGTCCGTCTCTCCCTTTGATCTTACGCTTCGTTTCTAATTTGATTATAAACGCACACCTCAAACTCAAGACAGCAACAGCAGCAGCAGCGTCAGCAGCAGCGGCTCTTCTTTCTTTATTTCCATCACTCTCAAGCATCTTCATTTTCTGCCTGTTGGCAGCACTTCCACTCCACACACACGCACACATAATAATGAAACTCTAACCCCACCACACTCGTAACTACTTCTACGGGCTGATGACTACGCGCCGTGGCGCACTCAATGACGCGTTGAAAGTGCCATAAAAAAAGGACATGAAGACATTGAAAACTGAATTAAGGGAGTGGGAAAAGTAGGGGGAAGTCTTTGGCCCTTGGTTACGTGCTGACAGCATTTTAAATGAAATGAAAACGATGCTTTCACTTTAACATGAAGTTCGAGCGCGCCCTTTGGACCCTTTGGACCCTTTGGAGCCCTTTCCTTATTTCTTTCTCTCTCACTTCCATTCCGTTTTGCTAAACTAAGCAGAAGTAATGTCACTGAACTACATGAGCAGGTTTTAAGGGCCACAGCGCACTTTGTCGACCGGATAAATTCGTGAGGTGAGTCTAATGCGATAACTTCGTTAAGACCTAGACGGTCTATTCTATTCTATTCTATTGATTTTGGCAATCGTGTTAAGACTAGACTCGAATGTTCCTAAAGAACAGACTTAAGTATTTTATAACGCATATATTTAATATGATGTTATAAGTGCGCAAAGCGAGTGTAAGACCTTTGCAACAATATTTACAATGCATTTTGTACCACTGTGACTCTATCGTTAGTATACAGCATAACCACAAACCTAACTGGAAATCGTCAGCGACTGCGAGCAATTTTACTCTCGTTTGTTCTTAAATTCGACATTCTATGCATATTCGTCTACAGTAGTGTTTCCCAAAGTGGGCGATAACGCCCCCTTGTGGGCGCTGCAGGTATCAAGGGGGCGGTAAGAGATATCAACAAACTTATTAAACAGCATCAGATTCATCCTTCACATTCGTTTTTATATAATGATCGATTATTTTAGTTCTATTTTTCATAAAAGATACTCTGTTTTAATACTATAAAGTTGCGTTTCAATAATCATTCTTATTGGCAGGTGGAGCCCGTAAGAGTTTACTTGAGACCTAAAAGCCGTTGCATGTTACCTACTGCGCTCGGGTTTCAAGTTGCGGGTTATAGAAAAAGTTTCGTTTAGAATTCTCCGTTAATATACATACATAGGTCACAATAATTCATTAATTTAAATTGAAGTTATAGTGGTTTTTAAATAGGTGAAAAAAGGGGGGCGCTAAAAAAATATTTATTCTCAAAGGTGGCAGTAGCCAAAATAAGTTTGGGACCCACTGGTCTACAGTAGCGCGTCTTAGACTAAGTAAATAAGTCTCGAATTATATTTCACATGAAGCGGTCGCAAATAAATATTGTTACGAAAAGATAGTTTATTTTATAATCTTAAATAGTTTGTAGAAAATATGAAATATGTAAAATAACTAGACATTTTTAAAAATATTCAAATTCTATTTCATAATTTCTTGTTAAATTATAAAATAAGTTTTTGATATTTAATTTTTGTATATATAACGTTTTTTTTTATTCAATCCACTTTTTTAACAATTATTCAGAAAAAAACAAGATTTTTCCACAAATTTTCCCCAGAGATGTGTCAAGTTCCTGTAAGCTTTCCCACACTATACATCTCGGTCTTAACCCTTACACAACAATCTGATCTAATTAGCCATGCCATTTGATCTAACAAATGTTACATACAATTTAGAAAAAAACTAGAAGCCTTCTGTTACGATTCGTTTGGCCTAAGGGGGTTACTTTCTGTATCAAATGATATAGTTTGAAATACATTAATGTCTCGAATTGCGGAAACTCGGTTATTTTGTGGGTAATCAGTCAATTTCAGGCAAACAAAAGCGACAAAATGACAAAACCCACAGAAGTAAAAATAGGGTTAAACTTCCTGCTCTCTCTTTCTGGCAGTTAAAATAACTAGATTGTGCCCTCTGGCAATATTTTTTTAAGCAGCAGTATGCTTAACGCACGGTTAACTTTGGCAACAAGTTAACCCCAAAAAATGTTAACGTAACGTTTAAATTCCCTCATGAAAATAAGCCTTTAACAATGATGTTATCTTTTAAGGGTAGACTAATGCACTCATAAATCAATATTTAATATATTATAATTTTCAAGTTCTAAAGTAAATAAGTTATAAGGAAATATTCTACCCTTCTTAAAATACTTAGGAAAACTATATTTTTAATAAATACTCTTTAAATTCACTTCATTAAGAAAGAGCAACTGATTTCCAATTAATTACGATTTATTTAATCTCTTGTTATTTATTTAGAATCCATCTGAGCTTAATGTCTGGCAACAAATAGAGTCTCTAGTCTGCATTTGGTTCAGCTTTATGCTGCTAACCATAAATATTCCTTTAACCAGTTAAGAGGTGGGGGTAAGGGGGGCACAAAAATATCATAAAATACAAATGAAGTACGTTGGACATGTCTCGGACGCTGTGGAAATTTATGTGACAATTTTGTGCAGGATAAATGTCCGCACCACCCAAACTAGAAACAACGAAGAAGGACTTTCCTGTTCACTTATTTTTTTTGTTTTTTTCGTAAAAATTAGTTGGGTTAAAAGGCACGCACACGATCCGAGTGAGGAGTGAGGAGGGGTCGGAGTGAGTTCGGTGATTGCCATCCACTCCGCAGTGCCCACAAAATGGGTGACCACTATGAAACTAACGAACTAACCTGCAAAGAGGAGGTGAAGAGGTGGCTTTGGGGCGACTTCAGCACTTGGTCGTTGTCGGTCATGTTGCATAAATCTCATTTGGGCTTTATTTACTCTCAAAATGTTCCCTGTTTTCAGATTGCTTTTGTAGTTTCTGTGTTGCTGTTGTTGTTGTTGTTGTTGGCTGGTTGTTGGCTGCTCTGGCAAATAAATTCATTTAGTGGCATTTAGTGCCCCCTGTTCACCTTATTGTTTGGGGTCTCGGTCCACGTTCCATGCTCCAGCACTGGCCAGGACTCGTTCGACTGTTCGGTGTGTGTGCATTTTATGGCAGTTTCTGCGTTTTTGTGGCCAAACATGAAGTGAAAATTACACACACACACACAAACACACACACTGAAGCATACTCATATGTGGAAAATGTGGTGCAATTGTTTTGCCTGGATTGAGATGAGGATACATTGGTTGGTGTATGTGTGTATGTGTGTGTCTGGGTTATATGTGGTGGGATTTGGCTTTAGTCGGCAGTTAATTTTCATATTTTCTAGCCGCACCCCCGCATCCCCCACACACCCCATCTCTCTCTCTCTCTCTGTGTGTGTGGACATTTTGTCGTAAATAAATATAACAATTTATTTAGATTGCAATGACAGGCGGATGCTATTAAAAGCGCAATTTATGTGCCCTTCTGAGAGGGAGTGATGGCTGCAGGGATGAACTTTATGATGTTGCAAAAACCCAAATGCAACTTGTGTCCTTATGCCACTGCCATTGAGATTACAGCTCTAAATTATATATGTATGTATGTATGTATGTGTACAAATAAACAATTTTTTGATATAACAGCTGGCGCAAAAGGCAAACTCAAAGCAGCTTTTAAATTTCAAAACACTTCAATGAATTTATTTAAGTCAAAACATTTGATATATTATATTCAGATGCCTCAATTAAAGTTAAACAAAAGCTTAGAAAAAATAAGATAACGAGAAATTATAACTTAAAAATAATCTTTTTTATTCCAAAGATTATTTTTAAATAAAAATAAATTTATATTAAAATTTTCATTTAATTTAAAATGAGAACAAATTTAAGCCAAAACTATTTTCGTATGTAACATAATATTTTTATTGCTTAAAGCTAGCTTGTTTAATTTCAATTGAGCTGCAATTTAATACATCAAAAATTCTTTGCTAAGTTTTGCGTATCTTTACATCTGCTAAAATTTAACAAAAATATTTTAAAATGCATGGTAAGCAAACTAGACTTAAAGATACCCTCTTTATTAAAACTATTTGTTATTGTAAGTGAAATAAAATAATATTTATATAATTAAGACTCTAAAAAACTAAATACACTGAGAATAGTCACGTAGGAAGCTTCCAGTTTTAAATATTAAAAGTGTGACAGCAAAACTGATAAAAAAAAATTATTTCGTAAAATGTATGGAAGGAAATAAATTTGGTGTAAATTTCTATAATAAATCACAATCGAAACAATCGTGTTTCGGAATGGGTGAATAAAAAGATATGTAGTCAAAATCTGTTTCAACGTGATCTTTATGATTATTACATTTATGTGTATGTGTGTGTGTGTGTTGTGCCAGTGAGAATGCGAAATTTACGAGCGTTGAAGTAAATTTTAATGCGCTGTAAACGGCCAAAGACCCAAAACCGAAATGAAGAAAAATGTGCGATAAAAACATGAAAAGAAATATTTTATCAGTAGTATATGCAGTGTGTGTGTGTGTGTGTGTGTATTATTGTCGGTCTGGCTTTATGTGCACATACAATATAAATCAACTGTGAACATTTTGTGGCATAAAGTAAAAATTGTTACACACAAACACACACACGGATTCGGGACCTAAACATGGTCAAGCTGACCCGAAAAATTTGTAGAAAATATGTCAAAAATATGCAAATGTTACTCCAATGCTATTCGATATGCCACATTTTGTGTATGTGTGTTGAGTTGTTGTTGCTTTTGCTGGGAAAAACAAATCTGTAAGGTCTCAAGAATTTGTCGTACAATTTAAATGCAAATTAATGGTCAGTTAAACTGTCAGCCTCTGTCTAACATTTCACTTTTTTTCCTTCCTTCGTTCGTTCGTTTGTTCGTTCGTCGTCAACCAGATTCTGTGGTGTTAATTTGCTGTTAAATCTGTTTGATGGCTGCCCAGCAATGTTTGCCTGTTTGTAATTAATAGCCCGGTTTTTAATTTGGGTTAATTTTATTTATGACCAGCTCGTTATTTACATTTCACACAAACACCAACCAGAAAGAAAGAAAAAACGAAAAATGAAAAACTTCACACGACAACAACTCATCATCAGCAGAAGATCAGAAACAAATGCAATCATAAAATGTCATGGCACAGGTTCAGCTGCTTCTTGTTTCGTTCCGTACTCCCTGCACCCGTTGGCTTCAGTTTTGAAAACTGGCGAAACGACTTTTACTCGAGTCTTTTGTGGCACTGAACAGTTGCTGCAACAGCAGCAGCAGCAGCTACATCTGACAGGACACTTTTGACAGCACTGACAGCAAGGACTAAGCTTCTGCTAATGTCAACAGCAAACACTGAAAAATGTTCAGTGAAAAAATAAAAAACATCCAAAGAAAAGAAACAAAAATACAAAAATATCTTTCAAGTGAAGAAGCCTTAATGCTCTACATTAAAACTATCAATGAATATAAGTAAGATAAGTTAAATTTAACTGTTTTATCAATTGTACAAAAACAAAATCAGCTTTTATATAATATTTTTTGTATTCTTCATATATTTTCCCAAGCACTAGATAAATCACATAAATTAACAAAATAATGCTGAATCAGTATGAAAGCAATATTTGCTTTTTTCAATATTTTTAATAAAAAACTATTGAAACAACAATATTGTAAAAGATCCTTGAACAAACCTAACCAAATATTCACAGCACCCTTCGCTACGTCAGAGCACAATAGAGAAGGAGCAAGTGTGAGAGAGAGAGAGATGACGATAGAGTGAGAGTAGTGTAGGAAACAAAGCAACAGCAAGAAGCAACAGTGACAGTGGCACTGGCAGCTCTCATTCTCATTCTCTGACACTGACAGTTGTCAACTGTTGTTGTTTCTTGGTTTTATTCTTTTTATACTTCTGTGTGTTTGTTGCTGCTTCTGTTTCTGATGCTTTTTCCTTTTTCTCTTCTTGTTTCTGCCATATTTCCTTCAAAAAAAAAAAACAAATGCTATCTTGATTTTTCATTATGTTCGCATTGTTTTCCTAGCATTCCTGCTATCTACTGACATTTGACATTTGCAGCATTATTGCAGATTATTTTTGGATATCAAAGATGGAATATTCGTACACTTTAATCAACACACTAACATTATGAAAGACTAAACTATACTCTGTTAATAACTTGATTGTATTTATATATCATTAAGGTTAGCTACTAATTGCATGTTATTAATCATCTCAAACAGTTGATAGATTCAAAAAGATAAAACTATTCCCTTAAACATTTTGTTTGTTCCAATCTACTTATGCTTTTGATAAGAATCAACTATTCTTTTAAGTGATGCTCACTGTTTGGGATTCGGTCGTTGTATTTTGCATAATGAATATGGTAAGCAAATGGCTTTACATTATTCGTAACATGGCCACCATAATACTTTGTATGTTAATTTCGCCAATAAAGCAATTTCTTTTAATGAGCCACAAGCACTCCAGAAGCAAAGGAACCACAAGAAGCACAAGAAGCGAGAGAAGAGACCTTAACTATCCACATAAAGTAACAAAATGAATTAGGTTCAGACATGATGGGCCCCTATCACTGGTGGCGATCCACTTCCAGCTGAAAGCGCGGAAGTAATTGAGTTAAATATGCACAAGATGACAGCATTAATTATGCGCAGACCGGCGGACTGCGGACTGTGGACTGTTGGACAGGAGAGATGAAGGGAAGATAAGGGAAGTAAAAACGATAAAGAAAAGAGTTAAATGTGGTTTTTTGTTGTGGCAAAGCATACGCTTAAAAAAAAAAACAACATCAACCCAGTCCAACCAATAAAATGCTTACAAATAAGTCAACGCTGGAACTCTACTTATCAACATCATGGGAACCGTTAACTGGTGAAATGGGAATGGGAATGGGTAACTGTTAACTGTGATCCGGCCCGCACTTATATTATACAAGGGTTGTGTTGTGTTGGTTTCCTTTTGATAAGCACTCGAGCAATGTACGCATAACAAATTTGATAATGAACTATGAAATTTGTGTAGCGAAAAGAAGTTTTCTAACCCTCTTTATTTCTTTTGAGGAATCGTTCAACTGCGTTTCAAAATGTGACAGTTACGGAATTTATTTGCTGTCATAAATATTAAAATAACAATTATTGTCATTTAACTCAAGGGAAAGAAGGGTGAAGGGTAGAAACCAGCTCAGCCAAGACCCAAAGCAGAACCCTTTAACACGACTACTCTTTACGCATATCCAAACGAACATATTTCATCTTTCAGTTGTCATAAATTGTACTCAAGATGAAATAATTTGCAAATGCTACAAACAGCATTGTTATAATACCCTTGAAACGAGAGCGGGTAGTACCAGTAATAGTAGGCAAAATAAAATGATAAATAAAAATAAATAAAATTAATATCTTACTTTACAATTCGGTTAACTTATTTAAGATTTAGTTTTATTTATCTAAAACAAAGATTTCTTTATATAAATAGTTTTAAGATTTAATTTGTTAAGAATTCCTTAGGAATTCAGCACTGAAATGTTCCCTAAAATTGTTTGTAAGACCGCACTTTTTGAATTAAGAACTTAAGAACATCGATGTCTTTCTCAATTTATCACCATAAACGCGGCCATTTATTTGATTTAAGCAATTTGTAAAATTTTAATGTGCCTCAGAATGAAATAAATCTTCGACTGTGGATTGAGTGTGTGTCGGTTGCCCCAATAGAGAATAACGGGTGGCACGTCCAGTGAAATAAATTAGGCACAGCTGTGCCACACAAAAACGAGTAGGCGGAGAGTAGGTGGATGTCTGCCTAATTTGGGAGCTGAGTGGGCAACGGTAAGAGGGGGGAGGGGGAGGGGAGTATACTCTGAGAGCACATAAACATAAATAAGTAAGAAGAATAAAGTATCTTGACACGAACGTTTAGCACCGAGAATGCCGAGCATTCAATGAGCTCCTCCAACTTATGTGATGGCCAAAGGTTCAATTGCAGAGCATGACCTCAATGAAACGAAAGGAAGTGCGGGGGAGATTGGAGTTGTTTGTGGGAACAAAAATATTTCTTTGCACTTGTCACGCTGTCAATTGCCAATTTATTTGTTGTGATTTGTTAGTGTGTGTGTGTGGCAAGAAGGAATATCAAATACAAATTGACAGCTGACACGTTACCACCCGCAACCAAACACCCAATTGACTCCCCCTTCACACGCACACACACAACACATCAGGCAATGACAGTTGCCTTCTGAACTATATTCGTGTAAGTAGTTAAGTAACTAACGTTATGCAAGTTTTGCTTCATTTCTTTTGTGGCAGGCAGGTGTTGAGTGTGCTTCCGACTTGCATTGCTTCAACTCTAACTCCAACTCCAACTCGAACTCGATAGTCGTCGAACGACGTTGTCCGCAGTTAGTTCCTTCCGTTTCCAGTTTGTTGTTATTACTATTATTATTATAGCTAGTGGTACCGTTGTTGCTGTTACCATTTGCTGTGGCACGACGCGACACGCCCCATTGAATGGCAGGCGAAACCAATTAATTTGTATGAATTGTGAGAGAGCTCGACATTATTCTGAGTTCTGAGCTCAGTTGAACTGATTAATTATGCAGCATATTCAAATAAGCGCGAAAAATGAAATGAAATGAAAGGCAGAATGCCGACAAAAAATAACGCTGAATAAATAAGAACACAACAAATTCAGTCACGCTAAAATGCAAAAAAAAAAACTCTCGAACCTCAAATGCCCTTCAACAAACTAGGCTCTTGTTTTTTGTTTTGTTAATAAAATATACAAGGCAAGGTTTCTTAATCTAGTTTAAAAATTGAGGGAAGGAACAAATGATCAGATATGGTTCGGAGAATATATGTTTGATACTTCATACATATGTATAAAATTATATCAATGTGAAATTGTTTATGAGTGTTTCATATTATGTAGGAACCTAGTTGGGAGATCGAATCGATGACACCTTTTAAATATTCTTTTCCTTGGTTTGGTAGTAAGGTGTCTGGCTACTGCGTTGGGGTTACCACCCGTAAGTTGTTGCATCCACCAATTTGGGAATCTTAAGATCCCCAACGATGTCTCTTTTTGGAAATGTTCCATGGAGCGTTGCATATTCGTCTAAGAATCTTTGATTGGGTAACTCGAATTTTATTTAATTTAGATTTTTCCGCTCTGCCGTAAATGTGAAGTGGACATTTCCATATATAACTTAATATTCATTTATAAATAGTGACTTTGCTGAACAGTGACAGCTTGTTCCTTTCCCATC
This sequence comes from Scaptomyza tumidula, assembly GCA_035044465.1. Classification (NCBI taxonomy): domain Eukaryota; kingdom Metazoa; phylum Arthropoda; class Insecta; order Diptera; family Drosophilidae; genus Scaptomyza; species Scaptomyza tumidula. The sequence goes on along the minus strand of JAWNNW010000902.1, from coordinate 282,195 downwards.
ACCGACTTTCAAACGAATTAAAAATGCTCGGAACGATAATTTTAGAAGCAATTCTGAAGTGTAATTGCTTTCTAGTCAAGTAGTTAAGAAGATCGGTTTACAATATTGGGTAAAAAGATTTGGGCACTTAAATGTTATATTTTAAGCTGGCTTCGGTTAACGAAGCTTATACTTTATATATATGTATAATATTTTTAAAAAAATATATAAATAAAGTATTCATTTAGTCGAACAAAAGACTTAATGATTATTTAAAAATAGTTCTTTATCGACATTTTTAAAGTTAAACTTTCATTTTTAAAAAACTAAAATTCATTTTGAAAAAGTTAAAACGCTCTAAAGCTACTGGGCTCTTAATAAAAATTCAATCATGATAATAAATAATAAAATGTAAATATATACCTTTTCGTGTTATTTGCTTTATTTTCTCTCAAAATGATATTTTTAATAATTTACTTTTTTAACATGCATAAATTTGATAGCAATTGCAAATGTTGTGTAAAAATAAGTAAATAAAGTAGTCAACAGTGCTTGCTGCATTCTATATTCAAAACTATAAAATATTATGACTAGTTGTAAGTAACTTAAGAATTCGTAATACCCTAATACCCTAATGTTTCGAAGTGCATATACAAAAAGTGACAAGCGCAGAAAAATTATGATTGTCGACCATGTTTTTTATTTTTGCATGTATAATTTCACAATTAATTATGAAATGTGCCATACAAAAGTGGAAGAATAACCAAACCAAGCAAAGCAACAAGCGAAAGGGCTGATGAGAAGGAGAAGTGGAACGAAAAGGGGGAGCTGTAGGAACTACAAATTGCGCAGTGCAGATCGGAACGGAACGGAACGGAACATAAAGGAAAGGTATGGAAGCGAGGCGAAGGGTTGAGTATAAGTATAACTATGACTATGACTATGACTAAACAAAACGATACGAAATGACACGCTGTCAACGTGGTTCAGGCCTACCTACAACGGCCACTTTTGTTGTTGTTGGCCAAGTTGGTTGGTTAGTTGGCAGTTGGCAGTTGGAAGTCGCCAAATTACAATAATAATAACAATAATAATAACAATAATGAAACAGTAGCAGTTGCACTCGCCACACGACAATGCGACAAAGTGGCAGTCTCAGTTCCCCCTTTCCACTTCCCTCCCGCACCCCTCTCTGCCACTGCCTCCGGTTCAGAGTAATGACATTGTTGGTTTGGCTGGGCTTGGCTGCCGGTTTGGGCCTACAGCGAACAAGTCAAACGACGATTAACGCTTGGCTGATTGCTGCTGCTGCTGCCGCTGCTGCTGCTGCCACCGGCTTCTGAAAAGTGCTGGTCATAAATTACACAATGAAAATGAAAAATGCTTTTGCCCGAAAGGTTGTTTCGCTCTCTGTGGCCTAGAGGTTGCAAATGGTTCGGTTTGGTTTCGGGTTAGTTTGGGGATTCGTTTTAGTTTTAGACTAAACTTTATGAGTTTACAGTTATGTCTATGTGTGTGTGCGAGTGTGCGAGTATGTGTGTGTGTGTGGTCAACTTCAAGTGCATGTCATGCCACCTTTTTGTTGCATGTATTATTAACTAGTTAGCAACATGCAAAGACCAAAATTATTGCGCTTTGGCCACAACTCTCAACTTGTACATCATCATCATCATCATAATCATTGGGTGCTCTGCGTTCCTTCTTCATATTTTGTTTTTGTGTATATCGCCTTCCCATTGTCGCATGTCGCATGTCGCCTGGGCATTTATGATTAAGTGCGCTACATATTAAACATTATCGTGCGACTTCACCTGGGCTTTCAATGGCCTTTTCTGCAGACAGTTTGTATGCTAATTTGTGAGTACTACAATTCACACTCACACACACACTCACACACACACACTCGCACACAGAATGCTTTATTTAACTGTTATTTTAATTTATGGCAATTTTATGCGAGTGCGCTGCAAATACTAAAAGTTGCTTGCGACTCGACTCTCGACTCTCAACTCGACTCGACTCTCGTGTCTCAAATACCCACCACATAATAATAAAAGCGGAAACTATTGTATTAAGTGTTTGATTTATGTTTTTAGTCAATTGTTTTATTTATGAGCTTGTGTGTGTGTGTGTGTTTATTCGTTGTTCACATTCGCATTGTTCAAAACCGTTGCCTTTTGTTGGTACACCGAACCAGTTTCAGTTTAGGAGAGTGAACTTTGGCTCCAAAGTCGCAAAATTTAACAATTGAATTGAAGTTTATTTGCCAGTCGACCATCCCCCCCCCCAAACCTTCTAAAACATGTGTAGAGGCATTACTCTAGGTTTTAGGCGAGAACAGCTGGAGCAAATAGTAAATTCCCGGATTGGGTTACAGGAATAGGTTTAAAGCATTCTTTGTAAATGCCTCAAATACTTTTAGTAGCTGTAAATTGTGTTATAATTAAGCAACTTGAGAAGGTAAGTGATTAATGATAAGCTATAAAACACCGCTTACTCTAAAGGATTCTAAGACTTTTGTGTACTAAAATCTTCTTCTTATTCTAATGAAAGAAATATATAAGCAAGCGTTTGCACTATAATATATAATCAAAAGGCATGAATAATAGGTAAAAATATGTTGTAAAAAACAGAAATATGTATAATAAAAATTTAAAAATATATGGAATAATATATTTTATAAGAAATAATTATTTAGTCGTGTTCAAGGCGGATAATTATATATGTGTATTATATTTCAAATAACGAAAATTTATGAAATAAATCATTTTATGTTAAATAAACTAAACTCAAAGTAAAGTTAATTATTTTTGTTGTTTATATATACTATTTTTTCACCTTGCTCGTTCATTTAACCTGTTAATTTAAAGTTGAACTGTTTTTTTGTACTGATTGCCATTCTCTTAAAAAGCAAACACAATTACTTTCGATTCCTTCGAATGAACCCGTATACAAAATATAATTTTTGTGGTCATCAACAAGATCATTCATCATCATTTTTAAGACAAGACCCAGCAATTTTCTCACACTTTAAATTGACACATCACATACAATATACGTGTATATATGTATATATATAGTTAAAATGAGCCCCCGAGAAAATGAAAACAAAAAAAAAACCTGGTGTCTGATAAATTAGATCCTGATGACTAGACATATAAGAACGAACACACATTGATAGAATAACATCTTGATGTTGTTGGGTTATTCTTTCTCTCCTACCACCGAAAACTACATAATGACCAAAGTTGAGGCTAGGCCGAAAAAGTAGAACTAAAAGCGAACTCAAATTGGAAATGGAAACCAATCGGTCATTGTCAAAATGCGAGAGTTGCACGCACGCACATTTCATCAATTAATAATATACAAGTTGAGCAGCGAAGCAGACCAATGAGATTGCATAAAATATGGCAAAATATGAATATATACGTATATATGTTTGTTTGCCAAGCTTATTTATTTGTCTATATGTATGTGTGTGTTTTTTTTTAGTGTGTGTATGGCAACGTCATCAAAGTAATCATCCTGAGACTCTGACGAGCGACTGTCAGTTAAAGTGATAGAGCAGCAACAACAACGACGACGACGACGTCGACGAGTCCAAATGATTACCTCCATGACGTGGCAGCTCTTCGTTCCCTGCTCCTTCCCCTTACCCCTCTCTGATACCAAGATCAGCGACATCATTTATCATCAACCTGCCTGTCAGTCAAGTTACTGGGTAAAAGAAAAGGAAGAAAAAAAATTAACCGCCCACCCTCTCTCCTCTCCTCTTCGCAGGACTAAGAGCTGAGCGGACTTTGATGACTTGCCTGTTGTGTGTGAGTGTGTGTGTGTTTAGTGTGTGTGTGTTATCCTTGGGTGTGCTGTCAAAAAATTATTATGCCTATTAATTTTACCCATGCGGGCGTTGCCTGCCCCTTTTTTTCAGACAGTATTCTCGTGTCGTTGTTGTTGTTGGTGGTAAATTACACAACAGAAAAAAAAGAACGAAATGTAGAAGGAAATTATGTTTGGCTTTTGCCAGCGCCAAATGGGCGTGCCACCTACCTCCCACACACACTCACCCCCTCGATCGCTTTTCTCTCCCTTCCTCCTCTCACTCCGACTTCGTCGCTTAAGACTTATTTTGCCTCATTCATTTGGCAGTAATTTATCCTGTCATGCTGTCATTATGACAAACAACGAGAGAGAGAGAAAAAAAACCCACTAAGCGGGTGGGAAAGAAAAAATTATTTATTGAAAATGATTATGCACAGGAACACTGTGTGAAGGCTCCATGATGGAGTACTCAGGGTGGGGGGTTTTAACGGTGGGGAGTGTTGGGTGAGGGCGGGTGGTTGAGAAGGTTTTTTTTTTTTAATATTTTTTTGGTTAATGATTCGCTGACGCCTTGGTCTTGACACATCGATCAAAAATCATTATGACTTATTTGGGCTGTGTGGATAAGAAAAACGTGGCGTTAAAAACTACACTCAAGGAAATTAGGGGCTGGTTTCGTTCATATGAAAGACAATTTAAACAATTTTAAAGGTTTTTTACATTATTTTTAATACTTTTTCCCTCTCTTAATAATAGTTTTGTTATCTCTTATGCTTAGGAATACATTTAATATAACAATTATAAATAAATACACATAACAAATAAATTTTGAATATAAACAGAAAACTTTTCTTATCATTTGGAAACATTGTTAAAAAGTTAGTAATACTAACATAATTGTTTAAAATGATTGTTTGCAAACATTTAATGATTCCTTTTTGCTTTACGGAGTATCTCTGCGTTGGTCGACACAGACTGAACAGACTGAAGCAGAAGTATTATAACAGCTGCCTTTTGGAGTATGAGTGGAAGCTATCGTTTGCAATGTTTTCAATAACTAATCAATCTTAAGTTTGACTTGATGTCTGCGCTGCACGCGATGACTTATTTCGGCAAGTGTAAAGGCAGGAGAAACAGCAAAGGAAAAAAGTTGTTGTTTTTTTTTTGTGTATGTGTGTGTGAAGAAGAGAACTTGCTGTGTAATCGACAACAGTAAAGCAAGTGCCAAGTTTTTTGCTGTCGCACATCAATCAGCCTGGGGTGGAAACCGTAAGCTCACGTCACTCAGCCAGACAGTCCTTCACTCAGCAACTCTCGCACAGAGAAAGATAGATACAGAGAGAGAGAGCAAAGAGTAGAATTGGGGGTTTGGTTTTGAACTTTTGGCGTTGACAGCCGGAATACAAAATGCGGGCGAAATATGTCGATACGAATCAAGCGAAAGTTTGACTACATTTTTTTTTCTTTCATTTTTTGCTCTGTTTTCCTCGTTGCTTTTTGCCATAATGCACGCTAGCAATAACGAACGAAGATGAAATGCTTGGAAAAATATGAAAATTCTGAGCTGAGCGAGCGAACGAACGAGCTTTTATCCTTTTAGAGCTGAACTATAAATGCCAGACAATAAATAACCACAACTTAAGCATATTGCGGTTCTCTCTCTCTCTCTCTCGTTCTCAATCTCCTAACCCTCTGACACTTACTCAGCTAGCTAAAAATTCCTTTAACGGCAGCTACTCTCCGTCAGCCATATTTCATTTTCATGCTCCCAATTGTTTTGCTTTTGACAAATGAGTGAGCCAGACAACGGACAAAGAGAAAGAGAGCGAGAACGAGAGAGAGAGAGAGAGACAGAGTGAGAGTGCAGTGTGGAAGTGAACGAGTGAGTGTGTGTACAAGGCAAGTCATCAAAATAACAAATAACGACGACTAGCAAAATTGATTGCATGTCATTAATTTTCATTTCAAATTACGCTGCCACTATGTCTTGGTCTGGGTCTTGCTTCCCCTTCCCCACCCTTTCCAACCACCCGCCACTCTATGCTTTTGGTTTTGTTGGCCTGCAGCTGAAAGCAGCCAGGCTGAGAGGCATTCAGGCAGCGTCAACGAGTCAATGGGCCAAAGTCAAAGTCGTGCCAAAGTCAGGCCACGGGCCTAATGCGTTCAACGTGAAAGAAGCCTAAAATGCCATCGCCTCGTTCTAAAATTGTTATTTCCCTTCTTTTCATTTTTGTTTTTGTGCAGCAATATGTGCTAAGCAAGACAAAATAATAACAATTTTACATTTGCTACAAAATGGTTGAATATTTTAAGTGATTTGATAATAAATCGTGGAAATTGAACTAACATATTTATTAGGCAAAAAATATGTGATAAAACTATAAAGTAAATTTGAGATTACATGTTTCTTTGAATTTTTTTTCAAAGTATTAATATTGAGTTTTATTTTTTTGTGTGGGCTTTTAAGTTTTTTTTTTTTTTTAAATATATTTTGACGGTTTCGTTTCAACTAGAATATTCTTAAAAAAATGAGTTTAAGATTGAATTTCACAGAACTATATATTTGGAATATCTGTATATATCATATGAATATATAAATAAAACTGTATATTGTTATTTTACATATAACATACAAAAATAAATATTTATGTCATAAAAGCTATAAAAAAATATTGACTAAATGATTTTTTTTTATTTTTCAAAGTATAAATATTGATTTAATTTTTTTTTTAATTTCCGCATTCGATCATAAATTGATTCTGATTTTTATTTATTTGTCAAACTTATAAATATTTTAAACTGAACACAATTTAATTAACTATGCTTATTTTTCTTTTTTCTAGCTATTTATTTATATTTTTACTGTGCAATATCTTTCAATTCAGTTCTATTTAACTAGAATATTTTTAGAATATTTAAAAAATTATTTTTTCAAGTTTAAATTAATTTTACAGAATTTAGTTATTTTGTATATCTGTGTATATCATATCAATAAATAAATAAAATGGATTATTATTATCTTTGCATAAGACATTTTAAATATTACTGCTTCAATTCGATAAATTTTATATATTATACTATTCAAAACTCTCTTATATTATTTTACAGAGTATTTTGAAAGCGATTCTAATTTCCGACTGTGTTTTTCTTACACAATTCAAAATTGGATGTAGAAGCATACCTAGAAGGTATTACATACCGACAATGATGCTGGCCGATTTGTAAATTATGAGCACAGACGTCAACTGCCAACTGCATTCGCAACAAACTGCAACAAACTCAGCTAACATGGCCAAAAGCTGCAGCTGCAGATGTTTTGGTCTTGTTGTTGTTGCTGTTGCTGTTGCTAGATGAGGCTACCTAACGCTGTCCGTTTGTTGAGTGGCCAAGAGCTGGAATGAAGTTGGAGCTGCAAGAGCTATGGAGCCATGAAAACCGCGCTGGAGTCGGAAAGTCGTCAGAGAACAGCAGCTAACTGACATTTGACTGTCAGTTGCTGTTGGCTCTCATTCGTTAATGTCAGAAGCAAGAGTTAATCTCGCGTGCATTTCAAAACATCTGAGAGACAGACAGACCGAGAAAGAGAGAGAGACAGAGAGGTAGAGAGAGAGAGCGAATGAGAGAGTTGATACTAGGCAAGAGAGAAGGAGAAAGAGTGCAAGAGTATCAAGAGACGTAGTGGTAACTGACTAACAACTGGCAACAACAACGGCAGAGCATCAGGAGCAGCGTCAACTGATGGATGCCTGAAAGCCAGGCTGCAAAATGAATGAATGACATGGCAGCCATGTGGACCGGGTGGCTGTGACTCCATCTACAACTTGCCGGTTGTGGACTCCACGCACGCAATGTGTTCAATGATGGCACACAACACACACACACATACACACACACACAAAACGTGAAGAGTGGAGGACAACCGCGTGATAAGGTGCCGGGCAAACTGTCCATCCAACTGGCCAAGGGATAGTTACACTTAAACAATTAATATGACTTACATTTGGCATTTCTATAATAAGTTTTTCTTATACTTCATATATTTCCATATCATAAAGGTATATAAGTAACCTTGAATCCAATCTTAGTTTTTAACTACGCTATCATTTCGCGAACAATGTAGATCTCAATGTCTCGCCGTTCGGGCAAGAACAAGGAGTTTCATACATATACTAGATAATATAACTAACAAATAACTTTCGATCTTCAAGCACATACATATTTTTGTCGAGTGTAGCTGACCAATAGGGAGCTAAAAGGCAGTCGAGCAGAGTCAGCCGGCTGCATTTGCATATGGCTCGCATTTTGTGTGCTTCTCTGGCATGCAAAATTGCTTTATGAATTATAAACAATGCTCTCGGACCGAGGCTCGTTAGTTGCTTGTCTGCTTCATTGCCCCAGCCACAATACCCCTCACTCACTCACAGTCCCCCTTCCACTTTGCTATCTACATATATCTATCATTCAGTCTCTGACTCTTTCCTCTGTCTCTCTATCTCTATCTCTCGCTGTGTGTCTGTTGGGGTCGCATTGCACTACTGACAGTGATTATGTCGCCAAGTGACATCCATCAGCAGCTGTGTAATTTATTGCCGTTGTTGTATGCAGGCAGGCAGGCAGGCAGAGAGGCAGGCCTGCGCCTGGACAAGATTGCACCCAGTTTGTGTACACATGTGGAAAACGTGGATTGTGATCATCATCTACTACAGCTCGACGAGTGGGTCTGTTTTTGGGGTGTGGTTAATTACAGGTGGTCATTGTGGAGAAATCTGTGTATATTCATTACGTTCACATACAATACATATCTGCTGTCGAAAGGTTAATGCGCTTATCGAAAGAGCTTAATTAACCAATTAATAACACACACACACACACACACACGTTTGTGATATATCTGCGCTATAAGTTATGCGTTTCAATGGAAACTCATTTTCGCTAAATATTTGCATTTCAAATTTGTACACATCATCATTTGTTGTGTGTTCAGTTTTAAGGTTAACTTGTCTTTAGTGTGAGAATAAGCAGGTTCTTTATATTGGATTTGTTCACATGAATAAGCTTGAAGGCTTTTAAAAATAAGGTGAATATATATATTTTCATGTCTTACCGAATAAAGTTAGTCATAAAGTTCATTCACTTGCAGTTGTATTTTACAAAATAAATGCGTTCTTAGTGTGATAAATATTCTAAAATATTGACGAATATTTAGATATCTTTGTCTTACCGTTTAGGCTGAACGCTGATAGCAGTCGGTTAAAAAATCTATATATAAGAAGTCAATCTAAAAGTAACATAAAAGTTCATATACCAAATATATACATATTTTTTACCTTGGTTGAAGCTTTAACAAGTTAAATTGAACAAACAAATAAAATTATATTATATTATAATACAAGCAAAAGGATTGCATGTGGCATTATGTTTCAAAGGTTTCATAAATGGCACGATTAAAATTTGTTGGCATTATCGGAAATTCTTTGGCTCAAAAATTCAATTCAAAGCTGAGATTAAAAGAAATATTTGTAATTTTTGTTAAGAGTACGTAATCGAATATGAAAAGAAACGAAATGGTTCGTAATGGTTTTCAATATCAAAGAGCTTTTTTTTTACATATACGATATGTTCCTATTAGGCAACAACTCGAAAAAATTTGCAATAAAAGTGAAACGCATTTTTGTGCTTTCAAACAATTTCCGTTTTCGTCTTATGGCCCTTGAGAAGTGCTTGAATAGGTTTTGAAACCAAACAACAAGAAAGAGCAAACAGAAACTGAGAATGCAATGAAATCGCGAGCAGCAGCAGCAGCAGCAATAGCTCTCGAGTTAATGATATACACTCACTTGAGGGGCATTATCAGGCAAGGCATGGTAAGGACCTTTAAGGACGGGTTTCCTTACATCCGAGCGACAACAAAGCCGCCGGGTTTTGCCTCAACCCCTTTGGTGGAAACATTGTGTCAAGTTTCGCAATTGCTTTAAAAAATTGCAAAAAAGAAAAGCGTTGCCGAGCATTAAAATCCATCCAACATCCATTCACTCAGTCATCCAGAAACACACCCTTCTTCTTTTCTTTTTTTTTTAAATGCACACTTGAAATCAAATCAAAAGCATTCCCATGATAAGGGTTACACGCGAAGATGAAGTGAAATACAAACAAAAAAGAGTGCCGGCACTTAAGCGCGGTTTTTGAATGAGTGACAGGCCTTTGCTCCGACAACCATTTCCTTGGCAATGATTCAATTTTTCGAGCACTTCGAAAGAGTGAAACAGTGCAACTGTGAAAACAATTAAACTCTAGACACAAAATATTTGGCTTGGCTTTGGATTGGTGCGCATAAATCAATGCCTTAGTTTTTATCATGCTTGATGTCATAAATCCTTTAACAATGCCTTAATGCTTCAGTTGACTGCTGTTGTCTGTTATCCCGAAGGCTTATTCTCTCTTGATTCAAGTGTCGCATTATCTGTGCATTTATCCGAGCAACCCCTTTTAGCAGCAGATGTGCTTATGTCCTTTTAAATGATACGTCGTCATAGTTTTTTTTGTCGTTTTTTAATTTTCATTTTAATTTTCATTTTACCCTTTGTTATCATTGCCTGGCGGGTAACTAATCTGTTAGCCATTTAATTTGTATTAGGATGTGTTACTGTGTGTCAAAAAAGTTCTTTCCACCCGCTTTAACTTATAAATTTCCCACGGCCTGCTATTGATCATCTCATCGGCTTTGTCAAAGCAGCTAATGGCACTTCAAATCAATCCAGGTTTGACAAAACAAAAGAAAAGGAAGCTTCCTAGAAATATGCATAAGGGCGCAACGCGTCTTATAAATGACACATTGGAAACAATAGTTTTAGGCAGTTCGAACCTTGAACGTTTGTCAACAAGGTGAAAGAGGAGGAGGAAGAAGGCAAACAGCAGGGTGCCATCGAATTCAAACTAAGGATCAAAGACAGAAGACCGTCGGCTACCTAAAGAACACAACTGCGAACAAAGTTTGTTCTTGCCTCTTTTCTTTTTTTTTTCATTCATTTCTTGGGTCACAAAATATCTGCAAATATTTTCGGTCAATACAGAAATTTCTTCATAATTTTTGCGGCACTTTTTCTGTGATTCTTTTGTGTCAAACACAAAATACACACATATACAAACATAAATTAGTTGTATTAGCATCAGGGCTCTAACAAGGGATAATGACCATACAAGTTGTCAAATAAACGAATAATGCCTGACACATTTATTGCCATAGTCATGCATTTCACATACGTGCTAAATGGCATAGTTGGGCGGCTTCTTTTCTCTTCCCTCCTTTCGCAGAAATGTAAACAGTTTGCATTTTCTTTTTGCCATTTTTGCAATTTAATGAAATCCCAATTGTATACAAATTTCCAAACAATGCAAATGTCATTTGTCATGTGGAATTAACAATATCTGCATTTAACCTGGTTGTTGAATATTTTACAATGTTAATGTGATAAAATACAGCTCGTTTAACCTCGCCGATTAATGAAAAGAACGAGCTAAGATTTTTTAGTATAAATTTACAGATTGGTTAAGCCTTTCTATACTCTTTTGACGAATCGATGTTAGAAGTCTTTTGCCGTTAGGATATTCTTTGAGTGGTAAAGGTTTTTTATCGTTATGGTTGCAATTACAGAAAATTTAATACGATTCTTATCATACTATTCGTATCATTTGCAAAGCAAGCTTTTGGATTCACCTTTAACTCACAATTGAATGTATCGTATTCATACAAACTTCAACTGAACGATGAGTTCAAAGAGGGTTCTCTCTGCCTCGCTCTGTCTCTAGCTCGTTAAACTGTTAAAATGTGTCTAACTGAACCTCAAACCATAACCATTTTGAGGCAAAACTAACAACCACCAAATAATGTTCGGGTCTATGGAAAACTTGTGTGACGTGAAACAGTCTTGATTGACGCGACATTAAATGACAGGATGACACAAACAAACAAACGCACACACACACACACACGCACAAGTTAATAGGTATGACAGACAGTTTGACTGACAACAAAACTTTGAAGTAAACAGTACAATGAATGTGTTGATGATGCGACCGAACGTCTAATGAATGCCACAAAAATGTATATACAAGTACTCAAAATCAAACTCAAACTTGAAATCGCATTACTTATTCGTTGATGTTGTGTATTACATATAAGGAGTGGCGTTCCTAGACAGGTTGCACGGGTTTTTCATTTGCGATAGGTATTCGAGAAAATTGATCAACTTGTGTATTTGGTTAGGTTGTTAGCAGGTTGTTTGTTGCCAAGAGTTAAGGGGAAACGGGGAGGAAATTCGGGCTTAAATTGGTAGCCAGAGGTGATAAATTCAATGATTATCAATACACTTGCCTCAACTCACGCCGCCTCGCCTCGCCTTGCCGCGCTCGCTAATTAAAAATGCATAATAGTTTTTGGTTTGTTTTTGTTGGTGCGGCGAAAGTTCAAAGGGCATTTTAAAAGGCAGTAATCGGTTCCTTATACAAAGTAGATTCGCTGGCAATAATCATAAACAACGCCATCATCGAACGAGCGTCGAACTATGAAATTTTGTTGCCCAGTGTTGCCCAGTGTCTTTATGTTCCGAACCGCACCATGCATAGAAATGAATGAATTTCGTTAGCTGGAACAAAACGTGCCCCTTTTTTATGGTTCTTTGATATATGAAAATTATCAGACACAAGCCACTTTGTCGGCACATTTTTGCTTTCCTTTTTGACTTTCGTTTGCTTTGGCTTTGGTTTGGTTTTTTTTTTGGTTCGCTTGGGTTGTTAAGTTTGATGGTGCGGCGTTTCGGTTCGTTTAAATTGTCTGTTTATATATTTAGCATATCAATGTAAATAAGTATAAATAATGTCTCTCTCCCTTTCCTTTCTCTCTCTCTCTCTCTCTCTGCATACGCGTTGAAAATGATTAACCATAATTTTGTTTTAATATTTTGTAATTGTATAATTTTATGGGCATTTGCATTGCGTTCATTTTGTATATGCATAATTCATGTGGCGTATGAGTGATATTTGATTGCTGCTTGGGTGTGCCCGAAAAAACACACACAGGTTTGCGGAGACGTGTGTGTGTATGTGTGGGTGTGTTGAGAACATATTTGTTTAATGTCTTTCGGACATTCTTTAATAGGTTGTTAAACAATTTGTTTATGAAGGTTATTTTTTATATTGCGATTTATTTTTATTCGTTTCCAAAACTATTTTATATTCTTTTTTTATGGGGTATTTCCTGATAGTTGACATAAGGCTGTGAGTGATTCGGAAATCTATTGTGTTCATTATTAGTTTTATTTATTTGCCTCAAGTTGCAACTAATTTTTTAATATTAATTTTTAAGGCAACATTCTCTTATCGACAATAAAGATTTATTCAATACATTAGGACAAAGGTAGAATGTCATTTTATTCAATGTGTAAACAATAAACTTGCCAGCATTTAAATATTATTTAAAGGATAGACATATGTTTTTAGATTCGCAGAACTGTGACAAGGTCAGTTTGACAAAACGTTTGTCTTTATTTTGTCTATTGTCTTAGGCTTGGCAACAATATGAGCAAACATTCTCTCTGCATCTTGCTTTATTTTTTGACGTTTTGGTCGAAAAAGAAAACCGCAAGCCGATTGACGATTGCAAACATGTCCTTTGATGTCTTGCCGTTCCCCCAGTGGGTCCTGATCTCAAACAAGGAATGTGTGTCACACACACACACGGATATATTCATGCACACGCACAGCCAAATTGAATGGCCACAACCAAAAAGGAAATGACTGGCTGCCTAAACTGCTAACTGGCTGACTCGATGCATCTGACTAGCTCGCCCAACTCACTGACTGACTGACTGACTGACTGACTGGATGACTGGATGAGATTTTAAGCTGGCCACCTAAAAAAAAAATAAGAAGGAAAACTGAAGAAGCCGCTGCTGCTGCTGTTGCTGTTGCTGCTGCGTTGACATGACAAAAGCGAAAAAGACGAACGAATGATGGGCACGTCGTCAGTGGACTTCAAAGTCGGGCCTATATCTCTCTGTCTCTCTCACCCCGGTCGTACCCCGCACTCTGCCAAAGTAGCTGTCAAAGATATTTGTATTTCATTTTGATGATGGCATGCGGCTGACTGACTGTCGCTGAAACTCTGAGCCCAGCCGAGCCGATTCAAACGAATTGAAAGCCAAAAACAATCACAGTAGCTGCTACTGCTTGCTGCCTCGCTGCCTAAATAAACGCAGAGACCAATCAAGCAATAGAAGGGGATAAGGAGTGTGTGTGTGTGTGCGTGTCTGTGGGGGGGGAGGAAGCAGCCAAGTGGTATTTTTTTTTATTTGGGATGCCTCACTTCTTCTTGTTGGATGGTTCGGTCGGTGATTTAAAATAAATATTGCTGGCTGTCAGCATTGACAGCAAACAAAATGTGATTGTTCGTTGATTGTTGACATTTTGTGTATTTGTGTGCTACCGTTCGCAATCTTGGTTTACCTTGGCGGCGGCAGTAGTTCAGTGGTTCGGTACGCCAGTCAAAAGGGATATACTACATTCAAGATATTAAATTGTCTGGCTGTTGTTGTTCGTTGTCGCATTAATAAGCCCAAGACTCTGTTCGTTCGTCGTTGCGATGCGTCGTTGACTTTGCTTTCAATTGCCAAAAAAAACCAACAAAAAACAAACCAACAATGAAAAATTTCAAGCTGTTTTTAAATGTTTTATTGGCTTTTTAATAATGTTTGCACATCAAAGAAGGCCGCACATGCGCATAAACTGAATGAGCGACAGAGACAGCGAACAAAAGGCCGCCGTTGAATGGTTCGGGACCCCTCGTTCTCTACCAGGTTACGCGCTCGAGATCCACAAAAGAAAGGAAGAAATAAATCCTCAAGTGACATGAGTCAAGCTCTTTGTGCTTTTGCCTCGGCTCAGCGGCTTTTTTTTTTTTTTTTTTTTGGAGTAGAGTCTTAGGAGACCTAGTTGGGGCAGCAGCAGCAGTAAGTCATGGATTATGCCTCAATGCTTGATTTATATGTTAAAGCCGTTATAAATTATTTTCAATTAGTGAACAAAATATGAGAGAGCGCCAGTCGAAGGCACAAATATTTTATTATACTTGATTTTTGTGTGCTTCAAAAGAACTTGAAGTTTAAACCATCTTTACAATAGTTGGCTAATTTGAAATAAACGCAGCAGGGGATTCATATTGAAGTTTACTGTCAATTTATGTAAAATACATAAAGAACACAAGAAATGTATTTAAGCAAGTTATTTAATATATATTCATGGAATATTTATAATATTGTAAATGAAGCAAATATGAATTTTATTAAGTTTCTTTTGGGGTTAATAAACTTACAAAAACTATAACATCATTTTAAATCTCTAACCTTTTAGCATAACTCTCTTCAATAGAATGTTTTGAAACATTTTAGAGTAAAATTTATGTTTACTGATCTTTTTCAAAGAAAATATTATAAACATAGATTAAGTTTCTCCAGATCATAAATCAAATCCTATTTCGTATTCACTGTTCCAGCTTTTCTCCTTTATACTTTTAGGAATAATTTAGGACACTTAAACAATCCTTGCACAAAATTAAATATTATCCACTCACGCGCTGACTGTACTTATATATTTTATGGTGCAGCTCCAACTGGGCCCGAAAATTCGTGTCGAGATGAGCAGGAGGCAGAAGAATCCATGGAATGGACACATAGATAAGTACAAAACGTTGCCAAGTTATTTTATATTACATTTATGCCGCTTGCGTGCTGTGAGTGCCAAGTGTAATAGAAATAGTTATTAAAAGCCTTGAAGACGACATCCTCGACGACAGCTGGCGACTATCGTCGAGTCCCAGTTTATAGCCAGAACAGAACAAAACAGAGCACACTTGGCTAGATAGCTAAGGATGCGAAGCGAACTTTGTTACAATTTATGTCTCAGGCAGAACTGAAGCACACACATCTATGATCCATGAAATGTCATAAAAGTGCAATTGCGGCCAAAATTATCGAACATTTAGCAACGGCGTTGGGGCTTTAGTCCATGGGTGGTTACTTCATGTCCCCCTTGAGACGACAGACAGGACCTTTTGTTTTTTACGACCATCCCAGGCAGGATTCAGCTTCACCCATCAGCATCAGCATTGTCGTCTCGTCGCCTTGTCGAGCAATTCACACGTACGTACATTAGGGGCACTGATATACATACTTTTAATAGAGCGTAACCTCAGACAGAGACAGCGATGCAGAGAGAGAGAGAGAGAGAGAACAACCCCTCTGGGAGACAAAAGCACGTTCACTCTGTTGCTCGTAAATTTTGGGCATTTCATTTTGGGTACTTGGTTTATTAGTGTCAAAAAGTGGCTACATGAGATGTGAAAGAAAGCAGGAAAGGAGCAGAAGGAAAATGGTTAGGGAAAGTGAAACAGCATATGGCATAGATCCTTAAACGACCACACAGGGATGGACAGGGAGAAGGAGCGACAGGATGGGAACACTTTAAGATACAATAAGTGGGATGACACACTTGGACAGCTCACCAAATACAACACATAAAGAAAACACACATCATTTTCTTTAATTGACTGGAAATGACAAAGAAAGTAAGAGTGTATATATATCTATTCGTGTCTGCATTTTATAAGTAAGCGAACGAATCGTTTCCTAGTTTCCGTTTAAAAAAAAATATTTCAAAGTTAAATATAATATATAAGAACATTGAAGATTGATATAACAAATAATTCTTTCTTCAATCAAAAATACTTTGAAGTCGCTTTATTGAACTTGATTTAGATATCCAGGAAGTTAAGTTCTGGGATGTTTAATTGTATCACAACTTAGCCCCTTTGGCTTTAAAGATAGTTTAATTAATAAATTACTTGACAAATACGATTTAAACAAGATTTTGTTTTTATTGTCTATTTAACAGTGAAACCTCTCTTAACGGACACTCTTCTTGTGCTAAAAGTTGCTCGAAGGTTTGTGTCCGCTTAACAGAGTTTTCACTGTATTTGTTTTTGACACATAAATTTGATGTTATGTCAAACTGAAAACAGTTTGCCAGTTAATTTATTTAAACACATATTTTTGCAAGATATTTTACTTCTAAGTAACTTTGACAACAAAAGTTTCTAAACACACTTCTGTTTTGGACAATTTTTGTGAAAACAACTAGCAAAGGCTGATAGAAATAAAATCAATAAATAATTGTTAGTCAAATGCAAAACTTAAACAGCAGACAAGTTATAATAATATAGTCATGTAGCAGTTTGTTAAATCGTGTTCAACTGAAAGCCACAAGGCCAAAACTCATTTAAATCAATGCCATTTGCCGGTTTGCCATTTGCTGTTTCCCATAACTCCCTTTACTAGTGACCAAAAATGTCATTGACAAACGTCGTATGTCAAAATGGGCGTGAAGGTGTCTAAGAGTCTAAGAGTTGGGTGGAGGGGACCAAAGAGGGGCGTCGACCGGGTCGGCCCGGGCTTACAAACAGTGTTTTGTGGGTTTTGTTGCGTGTTAGACGAAAGCTGTCAAAAATGTCATGGAAAAAGCTACGATGGCTATGACGATGATGATGATGATGATGAGGTGACTTCTAACTAGCTGTGAAGCTCCTGTTAACGAGCATGCCCTACATGAACCTCTTCCTACTTCGCCTCACCTGCTCCACACCATTCCATACCGCAAACACGAAGCAGTCATGTGTGAACAGTTGGTGGAAGAATGGGGAAAGGGGGGGGGGGGGGGGACAGTTAACCGGCTAGTGCTAAATGCATACATATAAGTTGGCTATGGTTTTGGTTTATTGGTTGTTGTTGGCGTCTCACAGTGAAATTAATTTAGCTAGCTTTCAATTATGTGCCACAAACATTCATGCATGAAACTAAGACACGTTTAGCATTGGACCCACTGGGGGGATATACGGAACGAGGGAAAAGGAGAGGGGCCTGCCTGCCTGCCAAGCGCCAGTGTGACATGACAGGCCTGACAACCCCAACAACATATTGACATTTTTGCTATACATTCCGCACAGCAGGGAACGATCGAACGAGCGAACGGAATGGGACAGGACGGAACGGAATGGAACGATGTATGTGAGGAGTGTTTATGTCGGCGTGTCAATTTTCGTTGTTGTTGACGTGTTGCCAGCCCCGCCTATTCGTCCGCCAGTCCATCGTCTGACGACTGCCATCCATCTCGTTCGTACATCTAACGGTATCAAAGTTTGACTCAATGCTGTCGTTGTCGTTGTTGTTATCGTTGTTATTGTTGTATATTTCGTATTATTATTAAATTTTACTTTCGACACTCAATATGGGAAATGTCATCTGTTTATGATGGCTTTTTGACATCTCTCGTTATTGAATATATGTTTGCTTCCTTCGTCCTTCTCTCTTTGAATATGGTTTCTTAGTTCTTGTTGTTTACGTTTTCTTGCTTATGCCGCAGACAACTTTGATGTATTTTCAATTTTGCGGCTTTTCTTCTTCTTCCTACACAAAAAAAAAAGATGACTTTTAGCGACTTCCGAATGGAAAAGAACTCAGCAAGTATTTGTCTGCTTGTTCAGGTTTTCTTTCGATTTTTTCACGGCTTGACAATTTTGACATGCCTATCACATTTATATTGATTTGGCTTGTGTAGAGCCTTCAGAAATTCATTAAACAAACTGATATGTTATATCTCGTTACGTATTGACATAGACCTAAAGCTCCCATGGCGTAAATGTTATACTACAAGGGCAAACAAGGACAGAAGGTAAGTAAAAGTTCCCTATAGTGAATATTCCAACAGCGTACTTATGGAATTATTTGACGATTTCTTTTCCTCAAAATATTTCCATCATCATTTCAAACTTTTTTTAAATATTTATAATCTATAAATATATATTCATCTTTTAAACGTTCAAGAAACGTTAAGAAATATATAGTTAAGGTTTTTTTTTAATGTTTTGTCTAACTTACTTTTTATGGTTCTATCGATATAGAGAACAAACTTGTTTGTCATCAATTTTGAAACTTATGTTAAAATCTTTATCTGTATCTACATACATTTTTATTAGGTATAAGCTATTAATATCTACAAGTTCGCCCTTTCTTTTTTGACCTGTCAAGCAGTTTGACTTTTATCGAATTATTAATAAAGACCACTCAGATTATTTAATCAATGTTGTAGACGTTTCCATTTTGGGGAACACAAACCTCCGAGATGGTCAATTGGGCGCTTTACCCCTAAAAAAGACAACGAACGAAAAAGGTCAACACCACAAAACACAGACAGTAGCCAGAGTCTGGCAGCAACAGCAGCTACTTACTGTCACGACATGTCATAAACACATCAACTTTACTGTCGAAACAAATAAAAATATAAACTTTGACATCCCCACACACACACACACAGACAGACAGATATTCAGACAGACACGCACACGTTTGAAGCGAGCAAATAAACGATATAAAAATCAAAGTGGAGAGATAGTAAAAGCAAACACAGCCATAATAGACAACACAACACAACACAAAATGAAATGAAATGAAAGCCAATCGTAAAGGCTGTCAGGTCGAAAAGCAGTGTTCAGTGTTCGGTGTTCAGATTTCTTGGCTCTCCTCTCCCTTGCCTTGCTCCCAAGGGTACTTCCAGCACTCTTGAAAAGAGCCATAAAAAATACATTTTATTTTAGAAAATTGCATTAAAATTGTCATAAAAGAGCACAACAACTGAAAGAAGACTGGGACCAAGAAGCAGAAGAAAAACTGGCTGCGGCTGTCATTCTGTGTCTGGTTTTTTTGTGTGAACCCAAATCAAATATGGGAAGCTGACAAAATGTGACAATTACGGTAGACAGTTGACACAAAGGCGAGTCGTAAAAACCTAAAAGCAAAGTATGTTGTAGTTGTACAAAGGAGATATACAAACTAGTATAACTTTATAGTCGGGCGGGGCCAAACTAATGAGTCATTATGTAGAGCTGTTTAGAGGTTTTACTAGTTGTGCCACTTAATCCTATAAATACCTGATTGCGTAAATGCCATCAAAAATTATTTCACTATTAAATTTAAATGACTTTAATGGTGTTTCATTTTCAAACACACACATACACTCGCACACACACACACACCCTGACCATAAATAAATGAAAGAGAGAAAAAGTTTTTATGTTTTCGAGTTTGTTTTCGACATTTTTAGTGCCATCGAATTCAATTTTCATATCGTTAATCTTGTAAATTATGCATGTCCGAACTCATGTAGTTATTTCGATATTCCCAAGAGCATATTTTGTGCCTATTTCTTCTCTTTATGTTTGGAAAACATCACATCAAGTTTCGCTTTTCAAGTAGGCGTTTCTCAACCTGTTTCAAGTAGGCTACGATTTCAATGCGAACGCATTAACATTTTGTAAAACAAGTGTAAAGTCGATGAGGATTAAATACAATTTATAAGCCTTATATAATTTATTGTATTTTTATAGATTGGAAAGACTTATTTGAGATTTCAAGCAGTATACAGATATAACTATTCAGAATTTTCACAACGTTCCTTGTAATTGTAAAAGTATTTGGAAATTTCGATTATTGGCTTTGGTATTAATTTGAATACTTGGTTCTACGGATGTGAATCGTTTTGCAAACGTTAAAAAACATTTGACATGGTAACCAGATGATTTTTATATATTTTATTATAAAAATTTGCTCAATCATAATATTGGCAGGCCCCAAAAAAGTAAATGTCTGGAACACTGTGACCCTTGTCAAAAATAAATAAAACGAATGACATTACTGTCAAATTCGTAATTGTTCATATGCAAAGAACCGCAAGAGAAACGAATTTCTTTTGCACCAAAAAAAACGGGATGAAAAGTATGAAAAAAAGAAAAGTTGCGTAACTTACAAGAGCCGATGATTAAATACCCTGCTTAAACCATTGATTCCCGTGTCCAATATTTTTATATATTCTAAATTGTTTTTAAATTTTTTTTCCTGACAAAGCTTTAACATATTCCATCCCAAGAAACAAATGCCACGAAATGTACCATACTCTTTATTATTCCTAAAGATTCGTAGAAATGTGCCAACCCAAATGGAAACTCACATATGGGCATGTGACTGACAAATGACAACATCAATTATTACCAAAAAAAAATATATATGTATATATATGCCATTCGCGAAAATCGTACAAGTTATTTACACAAATGGACATGCACACAATGCACACAAAGAGTGCAAAAAAAAAAAAAAAATGAAAAAGAGCCAACCACAAAATCCGCACTCACGTAACCCCTCGAATGGTGTTCCCGTTCCTCCCCCCCCCCCCACTAACCGTTTGCTCCGCTGTCCTGATCTACTACAAGTCTGTGACACATGTAAATGCGTGCTGACAGCACTGAGGGAAATAAGTACAAAAGAACCAGACAGACAGACAGAGAGAGAGGAAAACATGCAAAAAGAAAACGAAAACGAAAACTGTCAACAAAATTAATGTCATGCGTGTGCAATGCAATGAAAAATTATGGGCCGGCTTTATGTCAATAACAAAAGGCGAGGCCAAGAACAGAAATGCAGGGTATAAAAAGCCAAAGCCAGAGAGTGAGAGCCAGAGAGAGAGACAATGATTGATTTGACAGGACAACGCGACAGAGCGCAGTTAGAAACGACATAATAGGTGTACCGGTTAATTCGTGTGGTTTTACAAAAGATGGCGTTACTTGATTATTATTTCGGGGAATCCCCTTTCCCAATATTCGTTGGAAAGCCACTGTCATATAGTTTGAGAATCATTATGTGTCATTGAGTTGAAGCGTCAACAACAATACTTTTTAATTAACTGAATATGTCGAGTTTCGTGCCAAATATAGTGTTTTTGCGGGGAGTTTTACTTCATTATTTCAATATGAAGAAAAAAGCAGCCGAAAGTCATCGCATTTTAGTGGAAGTTTATGGTGACCATGCTCTAGCTGAGGGAACGTGTCAGAAGTGGTTTGCACGGTTTAAAAGTGGTAATTTTGACTTGGAAGACAAAGAATGTCCCGGACAGTCAAAAAAGTTTGAAAGATGAAGAATTGGAGGCATTGCTCGATGAAGACCCGTCACAAACGCAAGAAGAACTTGCGAATACACTTGGAGTCGCTCAGCAAACCATTTCCGATCGTTTAAAAGCAATGGGAATGATCCGAAAGGTAGGACATTGGGTGCCATATAAATTGAAGCCAAGAGACGTCGAACGCCGTTTTTCCACGTGCGAACAACTGCTCCAACGGTACAAAAAAAAAGGCCACATGTTGCACAGCCGGTCAAAACATACTTAGAAACGCTGAAATGGGAAGTTCTACCCCCCCCGCTGTATAGCTTAGACATTGCCCCGTCGGATTACTATCTCTTCCGATCGATGCAACACGGCCTGGCTGACCAGCACTTCTCCAATTATGATGAAGTCCAAAATTGGATCGATTCGTGGATTGGCGCCAAACCGGTTGACTTTTTTCGAGATGGTATCCGTCAATTGCCAGAAAGATGGGAAAAAGTTGTGGTCAACGATGGGCAATACTTTGAATATTAAATTTGTAATCATTTTTTCGCAATAAAGCATTGATTTTCGAAAAAAAAACCACGAGAATTAACCGGTACACCTAATATATGATGGATCCCATTCGATATATACATTAATATATATGTTTATGTGTATGCAAAAAGTAAATAGTCGAAAGCATAAGCTACAAGTAAAACTTGTTGTTGTTGTCACTTGGAGGCGCCTCAGGTTACGCACACTAATGAACACAAATAATATTAATTTTCCAATGCTTCGTCTCTCTTCAGAATAGCTTAACAAACATTATATTTTCCAAGCATTTGTCAACATTTGTCTAAATTTGACAGCCACACGCCCGCTGGCAATGCCTTAGGCAATGCTTTCATCCCGTCCCGTTCCGTTCCGTCCCGTCCCGGCCATCCACTCCGGCGTACATTTGACAGCACTCAGTTCTCGCCCCGTTTACAGACCGAATGAAATGTTGCCTTTACGCGAAATGAATAACATGTACAAACAACGAGCAACAACAGAGCCAAAAGTACTTATCGTCGCGAAAGACCAACAATCCTTTGGGGTTGCATTCAAGAAGCCGTACTGCAAAAAGGACGCACATATCCTGAAGGCATGAACAATGTTCACATATGGTGCTTGTGTGTGGTTTTTTGTATTAACAGTACGTACTATGTGGCAAGTGAAAAGTTTTTTGATTGCATGTCAACGTTGGAGACCAAAACATCAACTTTACTTTAAACGATCTTATGTAGCTAACTGTTTCATTTACTTTCGTATGGTATCTTAACTTAAGTCAAGTAGTTCTCACTTCAAGTAAAAGTGTAAAAGAGAGTAGAGAAGTTAATCTTTTGATATAATATTAATTTATTTAATTTATGACTTGGGACAGATATTTTTCTCAGCTTTTCCTATCTAACCTCGTTTCATTTACCCCTTGTGGTTATTTTTTTTTAAATATTTGAAAACACCAACTACTATCAACACCTTTCAACCCCGATCAACCCCCCAAGGAGAAGGTGTCGAAAAAGTGCTACCAAACCTATCATTTAGGTAACTTTAACTCCTGACAGCCAAACGAAAAAAAAATAAATAAAACCCACACACACAAATCATACATTTATAAGTCGTGATGGGCACAGGCATATCAAATTTCGAGCAGATTTCAATTTGATTTTATGTGCCTCCGGTGACGACAAGGACCATATACAAAGATGGACGGAGCCCATGTTATGGGCATAATGCTGTCAGGCCATGCAACATATTTCTCAACCAGAAGATCACAAACAAAAAAGGGGTGTTGTTGATTCGAACCTCCCTCTTTCCCACCCTCCTGTGATGCTGCTGCTGCTTATGGTGCTGGTGCTGGTGCTGGGGGTGTGTTTTTGTGGCTGCTGCGGAATGACTGCCGTGAATAAAGCGATTTGTCTTCTTTGTTGTTTACGTTTGGTGTTATAAATTTTGCTCTGAAAGCGTACGGCGGCCGTCCTTGTCGTCGTAGTCCAAGTGGTAGACGTCTATCTAAAATTGCCTAAAAATTATTTGTGCATAACAGGGATAATCATAAATCTGGCTAATTGCACTTTATTGGGGTCGCTGTTCGTTGTGTGTGTGTGTGTGTTTGTCCGTATCAATCTTAGGGGTAAAATTGAATTTGACATGCCGCTCATAGGCATTAAATCGCTACATTTTGATAGTCTGACAAACGGGCAACAAATAAATTCTCAGCTTTTTGACGATGCTGTCATTTGATAAGGCTAATGGTCTTTTTGCCACTGGTTCCTTTATGTGACCCGATTTTTTATCTCTTTCGTTTTTTTCCACTGTTCACTGGGAGCATAGATTAATAGAGAATGCTCTTATCGAGCAACTTACTTTTATTTTCGCTTTTAATATAAGGAATAATACATCCCACATAAATAAAACCACACTCAATCACTTTGTGTTTGATTTATTTGCTTCTCACAGAAATGAGAAATGCATTGCACTTGAGATCGAAATTGTTGTCGGCACCTTAGTAATTAGCTGAACGCATGCAAAGGAGAAAGAGAATCTGAAATGAATATGCATTTAAAGAGGCATTTTCCCTTCTCAATCCACATAACAGGCACTCTCTCTCGCTCTCTCTCTCTCTGTCTCTGGTAGCGGTGGCTGTTGAAAGGCAACTCTCAATCTGAGGTTCGCTTCCAGATTTCATTTAAATGATTTTTAAAATCCAAATGAGCATATCCCGTGTGTATTTTCCATGAGTGTGCGTGTGTGTGTGTGTGTTTGTGTGTGTGGAGGTACACGGCTTTTGATCTTTGTTGCGTTTGTTTGTATACAATTTGATGGCTCGTGTTGATGGATCGTAAACGTGAAATGATGTTCACGATGCAGCATCTGCCTACATCTCTTTCTCTTTGCCGGACTCCGTTGTTGTTGATGACGATGATCAACGCAACGATGACGGCACAAAGTGTCTTTGATCATTTGCCGCGCCAGTTGGCAGTCAAAATGTTAATTTATACGTTTGCTCCCACCTACACACAACACACACACACACACATACACACACAAACATTGAAGCCTACACACAGCAGCAACATTAACAACTTTACAAACATGTTTGAGATTTTTATTGCGGTGTGAAAATTCTCGATTCCGATTCTGTAAAGTACAAAAAAAAAGGATCAAACAAGTTTATGGGTGGGCAGTGGGGCATGTATACTAAATACAAACAGATATACCGATACTTGTAGAGTATACGATTCGGCTTTCGAGTGATTGATGCGCCGTGCGCACCAAAACAACAAAGATACATCTAACAACAACAAGAACAACAAGAACAGATGAACAAGTTGTCGGTTTGAGTTTTTATTGTTGGAAATCGATCAAACCACTTGACGGCTGATCAAAGCTACAGGAAATTTTTAGTGGGCATATTTTATACGATTTAATTAATCTACGAGAAAAGAACAATGCTGTAATTTTTATAAAATATTTTTGCACGTTTTCCGAAATACTTTTATGATTTTTTCTGGATTGTTATTTTTGGAACTGTTTACGCTATTAATTTTGGGGGAATTTCAATGATGTAACGATGCTTAATTATAGTACTTTCAAGAATCTATGACAAGGCAACACTGTTTTAAAGATTTTCAGATAAGTAACTAACTAACTGACTGACTGACTGCTATCAACGTAGAGAACAAACGACAAGACATATCGATCAAATTAATTTGAGAATTCACAAAATATTAATTGAGTAAATGAATTTTGAGGCTAAAGGTTTACAACTGCCAGCTGCCCTGCTGATGCATGTAAAAGTTTCTTTAAGTTTTACTTTTTATTTTTAAGTTGAGATATGAAGCGAATTTAAATAAATTCAAGTTTTGAGGTTGCTCAAAACTTGCTTTCGCATCTTAAGAATCTGCTCGTTTATCGCCAAAAAAAAAATCACAAAGCGTAATAAAACAAAAAGTTTTCGCGAATTATGCGCGCTTAAAATGTCAGTGTAGAAATTCTCAAGATAAATACTCTCACACATATGGACATGGTTGTTAAAGACTGAGAGGACAATAACAAGCTGTGATGTGGATGTTGGATGTCAGATGTCTGCTGCTTGCCTGGCTGGTTGTCTGATTGCCCTGCCAAAAGGAAGAGTAACTGCAAAAACAAAAAAAAAGTAAATGAAAAGGAAAAAGAAGAAGCATTTGTCTCGCTTAATTTAAACAGATTTGCGAGATTATTGTCATGCCGACGTTAAAGCAACAATTTCAATTTTGCCGCACCAAAAAAATAACCAACACGTAGGAGAGAGACAACAACAATACTAACAACAATTCACTGCGGCAGCTGACACACTGCGAGAGACAGGAGCGAATTAACAACTTCAGTCTCAGCCTCCAACTGGAACTTTAACTGGCGGGGGCATCACCATAAGAAGAAGAAAAAACGAGGATAGAAAGTTGCAGTCAGAGTCAAGGAAAACGATGCAAACGCATGCGAATCTTGACAGCCGGCAACTTTTAATGTTGCCCCGCGAAAGCAGCAGCAATAAACATGCATACAACAACAAATAAGAATGCTCGAGGCGACTAGATGATACCCTAAAGTCCTTTACTTTCGTCAATCAGAACAGGTATGCTATCTCTATCTTTATCTTGCCTCTGAAACAATGTTGCTGCATTTTCTGCAGAAGTTAAAGAAGCTTTATCTAAAAAGGTTCGGCTTTAATTGCTATCGATTTATCATTAAATTCAATAAACTTAAATTTTGAATGGTGTGCTGGAACTTATACACACTAGCTCTAGTCATCTCAATTGGAAATATAGACAGATATCGCCCTAAGCGATTGAACTTTTCATGTTAATCACGAGATTCCTTCTTTCTTAATTTACTAAAGTTTCGTTAAACTTTCTGATACCCTTTCTTCACATATGCAATGTGTTCCCCAGAGCACATTATAAAAGATGCCATCCAAACAGAGACACAGACGAAGAAGACAGAGATGTGGATGGAGGCTGGTGTTCTCCAATTCCGAGTGGGTTGTTGTTTGATGGCAGAACAAATTTGCAATGTCGCTGTGATTTTGCGCCAGAATGACAGACACTTGCGCTCTCCTCGAGCTCTTGAATCCAACAATGCAGCACGCGGAATGCACACAAGCCATAGTTGAAATGCTTTGATGTTGCACCGACTCCCAACTGGCACTTCAACTTGCAACAGGCAACAGGCAAGGCGTTGCCTTAGAGAGAAAGAGAGGAGCAAAGAGAGAGCAAATGTGGCGCGAAACGACTTATGTTGAATGGTTGTCCGCTTGACACGATCAGAGCAGGCTTTTCACTATCTTCAGGCCCGCAACACATGTCCAGTTTTAATTGCTGGCATCAATGAATGAATCAGCTAACGGTTGACGCCTTGACAGTTGACTACTTACTACAGCAACAACAACTACTTCTGCTGCAACTGACAACAAGCCTCACTGCCTGAATGCCTGGCTATTTAGCTAACTGCCAAAGCCAAGTCAGCTACTCATTTCCGGAAGTTGCAAAAAAAAAGACACAACTTGTAGTTTATCTCTATCGCAGCTGCTGATGTTGCTGCAAAGTCATTAGACTCTGTCACTCTGTCAGTCAAGTCTCTCCTCTCTCTCTCTCTCTCTCTCTGATGTCGGGCTTTAACGGCAGACATTTGATCTCAGCTGTCAACTAGAGTCGCGTCAAACTCACTGTGTGTATATGTGTGTGTTTGGACAAGCTGTTCGAGTACATAACGTCAAACAGATGCAAAATAATACCAAGCCCAGCATGCCAAGCAACATGCAACATGTAACATGTAACTTTTGACTAACTGACGCGAGCAAACAAATTTGAAAATAATGCACTCATACATATTCAACGCATATCAAATATAATTCAATGCATTAATGAGTTCGATTTATGCAACATTTATATAATTATTATTACAAGAGTGTATTATTGTTGTAGCCATATCTGTCATATTCAATAAACTATATTTATTATTTAAATTTATTTGGTAGTAAAAATGTATTTCTAAAGATTTTTTAATATATTTGTATATGTTAAAAATCATTAGGTTATGAAATGATTTTATTGAATTAATGCTTGATTAATAACTCTAACGAAAATTGAGTTTCCGCTTATCACCCCACTTATTTGGTTAGTTTTAGTTCTAGTTAACTAAATCAGTGGCAAATACCACAAAAATGTCAACAAGACCTAAAGAAACAAAACAGCTGCGAGAGAAGAAAGAAGAACATTTTTGTTGGCCACCACAAAATTTCTCGAGACTGTCGCAAACGATTTATGGCATTTTAAAACCCCTTTCGAGTTCTACGAGCAAGAACTACGCATCTTGGCTACCAAATTAGACAACACACACACACACACACATACGCATGATAAAAACATTTCTTTTCAAATAAAAATCACGTAAACTGTCGCCTCTAATTTCAAATGAATCGGGCGATGCACAAACACTTTTGGAATTGAATATTTGGACTTAGGCACGATTCTCTGCCCCTGAACCATAAATAATTTGGGAGCTCTGCACTCTATTCTAAGAACCCTTTCTCCTCGTAAGAGAGAGAGAGAGTGCGTGGCTATCAATTTATATTTTATTGTTGGTGTAACATAAATTCTGGAAAAACCACACAATGGAAATTTATGTTATGCCTTCACAGAAGACCCAAACAACATGCAATGATCTAAAGCTTGAATGATCTTTCTCCTGCTACTGTACCCAAATAATATTTCAGGCTCTAAAAACATTGTAAGTGCTTCTGTTCTTAACACGATCATGCGTCTTCGCCTTGTCAGTTGTGGTTTTAGGAGAAGGCCTTGTTCTTACAATTCTGCTTCTAGAAATCTGTAACACGTCCCTTGCTCTGCCAGTCACCATAGCGTGTGGGCTCTAGTCCGCGTGGACCACCAATTTCACCTGTATGAGGATTTGTACTATTTGGCCAGGGCGGCAGAGGTTCTTTTTCATGAGCCGGATGTGGCATGCCTTTGGGTATGGGTAGAACTGGTGCATCTGATCTTAGCTTCTCCTTGAATTTTAAATAACGTTCACTTGGTTGCGACTTTTGTTGTATTTTGGTATCCTTCGCATTATCTTCGATCACTTCCTGCCCTTGAGCATTAAACACCATAGACTTTAGGCCAACGCCTCCACTATATAAGCGTCGTGATGCGTCGCAAACAAATTTCTTTTGGCGTATCATCTTCGAACTAGAATGAACTTAGCCGAGAAGAATTTTTTAACTATTTGCCAAGTTTTTAAGAGAAATAATAATATTTATTTGTAGCGTTTTTATGTGTTATAAAATTTACGGTTTCAGTATCTGACAGATACTTTTGTGTGACGTTATTTTCTCGATTATTAAATAAGTTTTTTTTAGTTAAAACTTTTTTTCAGTTCCTTGTCATATTCATTATTTTCTGTATTCATATGTTAAATAACAGTTTATAATTTTTAGACTGAAGGTTTTTCTTTTTTTATTAGTCTGAATAAATGATCTTAATAAATTGAAAAAGTAATTTCTGTAGACGGAAAGAAATGCTTTACTTATCACATTTTATGGCTCTAATAATTGCACCTAAGAAAAATCATAGTGCCATATAATTTTGTGCTATAATACACAACCGTAAGGAGCCGAGCAAAGAAATCTCTTAAGTAGGCGCGAAATTGATCGTAAAACGGTACAAGTACGAGTACTCAATATGGACCAGAAACAGACAGAGAGAGAGAGAGAGATAGACCCGAAGAGACTCGAAAGAGACTAGTTGATGCCCTGGGGCGCTCTACATTGAGCAGGCGAACCGGAAAAAATCAAAGGCAAAACAATGATCAAAGCTGTCATTACACATCTCGGGGCGGTCTTTGATCTTGCACCGCGCAATGTGGCCGACTGGCTGACTGGCTGAATGGCTGAATGGCTGACTGGTTGAGGCCGTGCATGGTTTTAATGTTTTGTTTTTTATTTGATTTTCACTTTGTTCTATCAATCAGCGCCTACTACTTTTGCGACGCGACCCAGCAGGAGCCTGTCAGAGCGAGGGATAGCGTTAGGGTTTGTGGCCCCATAAAATGATCTTGAGAATGGTGGCGCATTCTTTTTTCTTCTTTCTTCTCATTTTCACGCAATAAAAACACATTAGCAACAACAACAACAACAACATCACGAACAGGTTGAGGAACAACACGCTAAATTCGTAAATAAAATAGACGAAATAATTGGTTTCAAGCATACAAAATCGTATTTGATGGATGACAACAACACGATAAGCAGAAGGAAGTCGAAGTAAGATGTCGATATTTCGATTCTTCTCTATGTGTATTTCAATCTCCCAAAAAATTTATTTTCGGCTTGTATATGTACATTAAGCGTATTGTGGATTTCCTGGAATTTATGCGGAATTTTTCACGTGTTGATTTCAAATTGTTTGATTGTGATTGATCATTGATTTGGCTTTTGACGATGAATAGCATTGATCGACTTCTAAACATATATAGTTTTCAATATTGTGTGTTTTTTTCGGAATGTTCGTTAGGTTTATTAAAGATGAAACAAGACAACCCGCACAATTCCTAGAATAGTGAAGCCAAAAATAACATACAAAGTGATAAAGAATAATGCATTTAAGGATGATTCTTAATAAGGATGAAAATCACATAATATTTTTCACAAATTTTCCTCAAGGTTAATTTTATCAATAGTCAAGGACTCTGTTTTATAAAAGCACCCTTGGGCTTTGACTGGTTTCTTAATGGGCTTCGGGCATAAAATCCCACATCCATGTCAGATCTCACGTTTGATTTGAGACAATAAGTCTATTAAAGTTCAAAGTCACGCAGCAACCATTAGATGCACATATTAAGGACATGAAACGTATGCACAATCCTGAAAATTCCCATCCCCTGCTCTGGTTCCGTTCCGTTCCGTTCCGGCCATTGTCTGTTTATTTCACAAATTTTGTGGTCATTGGGAATTAGTTTTGTTTGGTTTCTTGGGTCGGGTGTTCAACACATAAAATGCACGCCAAAACATGACATGCGAAATATATAGGATGTGTCGGTCCAAAACGAAAGTGATAAACGATACACACAGCGAGTAACTAAAACACAGAGAATCAAAAGAAAAAGAAACGAGCAGGCAGAAGCGAGATGGGTGATGCCAAGTAAGACTTGGCAGCCTGACACTTGGATATGCGCACAAATAACACTTAACACAATAACAAACAAACTTTTCGACTAATGACAGTCCAAGTAGCAAACAATTTATCCAATGCCAGCCAGCCAGTCAGGCTGCCAGGCAGCCAGGCAGCAGCATGTCCTTTTTGCGCCTCCGCCAAGCAGCAGCAGCAACAACTACAACAAATACAGTTTCCGCTGCCAAGTCATTAATCTTATTTCGTTTTGGTTGCACGACGGCAGGCAGGCAGGAGGCAAGTCGTCCTCTCGTTGCCGTTCGGCGTCGTCCTTTTCAGTCTGGGCGCAAGCCTCTCCGTCCGTCGTTATCCTTTCAAGCGTGAACACATGCGATTACGCGTGGTGTGTGTGCCAGTTTCCGCATTTCCCGGTGCCAGGCGGCTGCCATGATTAAGTGCCATTTTGAAAAGTACTAAAATCCGGTCGGTCATGGCCCACACATTGACTTCGTCTCCCCTTAACAACTCCCAACAGTTGCTCGCTCGCCAATGTCAAAGTGTCAATGATATATGTTATACGCCTCGATAAGACGCTGAGCACTGGCATTACCCGCAACCCGCTCTTCGACTCCACGACTCCTCTCTAACTGCCACACAAACAAAAAAAAAGGAAGTGAAAAATATTGCACGTGGACAAAGCCTCGCTGGTGGAATCAGTGCACGTTCACACAATAACATAATAGTTGGCAATATATATATTGTAGATTTTTCCGTTCGCTTCGTTTTTCCCTTCCTCTTAATGCCAGCATGCTTTGTAATTTTTCTTATTCTTTTCCGCATTTCTGTGGGTTTGGGTCCGGAGCTCTTTCCCGTCAGTTGAACTCTCTCCTTTGGTAGCTTTACGTGTGAAATATTATTTGGCAATGACATGACACAATATACGATTCGATTGTTTTTATTCTTTCGGGGCACTTTGTTCGGATATATTTTATGAGTTATGAGTGGCGAACAGAAGAGTTTATAGCTTGGGTGGAAGGGTAGATAGCTACTTAGGGATGGCAATAAACATTTTCTTTCTTTCGACTGCGAATATACGAACTTAAATACGCTCAATTTGCGTTTTGTTCAGCATGTTATTTTATTCACGGAAAATATTTAATTAATTGCAGTTCTTATTAGGAAAATAAATCATTGAAAGAAATTAATGGCTTATGAAATTCTTATTTATTCTTGTTTTCTTGTTTATCAGGGGTTTAAAAAAAATATGCGATTAGCTTAATATTAACATATTATCAATAATTTTATTGCACATTTATGGAGTTGTAATATTTTTAGACATCAATTAGTTAGTCCAGATAGTCGAAAAAGTGATTATTATATTCAGTGTAAATGTAAAGCTTAAAAGAAAGGTTGTTGAAAACAATAATGTGCTAATCTGGCTATATCTGCAGTATGTTGTAGGTGTCGCTGAATCCGAAATTGTGATGGATTTCTCTCCATGTTTAACATGTTTAAAAATATGTTTTTGGGGTCACTTAATTCGAGGTATGTTTCTTTTCAACAGGTCAGGTGTTTGATTTGGTTTCAAGTACCCCAAAAGATTTTAGTAAACGTAGTCAGATTCCCAGATCGGAAGTTTTCTTTTATTTTGTGTGGATGTGTTTTCAATTGAATGTAATATTTGTTGCATTATACGACTTTTGACTTCTTTCTAAAAAGAGTATTTTTATAAAACATTCAAATATATACATATGTAATTAATATTAATAGCTCTGTAAATCAATCGAATGAATTCCCAACTCGGCAGAAATCAGCACAAAATGCAATAAATTCATTAGCGCAAAATTTCAGAGTTGTGTTTGAAAAACAGCAAAAACAAGAACAATAAGCGAAAAGCAGAATAACAAAAGAAAAAAAAGTAGAAAAATAAACTAAAGGCCAAAGCGAACAGGAAACGCCGACATGGCCACAATATACAACAATTTACAACCTAAATCAAATGCAGTTGAATGACCAACACAGACGCCATAAATCACTGGCCAGTTGGGCCGCAGACGAGGACGCGGACGCGGATATGGAAGTGGAAGTGGAAGTGGAAGCGTGCAGTGTGTGGTGGGAGGAAGTATTCTGAGCAGCATGTGCATAGCAAACAGCAGAGTATCCAATATTTTAGTAGCCGGCAGGGGAATCGAGAACTATACCCTATATACTTTCCACCCGCCCAAAAGATTTCGAGAGCATACGACCACGACGACGAAGGCCAAAATGCAATATGTTATCAAATAAAAATGTTACAAGCGACGACAGGAATGAGGAAAGGGAGAGGGTGAAGGTGAGGGTGAGGGTGAGCGAGAGGGGAGAGAGTAACAGAAGAAATGTGTTGCACAAATTTATTAGAAACCCTAACTAACGAGCAATATCCTTGCCAGAGGTACGAAGGGTCGATGGTATGTCGATATCGTTGTCGTTGTGAGTCCGGAGCAAAGACGAAGAAATCCAAGTGATGTGTCAAATGTTAAGACATTACAAAGCACTAAAGGCAAGGACATGGCAATAGCAACAGGGAAAAACAAATCGAACGTGTGCCCAATGCCATCAATCTTTTGTTTTTATTGCCACAGCAGCGACAACATCCACATCCACATTCACATCCACATCGACATCGACATCAACATCGTCTCGTTTATGTTTTTCTCCCTCAAGGTCCCCGTCGAGAGGATTTCTTATGAACGACCGAAAGGACATGTGCTGTGTATTTGTGTGTGTGTGCCCGACATTAACTCGACAGGATAACAAATCTGTTAAATGTGACAAACGAGCTGTGCCGTCTTTGACAGCCTTGTAAGAATGCAGGCGGGTTACAGTCTTTGGACTTAGAGAGATGTCTTAAGAGTCAAGTTACCCACCAATCTCTCTCTACCCTGTCATTTTTCATTGACCTCTCTCCCTACTTTATTTTCAGGTGAAGACCTTTTCCTATATATATATATATATGCACAAATATATTGCATAGGCGTGTTTGTAGAAGGTGCCTGACTTCTACCTAACGCTGATTTCATGGTGGTCAAGCTGTAATAAATTTTTATTGTCGCCTATTATTGAGCCATAGTGAATAGAGTCAACTTTTAATTTATGACCCATCTCCGTTGAGGGCGGCTGTAATTTTAGCTGGGATGACACAGAATCCAGACACTAACAGTGTGTCCTTTTTGTCACTACTCACTACTCCTTGCATTAGCATCCCTTAACACACTTTCTCTTTATCTCCCGCTCATTGTGTATGCATGTCACAGGTTCTGGCCTATTTCGGAGCTCTTGGGCATAGGTCCTGGCCCAACTAAATATGTTTGTATATCTATTTATCCCGCTGTTTGGCCTGCTCTTTCATGACAATTTTATTAACATGCTTAACCAGGTTTAGCTTTGACTGCGTTGTCTGTTTAATGTTGTATATAGAATTAGATCAAATTAACTGGGGAAAAATGCTTGAGTTGAAGAATGCTCGACTAGAAAATACCCCATAACCAGATCTGAAATGCCTTTATTTCATACTAACTTTATATTAAAGAATTTGTTTATTTATTTATAAACAGTCGAACTTAATGAATAGGAATTGAAATGCAATAAAATGAAAAACATTTGTGCCAAATTGAAACTAATAGAATACAAAATGTTTAATATTCAATGCATTTCGAATTATGAATCAAAACATTCTGCATCTTTATGGATAATAGTTTTAACTGCAAGGCATTCTGTAACCATATCCTGAAAGTGATAAATTAATATTTTTATTTTCTATTTAAGTCGGTTAAACTTAGAGAATTTCAAACACTACCTGAACTTGTGTCTCATCACTGTATAATTAAATTCTTAAGTATTGCAAAAACGCTATAAATATTTTGAAATTAAATCCCAATGTCATTTTTCTGAAAAATTTATCCAACAACATATGCTAAGGAAGCAAATAAAAAAAAAAATATAATAGGTTTTTAGGCAACAAAAGAGATCAAAATCTTGACTAAAAATAAAATTGAATTCCATTGAAAATGAAAACTGTCATAATTTTAAATGTTGTGTGTCATGTTGCGCCAAGTTGCAGACAGTTGAGTAAAGTTTGTTTTTCGGTTTGGTTTACTTCGCATTGTGAATGCCACTTGAAAGAGTTTTTATTCTCTTTGACGAAAATAGCGCCACGTCATGCAACATTTAGAATTGAGGAGGCGTTTTTGGTGGGCAAAAAGCCTTCTCTTCCTACCTCCTCTTCCTCCGCGGATAGTACTAGCAGGCGTAGCCAAAGTTTTATGGGATTTAGGCAATATGCCTCGTCTGGTTTGAGGCGTGTTGGGGTTTCTTTTTCTTTTATCGCATGCCTGCCTGCCAGCCAGCCTGCCAGCCTGCCTGAATGGCTGAATGGTTGCTTGTACATAAATATTCTCTAGTAGTGGGGATTTAATATTGTTTATGAGGCGTCGCCATAGTCGGAAAGCGAAAAGAATTAAAATGTATATGCGTTTGTGTGTGTGTGTGTGTGTGTGAGTGTGCGTTGCGGCGGATGAGATGAGCCATTGCAAATGCCGTTGAAATAAATTATGGCATTTAGTGTGAAAAATGAATACATAAATTAGTTGAGCCCAAACCAGTTGCGGCAGCTTAAGCGATCTACACAATAATTCCCCTTTCTATTTGCCAAAACCGTATTCTATATTTATAATGTACAAAAGAGGTGTTAACTGCACGTCGTTTGTGATTTGTTAAATACTTTTCAAAACATAAAACTCGGTTGTTGATTCATTAAAATATCTTTTTTTTGTTCTATTAATTTTCTTATAGTACCATTTCTGTATTATATACATATTATTAAGAATTTCTTAGTTTTATTTGTGTCTTTTATTATTATATTTTATTTCATTTTAAATCCCAAGTTTTCAGTTAACATAAAAATAAAAAAAAAATTGCTACTCAAAAGGCTTCAGGCATATAGATTATTAGTATAACACAATCTTTAGTCGAGTATACTAACTTAGCTTCATTGTTCCATATCTCCGGTGTTTCTCAACCGATTTAAATTACATTTTTACAGTTTTTCATGATTACGCTTAAAGTTTAAAACGTTGCCTAAAAGTTTTCCAAATACAATGTTTTATTGTTATTACGATTACATATGTATAAAGGCAATGGGAAAGTTATCGATAATTTGAAAAAAACTTGTATTGCATGGGGCTTACACAATCTTATGTCGCAAATCTGGAGCCGTTAGCTTTCATAGTTTTTGAGATTGTCGCAATCATTCACAAAGACAGACATATCGACTCGGCTGTTGATGGTGATCAAGAATATATACACTTTATGGGCTCGGAGATGCTTCATTATGCCTGTTACACAAAACCATTATAGTCTGAACCTCTTGAAAATGGGTAAAACCCTAAGTGAATGAAAAGTTACAAGGAGGAGTGTCCCATTGTATATCTTCTATCAAGTTGTACAATCTACAAATGTTATTTGTAAACGGAAAACAAATCCACTTATTATGCACACAAAAATGCCAGTTTATCAAAACCAGCGATTTTATTCTTTCGTCTGGCTGTCGAATATTTGTTTAACACAATAATTTTGTTACAATTTGCAATTTGTATTGTTTGACCCAAAATTCGATTTGAACCCAAATCCATGCCCCACAACAATGCCAACAGTCTAACAGAAACGAAACGAACCGCACCGAACCGAACCGAACCCAACCGATCCGACCCCCTAGTAACATTGATTTGTCGCCTGATTGTAAATTATTGCTTTGACCATTTTATATGTATGTAAGTATGTGTGTGTGTGTGTGTGTGTGTTTGTTGCCAACATTTGAATGGGTCTCGTTTTTCATGACAGCGTCTTTATTCTTTTTGCTGCTGTTGTTTGTTGGCAGCAGCAAACCATTTTTCAAACCGGAAGTTTGCACAGTGTAATTGTTTATCTAAATGCTGGCAGTTGTCGGAGCGGAAATGTGGGTTTTTCTGATATGCTCTTGTTGTTGCTGCTGATGATGGCCAGCACTTTTCGAGATAGAGAGAATTATCGTTGCATTTGGCAAATGATTTATGTGACACTTTTAATATGTAGCCGGTATTTTGTAGCTGTAGCTGTAACTGCAACAGAAAAACTGCTCTCAATTCTGAACATGATGATGATGATCGGTAATTGGATTATGCATTATACATATGTAGATGTATGTAGGATATGAATAAAGGCAGTTGAGTTCTAAATGGGAACTTGATATGGTTGGCGTGCAAATGTCAAAGCTAGCAAGACTCATAGAAATCTGAAACGAAACGAAACGAAAAACATACACACACACACACACCGTATGGAAATTGGCTTCTATTGTCATTTTTATTGCCTTTACTAATGGTTTTTGGCTTGTCATGCTGAATTATGACTGGGCAAACACACACACGCACGCACAGTTGAAATGCTTGTGTAGGTGCCAGGAGACGATGGTCACACACAGCACACAGCTTTACAATGTGAGGGTGGTCAAGGATAACGACCAAAGAAAGCAACAGGGAAAGAGAGAGAATGAGCATTAGAAACAAAGGCTGAAATGGTCTCATTGCCCGGCAGGAGGCAGAAGTCAAACGAATTTATAATTTATTGCCTGCCTAGTTTTGCTGCTGCAGTTGACCGTTAAGGAAGGCCAAAGCATCTCGAATGGAACCAAATTATTATTTTCATATGGTTTCCAGTTTGTCAGCAGCCAGCAGTTGAGGCAGATGTATTTGATGCCTGACCTCCTCTACACATTTGTCCTGCTGAGCATTTATCCAGAAAAATGCCCGCAATATGTATGATTTTGTATTCCTCACAAATCAAATGGTTGAATTGATGCAGCGAATTGAAAAATAACATGTATTGTAGTTAGTTGCATTGAAGCTGCTGAAAAGAGGCAAATAACTGTAAGTAAATAATAGATTTATTTGTTTCAAAAATTAATAATGACATTTGAGTCTCTAAAAAACACAAAAAATATATCTCCAATTATTTGTCTAAGCTCATTTGATAGAATATAAAGATATTGATTAGGGTAATGGCGTAAAATACAAACCAAAATCCAAATCCATCTGAACGCAAACATTTATTTTAATCTTAAGTACGCATACTAAGCACACGCAAAAGAACAACTTAGGCCAATCAATGTCTCTGATCGCATTCGATGGTTAGTAAGTACATCGAAACATTCGCTTAAACGACTTGTACTTGTAGGGTTTTTTATACCCCAAAACCCATTGAAAATTGGCTACATGGGTATAATGGTTTTGTGCAAGAGGCAGAAAGCACCATCTAAATCAGAATCTATGTCGAGCCAGTAAAACCATGTCCCTCTCTCCGTCTATGCATGTGTGCATGAACACCACCATCTCAGAGACTAAAAGAGCTTCAGTTTTTGTAAAAGTATCTTTTAAATTATCGGTTCGATAGCTCTGTCCGTTTCCGATATACACAAGGAATCGATAATAATCAAATTTTTGAACTTGAAACTATAGACGGATTCAAGATTATCTTTGAAATTTTATTTTTAATTGGTTGAGAAACACCGGAGATATGGAAGATTAAATTTTAGTCCCCAAGCAATGTAATAGTGCAGGCCGTATGTATAAGGTCAAGGGTTGAGGGTATCTCAAAGTCGAGCTTACTCAACTAGTGCATTCTAACTTGTTTATTTTGTGCCGCTAATTACACATTATCCGCATACGTTGTGTGTGTATTAAGTACACACACATTTCAAGCTTAACAGCTCATTCAATGCTTAGGCTTAGCGAGAAGCCCCACACAATAAAAGACTACGACTACGACTAATAGTAGATGTAAGTCAGTTGCAGACTCTATAATTTAAATAAAAATAAAAAAAGTGCCACTCTGTATAATTTCCATTTATCACCTTTGTCTCTTTTTGCCCAACACAAAATAGACCCGCAATTAAAAGTCAATTAGGTTAAGGCCAAAAGCCACACGCACTTAACAAAGTATAAAATGAAACAAAAACGAAGAGGGATACGGGTTGAATGTGAATGTGATGTGCAGCAACTTAAAGCAGCTGACAAGAACCACACATCGCTAATTGTTGGGAACACACATCATCATTATCATCATGATGAGTAGGTTGTTGCAGTAGTGCCAAGTGGGAACAACCCATCCGAAAAAGTCTGACTCCACACAAAAAAACAAAGAACAGAAGACAGATAGAGACAACGAACAAACATCGTTTTTGCACCTTGCAGATGTCAAACAATGAATGTTTACAAAATGGAAACTCTCCTGAGGACAAAAGTCGAAGTTCAAATGCCCTACAGCTTTATAAAGATTATAGCAAAACAAAGTTAATAAATACAGTAAAAGATTTTTAATTGTATTACTTTTAATTATTGAATTTATGCATTAACAAAATCAACAATATTTTAAGATGTGATATCAATTACATATCTATAATAAAACTAAGGGCAAATATTCTTTTTAATTTTTGAAATTTTTAATGATTTCTTTTAACAAAATAAGCAAGCTAGCTGCATAATATTGTTAAATAAACTAAAGTCTAAAATCGTTAGATTATTTGTATTGTTTCTTGGTCATTGTAAGAGTATTCAAACAGATACATTTTTAATTGGCTGTGAAGAATTTGCCAAGTCATTAACATGATTAACAAAAAGTCTAGAGCCTGAACTGGAGCTGTCTATACGGGACCGCCTCCTCTTGCCAAGACAACATACAGGAAGTTCATGTAAGCAAAGTACATTTTGTAGGTGTTACCCGGACCCGTACCCGTACCCGTACCGGGAACCCAGACAAGGACGCGAACTCAAGCCGGACAGGTTCTAGAGCGCAGTGAGGCGCATGTGACAAAAGAAGGATGAGCCGTAGAAATGTTAGAGGCCTACCTTATATTGAAGGGGGTGTGACTGTCAAGGGTCTACCGGCTTTTGCTTGGTAAGGCTGCTGTTGCTGTTTGTCAGCTTAACAAACTGTTAAGTACACACACACACATATGTGGTAGCGTTTTTTTTGGGCCCTGCATGCCAAGCATAGTAGTACTTGGTAAGTGAATAAGTATACGCGCTAAAATTCAGTCAACCGCATTAAGTATTTAAGCACTCAACACGCTCTGCAAACTCGCCAAGTATCGCATTGCCCGGTAGAATCTACACTTGGTAGCTCTAGACGGCAGCTGGTAGTTCTCTCACCTCTCTTTTGCTAAATATTTTGCGTTTGCATTTGCAGTTGAAAGCTAAAATCGCTTGGTTAGCATTTTTCCGCAACAGTGCACAGTACTTTGAGGTAGCTTTTCCGCTAATGAACGCATTAGGTAGGCATTAGGCGCAATTCTTCCATACACATACACATATATGTATATGTGTATATATAAGTTTTTAGTATCACACTACTTACACCTTGTTGCCGGCTTAGTCCTCTTAAATGCACTTTTATACTTCTTGCCTATAGCTTGGGGTATTTTATTAAGTACTTAACGTAACCCGCGCCGCGCCTCACTTTCTCTCCCTCTCCCTCTCTCACTTCTTTCCACGCTTTTCTTTACACACTTTATACACACATATCTAGGTTTCGCTTTGGCTACAATTAGAGACATGCCATACAGTTGAGTGCAGGTAGTAGGTACGCTGAATTACACAACGTTTGAGGTTAAGCGGATTTTGTAATTATCCGACTTAGAAAGGCAAGCTTAGGGCACACCCGAGGAGGGGTATTTATTCAGCGTTGATTCCGATGCGTTGCATTCAACCCCTAAACATGAAAGTAGAACTCAAATAGCACTTAATTGTCGCATGAAATGCAAAAACCCTCGCAGCAAAACACAAACTTATATTGCAGTCATTAAAAATCGCCATGTAAACGTTTTAATAACATATCTTAAGTTAAAGCTAGTTAGTATTTATAATTAAACACCATGTCAGCAGCCAATTTCTATATCCACACTCTCGAAAAATGTGTGGGCTAAGGTAAGCATTTACACGAATGTAGGATTTTAACAATTTAAAATTAATTTCTTGAATACAGAATTTCCTTTGTCAGCAAGCTATTTCAGCATATCGACAATAATCGATAAATGTCGATAGAACTTAAACAAACAAGTAAATAGGCTCTAGTCGAAAAATCCCGGCTGGAAGATACCCCGAACCTCTTAGCGCCTGAAATAATGTGTGTTTACGTGTAAACTGCATACTTGGCTTAACTTCAATGTTCCATATCTCCGGAGTTTCTTAACTGATTTAAAAAAAAATTTAAACAACGTCTCATTTCAGAATTCAAGATTTTTGTTGTTATCGATCCCATGTGTATATCGGAAATTGGAAGAGTTATCGAAAATCTAAAAAAAACTTGTACTGCCTATGCATAAGGCGAGCTTAAGTTCCAAATCTGGAGTCTCAAGCTCTTATAGTCTCTGGGATCGATGCGTTCATACATACGGACAGACGGGAGACGGGCGGACGGAAAAATAGAAGGGCAGACAGGTGGACATGGCTATATCGACTCGGTTGTTGATGCTGATCAAGAATATATATACTCTGTGTGTTCTGCGATGCCTTTCTTCTGCCTGTAAAGTATGAAATGTTTAATATTTGTTTTAAGCCTTAAAATTCCAAAAGATTTTATATATTCTAGTTAAGAAATATTTTTATTGATTGATTCCTTAATGGGATTTCGGTCTGATCATCATTTGTACAAATTTAATTGCGTTTAAATACCAACTTAGCCACTCAATTCTGTCAGTTCCAGATTTTGAATTTGAATGTATTCCATTTAAATTACTAAATTTATAAAAAAGAGAGAGAGAGAGAGAGTAATGAATTAGTTTGGTTAAAAATAATTAAATAATATGTTTTGCGTGAATTACCATCTGGAACAAGCATTAAACCACCAAGCAGATTGATATGCATTCGCACAATTATATCCAGTAAATTTATCATTATCCCAATCTTTTGTTGAAAACTTCATGTTCTTATGGTAGTTCAATGAATCACCAGCAGTTCCAGAATAATCTCCAAGCATTTTTAACTCATACGACTCTTCCTCGTTTCCAATAAGAAAGTGATCGTACCTAGCATAGGCACTTTTGTTATCAAAGTCCTGAAGATGTATATACAATTCGTGGGGCTCAAATTGTGTCAGCAAGTGAAGTTTATCGAGTCCCAAAAAGAAGTTTCCACGCAAATCTCCAAAGCCTGCCTTATACTCGTCCCAAACCCGATTAAAGTCCACACTTCCATCAATTCTTCGCTGGACTACAGTCCAACCAGAATCTGTCAGTGTAGAGTCACAGGGAGCGGAGAATAATCCAATGTTGGGCAAACCCAAAATATGCACATCGGTCGATTTACCCAGACAGTTTGAAGAGATAGAACTCAATTGCAATTCTGAGTACTTTGCCTTAAGGTCGTTCAATTCTTTAACATTAGCATTGTTGTCGGATTTGAGTTTACTTATCTGTTCATCCTTTAAAGCGTTCTCCTTTTGAAGTTGTGTTGTTGTCGCATCTCGATCATGTATTTGTTTGAGGGCGGTGTCCAGTTGGTGTTGAAGTGTTATTATTGTTGCACCCTGATGATTGTTTTGATTGATAGCGGTGTCCAATTTCAAAAGAATAGTCGCCACTTGACCGTCAATCTTAGTTTGGAATTCTCCAAACTTTGCATCGTTCGAGGCCTGTTTTAGTTGACTGTTTTGCAGTTGAAGTTGACTTATGGTCACGTTTTGATCTTTTATAGTATTTTGAAGTTCTACAAACAGTTCTTCCTTCGATCTTACACTGGAAGCATAGTTAAGTAACGGCTTGACGATCTTGTAGCAATATTTGCCACACTTTTCGTCTTGTTCGCGGGATTCTTTGAAACACTGTAGAAAACACAAAATTAGTTTTGATGGAATGATACTTTGTTTATTTAGAACACTAACCGATTCACCATCAGATCCATAACTTAAATTGAATAGTGAAGCCATCAATGACATTATTAAAAGTCCTAGTTGCACATGCATTTTTAATTATTCACGATTTATTTTATGTTTGCTGCACAGCTATACAAAATTTGTACTAACTAAAATGAATTCCGCAACGAAAAATGGAACCTCGTCTTTGACAATTGCATGCGAATAATCAACATTGAACTCTGACCAGTCTTGATCAAAACATCCGTTTATATAATAGATATAAGTCAATGCACTGAAATCACCGAAGAAAAACAGCTTAATCCGGGTGGCGCTTGGCGCTTGACTTTGTTTGCGTGTGAAAGCTTATCAGAAGGGCTGACGTCATATTCAATCGCTAGAAACAGAATAATACTGTGGTCGCTCGCAAATTGAAAGTTCGCTTTGTTGAATTAAACAAAAAACAAAAAAGGAAGATGGCTCTAGTCAAGAAATCCCGACTAGAAGATACCCTGAACCGTATACTTTGCGCGTAAAGTCAGTGCTTGCAAGTATGTGTGGGTGTGTGTGTTGACTTAACTTCAAGGTTCCCAATCTTCGGCGTTTCTCAACCGATTTTAATAACAATTTCACAGATTGTCATTATTTAATCTAATGTTTTAATACATAATCAAAATTTTCCAAATTCAAGATTGTGTTGTTATCCATTCCATGTGTATATCGGAAACTGGAAGAGTTATCGAAAATCGAAAACAAACTTGTACTGCCGAGGGATTAGACGAGCTTATGTTTCAAATCTAAAGTCTTTAGTCCTTATAGTCTCTGAGATGGACACGTTCATAAATTCGGACGGACAGACGGTCATGCTATATCGACTCGGTTGTTGATGCTGATCAAAACTATATATACTCTGTGGGGTCGGAGAAGCTTTCTTCTGCCTGTTACATACTTTTGCTCATAACCATTATACCTGTTTTATCCATTTTCAGGGTATTCAAATTATAGTAAAATGGTAAGAAACACGTAAATATATCTTCAATCCGGCAAACAAGCAACTTAATAGTTTTTCAACAAATTGTTTTGGCATTTGAGTAGTTTAACCTCACAGCTCCCTGGCGAATGCTTGTAAATTGTAGGCTGGGTCGAGCTAATACGACAACAGTTAATAAAATCTAATATACTTACCACAAAATGGTTGTTTGGGGTTTTGTAATTATGCACGTTAATATTCCTTTCCTCTTGCCATCGCCAATGCTTATTATGTATGCAGCCCGAGGAAAGGTAAGCTCCAAAACTTGTGCATTGCCAGTCTGTCTGTCTGTCTGCCTGTTTGCTCTCTCTCTCACACATTCTTTCTCTGTCCCTCTCTTTCACTGCCTGTCTGCTACTTACTTATGAAATTGTTCATTCCATTTG
The DNA here is from genome assembly GCA_035044465.1 of Scaptomyza tumidula. NCBI lineage: Eukaryota > Metazoa > Arthropoda > Insecta > Diptera > Drosophilidae > Scaptomyza > Scaptomyza tumidula. The sequence goes on along the minus strand of JAWNNW010000902.1, from coordinate 237,850 downwards.
TGTGTGTGTGTGTGTGTGGCTGCATGGAAATTTTCATTTTATTGGCGCCGGGAGCGCTGTCTCGTTGATAATTTTACCTCCACCCAAGTCAACCAAACTCAACCCAACCCAACGCAACCCAAACCATAGCATTCGTACACAGGCATTCTGAAAATCCTATAAGTAATTGTCATGGTAGTTCGGCGCCTCGTCCGCCTTCCGCCTTCCCTCACTCACTCTTTGCATTTGCATTTATATTAATTAAGCGTCGCTGGGGCTGCTTTTCAGCCTTCCTGTCGTTGTCTACTTGGTCTACAATGTTGTTATCTCTACCCGGCTATCATCGAGAACGTCTTCGTTGCTGCTGTGGCTTGTTTTACAAGTTCTCTGGCTTAGGCTTGGAGATCTCACCCCTTACCCATACGCCTCTCTATACTTGTGCAGACATTTTAATTGCTCGAAATTGATGATAATTAAGCCAATATACATATTTGTATTATCATACTGAAACTCCTCTCCTATCTGTGATTGTTTTCATTTTGGGTTGTTTTTGTGGCAATGTTAACATATTGATTATGCATTTGTTTCGCTGTCATACGCTTATTGGTTTCCAATGCCTAATTGTTGGATAGGCCAAGCGATTAAGTAATTAGTTATTTGAATTATGCCTTGCCCCCAATAATCATGAATATGTGTAAGCTTATTGAAGCCTGATTATAATATTCTAATATGATTGGTATCCACTTGGTATTCATTTGGACTAAAATCTTTCTAACTATCTGTACTATTGATGCTTCTACCTTGATTTGTTAAAATTCAATATATTACCTCGTTTTTAAATACGAAAAAGATAAGCCCAAAAATATTTAAATCACGAACAGGAAATATGGCGCTACACGCGCCTGCGCTCAGTTTTTAAAATTAACAAAACAAACGAAAAAATAACAACAACAAAAAATTTAGACGCCATAAAATTCAACTCATAAATTTTCCAACTCCGCACCCACACAACGACAACGACAACAACAACAAAAGAGCGTAAAAATTGTGTCATAATAATAAATTCGAGTTTTTTTTTCAACTCCCTGTTTAATATTTTTCTATTTTATGATGCATTTTTATAGGTTTTTGTATTGTAATTACGTACAAATTTGTGTCCCTTCTGCACCTTTCTTCCACGAAGTCATAAAAATATGATTTTCAGCTAGAGCCACAAGTAAGTACTAGACAAAGGAGTGTCGCACGACCCTATAGAGACAGTGTGCTATGCCCTTTCCCTAGCTAACTCTTATCACGTGCATTATCAGCCGTTCTTCATCTACATACCAAGCGTATGCACGCGCTTCACACTTGGCCGTGTGGTTTGGCGCTTTGGGAATGGTTTGATGTTGACCAAGAACCTTCGAAGTGGCCGTCGCCAGAGTCTTGTCTACTTATGGCTTGCACAAGTGCCATTACACACAATAATAATAATAATGATAATAATAATGCACCAAACACGTTTTCTGCATTTAGCCGCGCTGACAGAAGGCAAACTTTAACGAACCGAACCACACCGAACCGCACCGAACCCAAACCCCATAATAATAATTACAACATAAAATTTTCGTGGAAATTCAGAACAAACACAAGCGAGCCCCCTGCTCCTAAAACTACTACGTGGCATAATTAAACTAAAAATGCACCTCAGGTGAATAAATGGGCAAGGGGAAGTGTAGTAGATAAGGGGGAATGCACACGCGCAATGTTCGGCATTCAGCAGCAAGAACGAGGCACGCTTCCATGCCTGCTTTAATAAATGTTAATGTATACTTTTTCTATATGACAATTAATAGTTGTAATTTCTGGAAATCATAACCATGAATAAATGGAAATTTAATGACTTAACTTCCTTGGCAATTTACCTGTTTAGTTTTAGTAACAATGGGGAACGCTAAGAAATTTATGAAAATGTTTCTTCAAAAATATATATAAAATTGGGAATCTGAGAATCTGGAAGATAAGTCCATCTTTTGCAGAAGGTTATACATTTCTTACCTATTGTACTTTTGTTAGAAATATTAAAAGATAAAATGAAGAATTCCTGATTGACTTCTTTGGAATAATTTTTTGTCATAATTTTATCATTTTTTAAAAAGGAGTTCATTTTGTTCTATTAATTATTTGTTGAATACATTAACTAATTTGTTTATGGTACGAGTTTAATGTTTATAATAATAATATATAAAAATAAAAAACAATTTTTAAGTAAAAATAAATGAAAAAAGATTTCTATTAAAGAATGTACAAATAATTATTATAGAAATAATAAAATAACAACAAAATAAATACGTTTTTGTTTTCTTAATTTTATTACTTACCCTAAATATAGCTACAACAAATAAGTTAGAAAGAAAGCTCGACAAGCAGATACACTAAGCCCTTAATCAAATCACATATATATCTGCGATTTCTTAACTGATCAGATGAAAATTTCACAGATTTTTGTAGTACATAAATACCTTATATATATAAATAGTTAATTAAATAAGAACACATCTGAACAAGATAATAAATTACAAATTATTAAGTAAAACTCCAATTTCCGAACGCTCTTAAAGTCTTTGCTACAAGGCTTGAGTTCTTTGTAGCTAAGCGCAAAGAAACTAAGCAAAAGTAAACTTTTTAAAAAGTGTTAAACACTTTGATAAATCCCAACACCGAAAGAACTAAACCCTTCTTGCTTTAAGAGATTCTTTTTAGAGCCCGTTTTAATTGTGTTGTTCCAGTTCAGAGCATTAGATCAATGGAGCCAATTTGAAAAATTTCTCAATGGACCCACATTTGATGAATGGCAGCTAATTAGAAAGCGCATTGAGTGTCCTGTTATTAAGGCCCAATGCCTTTCACTTTAATCAATTCCAGGCATTAACAATAACCCGTTATTTGCGTGGCCCTAAATGCTGGCCATAATAACACCCAAAAATGGATGCCATTAAAAAATAACGTCTCTAGAGTGAAAGGCAGGCTATAAGTTGACTCGCAAGTTGGGAATCGTGTGCAAAATCGCTGACTTAACGGCGCCAACGGGTCAATTTAACTTCATATATCAAAACAGAAAACAGAACTAAACTAAACCTAAGCCAGAACTCAGCTTAAAGAAGATAAACTGTTTTATGATATTGAACTTCCGCTGCGAAGACATATGGCTGGCTGTCTGAGTTAGGTCTGGTTTGGTCATTAATTTATTCGGCGTTTCAAGAAATATTGTTTGCATTTGAATTTCCAGTGGCATCCTTTGAACTACCAAATAAAAACGAAAAGGAGGCTGGAAAGTGTTGGCTGTTCTGGTTTTGGTATTGGTCTTCGCCTGTCTGCCAATTTGGCACGTAATTTAATATTAATTTGTTAAACCTTATAAAGGCGCCTCCCACAAAAAAATTATTACAGCTTCAGCATCGGCATCGCTCGTTAGTCGGCTTAAACGTTTTCATTGTTATGCGTTGCGGCAACGCCTTTTAGCCCAATCCACGAAGCCTCAGTCCGATTTGGAGTCTTGAGCTCTAGAGTTCTTTTGGGGCGCAACGCTTCTTTCATGTTTGCTCGATATAATTATGTGGCAAGGCCCACTTGGTTGCTGTTGGACCTGTCTAAAATCATCATCATCATCATCATCGGCCCGTGGGATGCGATGGCGTCGTCGTCTTCGTCGTCATCGTCGGTCTGATTGTTATGTATTTTGATAGGTTTCAACGAAATCAGCGCCCCTAATAGCTAGTTGCATGCGAACTTAACTGCGCCCCTCCTCCGTCTTTGCCTTTAATTATTGAGCAGTGTTCGACAAGTGATTATACGGCATTTGTGTCGTGAGATGAGGGCGCTACCCATCAACCCTGATGCCCTTATCCCAAGGCAACGAGGCAACAAGAAGAGTAGGAAGAAAGGAAGCGTTGCATCTCTCAAGGGCACACCATCAGAATCTGTGCTCGGTGATTATGCTTTTAGCTTAGTTAAACGCCATAAAGCCGCTGAACAGCCAACAACAACACGTTTGCTTTCCCAGAATGAATTAGCAGCAGGAGCCCCCGATTGTAGTTATGGTTATTATTCTGAAAAAAATAAGAGACAGAGAACTTAGCTTAGTTAAGCTGTAGAGTCAGCCGGTGGTAAATATATAACTGGAATTGTATAATATTAAACTAGGCAGTTAATTAAACTTACTTGGGTTAAATGATTTAAGAAATGTGGTTATTAAAAGACGAGGATTTAAAATATAATTTCTTGGGTCGTTTTCAAATCATTTGTTAAGCTTGTTGTCGACCTTTGAACAAATTATGCGACTTAACTGAGGCAGTAAAATTTTAAAGTAATCATTCACAATTTAATAAGTACAAAATTAAATTAACCTATTATGAATAAATATTTTTCCATGCTTCAAAGTATGTTTGGATAAATCATGCTTTTAGTTAACATTAAAAGGGTCTGTCTTTTAAGTTCCAGGACATTATTTCTATACACAGTATTTAATAAATAAATCTTAGGAGTACTAAACAATTCACACAGTTGCACCTATAGGCAAGGTTAAACTCATAAGGGATCAACCGAAGGTTATGTAATTTCCGATAAGTGTTACCTGAAGAAAAAAACCACACGAGACCTACATCAATGCTACTGTTTTGAGAGCAAACAACACGAGCTGAGGCTTAGAGTATTTAAGTTTGGCGGAAACTGCAACAAATTGCATAAGCATCTTACAAATAGATTTTTCGGCAAGGACATGCCCACCCAAAATGACAGGCGACACCCCGGATAGACAGAAAAATCCTAACGGAAACACAAAGGAGGCAAACAAAAGCGATGGAAAAGAAAGACAAAGAACAGAAGAAAACCAGCCATAAAACGATTGTACAGCAGCAGCAGAAGAAGAAGAAGATGGCACATAAATTTTGGTTACGGGTTTTTTTTTTGTTTTGGCTTAGCTGGAAATAAAATCCATTTATGGTTACGCTTATGGTTCAATTAACACTTTCAATGGCAGAAGCAGCAGAAACAGAGAACTAGAGCCAGACAACTGCAAAAGATACATCCATGAGATACAGATACAGAGCTAGCTATCTCTGACTACGTAAGTGTTTGTGTGAGTGTTAGGGGAAAGTAGAGCTCAGCAGGGTAGCAGACAAAGGCTAATCATTAAGACAATACACATAAGACACAGAGGATGTCATAAATTTCAAGTGTAACACCAAAATGTCCCTTCAAATCTCACCCAACCCTCTTGTTCATTGCTTTTGAGTGTGTGCCAAGTAATTTAAGTGATATGCTGAACATTTCCTCATCTTGCAAAAGGTCGTAAAAGAGAATACATTCAAGCGAAAACCCGCAAGTAATTGAATACAATTCAAGAGACAGCTACGCTCAAGTCTTAAGTATTTTTTTACGACAATCAAGAAAGAGCCTTTGTAATGCAATGTGTGTCAAAGATTGTTTCAATCAGATTAAAACTTACGATCAGCTGCTGATGCTTTTTGCAGGCAGGTAGACCATCTAGATATGTAACAACTGTAATTTTAGTTGCATTTGTTCCTTGCAGCAAGAGACAATACCTAAGAAGATTAATAAGAAATAATTTTCTTTTTCAATAAACCATAATCGGAACATTTGTATTGATTGTTTAAAACATTGTTTTACCATCATATATACATAAATGGAAAGTAACAGTATATTATTAAGAAAATATTTAATGTTAGTAAAGTAAATAAAAATGTTCTTGTGTTATTCCTTAACAATGACAAGATAAAAGCTAATCTACCTTAAGTCTAATGTTATTCCTGACTCTTTCATTGAAATAGAAATGCAAAGATTTCATTTAATACCATTTCCTTCTCAACTTTCTTTAAGGACGGTCCCTTGCTGCATCAAGGCTGTGATGTGGTCTACTTGATGTCTAGATGCAATGATATTTCTTAGCATTTTCCCTTAACCAAAAGTGAGAACGTGCCAGCGATTACAAACTAGATTATTGATATGACAATCAGCCAACCAGCAAACCAACCAACCTAGTATAAATTATGTCTTCCTCAAATTGAAGAAATTCCCTTGAATCTACGACATGAAAATACAGTTTTTCCAAGCAAAATTTGTACGTGCATAGAGTATTTATACAAATAATAAAAAACTAGTGCTACACGCTTTTACGAGTACCAAGAAACAATTATCAAACGAAAAAAAAATAAACAAGTAAGAAGGCTCTAGTCGAGAAATCCCGACTAGACGATACCCTGATCCCTATACTTTACGCGTACAGTCAGTGCTTGCACGCATACTCCATACTGCATACAAAACTTCAATGTCCCATATCTCCGGTGTTTATTATCCGATTTCGATAAAAATTTCACGGATTGTCATTATTTTGATTTATAATTCAAATTGCATCTCAAAGTTTTCAAAATTCAAGATTTTTTTGTTATCGATCCCATGTGTATATCGGAAACGGGAAGAGTTATCGAAAATCGGAAACAAACTTGTACTGCCTAGGGATTAGGCGAGCTTAAGTTCCATATCTGGAGTCTCTAGCTCTTATAGTCTCTGAGATCGACGCGTTCATACATACAGACAGACGGACAGACGGACAGACGGACAGACGGACATGGCTATATCGACTCGACTGTTGATGCTGATCAAGAATATATATACTTTATGGGGTCGGAGATGCTTCCTTCTACCTGTTACATACTTTTGCACAACTTCATTATACCCTTTTTTCCCATTTTTAATGGGATCAGGGTATAAAAATATTTAATGCTAGGGTTTGGTCTGTCAATGTATTTTTGTTCAATTTTATATGAATTAACTAAAGTAAATAAAAATGTTCTTGGTATTTTAAGTGTTATATTCCTTAACAATAACAAGTAAGAAGGCTCTAGTCGAGAAACACCGACTGGACGATACCCTGATCCCTATACTTCACGCGAACAGTCAGTGCTTGCGAGTATGTGTGTATGTATGTGTATGTATGTACGTGCATACTGCATACACAACTTCAATGTCCCATATCTCCAGTGTTTCTTAACCGATTTCAATAAAATTTTCACAGATTGTCATTATTTTGTTAAATAATTCAATTATTGGCGTTTCAAAGTTTTGCAATTTCAAGATTTTGTAGTTATCGATCCCATGTGTATATCGGAAACGGGAAGAGTTATTGAAAGTCGAAAAACAAACTTGTTCTGCCTAGGGATAAGGCGAGCTTAAGTTCCAAATCTGGAGTCTCTAGCTCTTATAGTCTCTGAGATCGACACGTTCATACATACGGACAGAAGGCGAGACGGACGGACAGACCGACAGACGGACGGACGGACGGATATGGCTATATCATATCATATCGACTCGACTGTTGATACTGATCAAGAATATAATATAATATATACACAGATGCTTCCTTCTGCCTGTTACTTACTTTTGCACAAAACCATTATACCCTTTTTAAACATTTTTAATGCGTTCAGGGTATACAAATTTATGAAATGTTTAATATTTGTTTAAAGCTTTAAAATTACAAATGACTTTATATATTTTAATTAGGAAATATTTTGATTGATTGATTCCTTAATGGGATTTCGGTCTGATCATCATTTGTACAAATTTAATTGCGTTTAAATGCCAAGTTCGCCACTCAATTCTGTCATATCCAGGTCCTGAATTTGAATGTACTCCATTTAAATTACTAAATTTATAAAAAAGAGAAAGAGAGAGAGAGTAATGAATTAGTTTGGTTAAACATAATTAAATAATATATTTTGCGTGAATTACCATCTGGAACAATGTTTAAACCACCAAGCAGAATTCCATGTTTTTGCACAACTAGAGCCAGAATTATCATTATCCCGATCTTTTGTTGAAAACTTCATGTTCTTATGGTCAATCAGTGAATCACCAGCAGTTCCAGAATAATCTCCAAGTGTTTTTAACTCATACGACTCAGCCTCGTTGCCAATAAGAAAGTGACTATACCTAGCATAGGCAGTATTACCGTCAAAGTCCTTAAGATATATATACAATTCGTGGGGCTCAAATTGTGTCAGCAAGTGAAGTTTCTCCAGACCCAAAAAGAAGTTTCCACGCAAATCTCCAAAGCCTGCCTTATACTCGTCCCAATCTCGATTAAAGTCCACACTGCCATCAATTCTTCGCTGAACTACAGTCCAACCAGAACCTGCCAGTGTGGAGTTACAAGGAGCAGAGAATAATCCAATGTTGTGCAAACCCAAAATATGCACATCGGTAGATTTACCCAGACAGTTTGAAGAGATAGAACTCAATTGTAATTTAGAGTTATTTGCCTTAAGGTCGTTCAATTCTTTAACATTAGCATTGTTGTCGGATTTGAGTTTACTTATCTGTTCATCCTTTAAAGCGTTCTCCTGTTGAAGTTGTGTTGTTGTCGCATCTCGATCAAGGATTTGTTTGAGGGCGGTGTCCAGTTGGTGTTGAAGTGTTATTATTGTTGCACCCTGATCATTCTTTTGATGGAGAGCGGTGTCCAGTTTCAAAAGTATAGCCGCCCCTTGGTCGTGAATCTTAGTTTGGAATTCTCCAAACTTTGCATCGTTCGAGGCCTGTTGCTGTTGAAGTGTTATAATAGTCGTATCTCGATCGTGGATTTGCTTTTGTAAGTCTTCCACTAGTTTTTGATTTGCATCGTTTGAGGCCAGTTTCTGTTGACTGTTTTGCAGTTGAAGTTTAATTATAGTCATTTCTAGATCTTTTATAGTATTTTTTAGTTCCCCAAACTGTTCCTCCTTCGATCGAACAGTGGCTGCATAGTTAAGTAACGGCTTGACGATCTTGTAGCAATATTTGCCACACTTTTCGTCTTGTTCGCGGGATTCTTTGAAACACTGTAGAAAACACAAAATTAGTTTTGATGGAATGATACTTTGTTTATTTAGAACACTAACCGATTCACCATCAGATCCATAACTTAAATTGAGTAGTGAAGCCATCAATAACATTATTAAAAGTCCTAGTTGCACATTCATTTTAATTATTCACGATTTATTTTATGTTTGCTGCACAGCTATACAAATTTTGTACTAAATAAAACGAATTTTGAAACGAAAAATGGAACCTCGTCTTTGACAATTTCTTGCGAATAATCAACATTGCTCTGACCGATCCAGTTTTTTCCCACTTCCCGGATGCCGCTTGACGCTTGACTTGTTTTTGTGTGTGCATGCTTATCAGAAGGTCCGGCGTCATATTCAATTGCTAGAAATATGAATACTGTGGTCATTTGACACCCTTCTATGAAATAACAGAATAGAAGGCTCTTGTCCCAACTAGAAGATACCCTGCACCCTATACTTAACACGTACAGTAAGTGATTGCAAGTATGTGTGTGTGTGTGTGTGTGTGTGTGTACTGCATACTTATTAACTTCAATGTTCTCCGGTGTTTCTCAACCAAATTCAATAAAAATTTCACAGATTATCATTATGTTGTTCAATTTTTCAAACGTCGTCTCAAAGTTTTCCAAATTCAAGATTTTATTGTTACGATCCCATGTGTATATCGGAAACGGGAAGAGTTATCGAAAATCGGAAAGAAACTTGTACTGCCTAGGGATTAGGCGAGCTTAAGTTCCAAATATGGAGTCTCTAGCTCTTATAGTCTCTGAGATCGACGCGTTCATACATACGGACGGACAGACGGACGGACAGACGGACGGACGGACAGACGAACATGGCTATATCGACTCGACTGTTGATGCTGATCAAGAATATAATATAATATATATACAGATGCTTCTTTCTGCCTGTTACATACTTTTGCACTAAACCATTATACCCTTTTTCCCATTTTTAATGGGATCAGGGTATAACAAGATAAAAGCTAGACTACCTTAAGTCTAATGTTCTTCCTGACTCTTTCATTAAAAAAGAAATGCAAAGATTTCATTTAACTCTCTCTCTCTCCTTCTCAACTTTCCTTAAGGACGGTCCCTTGCTGCATCAAGGCTGTGATGTGGTCTACTTGATGTCTAGATGCAATGATATTTCTTAGCATTTTCCCTTAACCAAAAGTGAGAACGTGCCAGCGATTACAAACTAGATTATTGATATGACAATCAGCCAACCAGCAAACCAACCAACCTAGTATAAATTATGTCTTCCTCAAATTGAAGAAATTCCCTTGAATCTACGACATGAAAATACAGTTTTTCCAAGCAAAATTTGTACGTGCATAGAGTATTTATACAAATAATAAAAAACTAGTGCTACACGCTTTTACGAGTACCAAGAAACAATTATCAAACGAACAAAAAAAAAAAAAAAAATTAAAAGAAAGAGTTATAATTTAGCTGTGGCATTTATGAATGAATTTCTGTAGACTTGACAGAGAAAGACTTGTAGAGAAGAGATTGTCGTTACGATTCGTGGAAATGCGATAGAAAAAACGCATAAAAGTCTAGCCAGTTAGGTAGTTGAGAAATGGTTCAGCTACTGCGTTTCAAGCCGGTTAGAACCTGTTCCAAATTTATAGCTTCCGTTGGAGCTGGTTCGTTTCTATATGCATGTGACGAAATTAATTTGGACCGCACTCTTCGACTAAACTAACAAAGAATAGAAAGGAGAGACAGCAAACTAAATAAACAAAATAAATGAAACCACTCATGGCTATAAAGAAAATATGAATGGGAGATAAAAACTGTGACAATAAGGCCACAAATTGAGCACATGTGTATGTGTATGTGTATGTGCGTGTGCGTGTGCGTGTGAGATACCAGCATAAGGATCAGGATAAAAACAGAGTGAAAAACACTTGAACAAATAAACAATGACACAGAAAAAAAACAACATTTCACAAAAGTACTTTAATGCAACAACACAAAGAATAATAACAACTGCAGCTTGTAGTTTATAAATATACAAAAGTACTTCTCTGTTCCGGTCCAGGGGTTGTTAGAACAGCTCTTTATTTTCTTAGGCTAAGAGGACCGATGAGACGAGACGAGACGATGTTGCTGCCGAGCCCTGCCCAGTAATGAAAACAAAACAAATTCCAAAATTCAAAATAAATACAGAAAACTGAAACCCAAAATGCCACACGTTGAGGGTTTACAGCAGCATATTGTCAAAAAATGGCATCCATCAGGAAGGTAAACGAGTTCAGTTCAGCTCGTTCGTTGATATGTTGATGCGCATTATACGACTGACAGCCAATTAAACCCTCACAGCAGAGGTTAAATTTATGTGTGTGAGAGTTGACATGTGTGAAGAGCTACTGAAACGAGCATGAGAAGTGAGTATAAGAGTAACCTCACTAACTATTTTATGCTTCTTGTATGCAAAAAAGTGAATTGCTTAAACTTGTTCAACTCAGTGAACTACCCATCAACTAAATATGCTTGATATGGTCTTAGCAGGATTAGCATAAGTTGCTTAGAAGGATTAACACATACAATAACGATTATTCCTATTCCGCCTCTTTTGTCGATTTTGTCATTTCGACCTCTCTCATTTGCATTTCAGTCTCTCGATTAAGAAAGAAAACATAAATTTGAAAGGAAAACTGCAAAATTCGCAATAAGTTAAAAGTATTTAGTAATAATTTATTTACATTAAACTTAAAAATAATCATTTAAGTTATGTTTTAAGTACAATTTAATACCATCTTGATCATATTTAAATTTTTTCCAATTCATGTAATCCCTCTATTTCTTTTAAGATATCTCACAAAAAATAAAAACGCAAATGTCTTAGAGCTATAAACAGTTAGGTAAGTTATGATAATGATAAGGCTAATAAATATATATATATATATATATATATATCTAGTAGCTTTTCTGTTTTTATCTTTTGTTTAGCATTTGGTTGTGTTGTGTTAACACTTTTTATTGCCCGGATGTATTCACCGGATCAATTAGATGAATATAAAGACTTTTTTATGGCCATCGTTAAATTGAAGCGTTTTCTATTTTGACCAAGTTTGTCAAGTGGCAAAGCAATCAAGTCGAGAGACATCATTTGACTACACTGTGAATGAATCAATCGAAACAAAGAAAAAAATAAAAAAAAAGCCATTAAATATTTTGATTAGGAATGCAAAGCGCAACTTGAACGTTATGGGTCATTAATTGCGAAGCCTTAAAATATATACTCGTAAAAGACGCAGAGTCCAATTCAGATATTATATGGCATGCGTAAACAGTAAATTGCTTGTAATCGTGCATCTCAATAAGGTTAATTTATGGACGGCGTTGATGTTGGTGGAGGTAGCTTTTGCGGCAATATCAGATGGTGTCACAACTGGGTAGATATTTAATATGAATTTTATAGGTTTTTTTTCTGTTTTTGCACATGATATGTGAGTTGAAAACTAAATTTTGCCTTTGGGTTAAGCTCTTATCTGATTTTGTTTTGTGGGCGCACCCATATGAAGATCATACTATAAGATTATACTATATAGGTTTTTTTTGTACACAGCTCTACTGGGCATTTATTTATTTTCATATTTGCGTTAAGCACATCCAAACAAATCAAAATTCAGACGGCGCCAGCAATTTACCAAAAGCCAACTGGGAATTGGGGATATGACAACAAATAAAAACTCAGAGTTTGAGTTTGCCTTTGTCGGGCGCAAAAAAAAAGTTATGTAAATCAAGGCGATCAAAGAAAAGAGTGAGCGCGAGAGAGAGAGAGAGAGATGCGACTTATGCAAACATTGGCTGGCAGTTGGACTGACTGACATATTGACACATGATGTTGGATTGCACGATTGACAGTTTGACGATTCGACTATTTGACTGACTGTTTGGTGCATTGGCAGCACGGAAAGCAGGAAAACGATGTCTGCTGCCAAACAAAATGAAAGTCAAGAACTGTGTCCATGTCAATACAAGCCATACATATCAGTCATGCCTAGAAATCAGACACAACCAATCGAGAAAACTCGGCATTCAGATCTGCTTGGTGCAGTTCGGTCCAGTCCAGTCAGTACGTCATTCTCTCTGGACCTGCCTGCCAGGCTGCCAGGCTGCCTGCACATTTCTGACATTTTATTGATTGAAGAACCAACAACTGACGCACACAATGCGTTTGCAGACTACCCATCCCTTCCCCTCATGACCATTACCATTCTCGAGAAATGCAAATATTTAACAACATTGTTGTTTTTCGTTTTCGACAATATCTTAAACTAACGAGCACAGAGAGCAGGCCATTCCGTAAACATTGGGCTTTTATTAAAATGCACATACTCGTAGTAAGTCTGCAGAACGCATTGCATTGAATACATGATTGAATATGAATGAATGAATGAGTACATACTGGAATGACGGATGATGGTTTTATGCTTGTGCGTTCTTCTCCTCTCTTATTTTCCTTCTTTTTTTTTTGTACCACACACGATTCCACAGTTCACAATTATTCTTGTTATTGGACATGGACATGCATAAGTCACAGCGTATCCGAATGAATTATATACATTTATGTTGATGTATGATTCATTCACAGAGCTGAAATGAATGCTCTCTGGGTTATTACACTGCTGAAATATTAAGTGAACGTCCTAAAATAGTACAAATAATATTTACGAATTTTTTGAATATATTATTTAACATTCCAAAAAGTAAGTTTGCATAAATATGAGTAAAGCATTTGCCAAAAAATCGACTAAACATTTTCCTAGTTTTTATTTCATTCATCAAGTTAATAAAATCAAGAGTAATACTTAGAAAAATTGGTTTATTTTTCATTCAAATGAGTTCGTAAGGACAATAAGAGAATATTATGCTAAAATTTCAGCTCTCTCGATTCTTTTTACAAAACAAACTTTACTACTTTTACTTTTTTCCGGTAGAAAAATTACATTTCTACAAACTTAGGAATATAAATATGTGTTTAAATCAAATTAATTTAAAACATTGACGTAGTGTTCAACATTTGGCATTTCTTTATTTCCAAATCGTCTCTGAGTGTATGTGCAGTTTTGTAGCAATTAGCTCTTATAGACACGTATCAATCAGCTGCTTGTCATTGACATTTGCATGCGTTGAATAGCTGAGCAACTGCTCGTGTTAAACACCCTTCGCTCATTAGTTTGAGTGGTGTGAGCCGAGCTAAATTAAATGACAACTGCAGACGTCTCTGTGATCAATTGACAGTAACCACAAGCTTGACCTCACCGAAACATCCCGAACATGAACTGACGCAATAAATGCGTTTCCAGTCGGGATTGTGTGCGTAATACGCACTGTGTGTGTGTGTGTGTTGTCCAGAAGTGTCAAATTACCCAGAAAGCCGTAAATTCGGGCCTTCTGGCTGCTGTCATTTTCGGGCCAAGCACCGTGCATTGCCGTTCACACAAAATTGCTTGCTGCTCATTCTCTGTGTTCTGTGTGTGTTAATCTGTGTAGCAGAGATTAGCGCCCCATATGACGATGACGATGACGATGATGATGACGATGACTATGACTATGATGGGTAAAAGGTTGCCTCTTTTTCTCTGTATATTGGGACAAATGTGTTATCCGATGCGTTCTGTGGTAAATTGATAGCCTTGTCCACTGACCAAGAGCTAATTAGCTGCCGCCTGAGTTTGCTCGGGCCTGTTGTGTTCTGGTCACCGATTTGCCAAATGTAGCGAAAGCGTGCGTTTCAGGTAGTAAGTAATCCAATGCAAAGAGGAACTGCTGCTGGTCGAGCCTCGACAGGATAGGACAGGAAATCTCACACCAACGAACAAGGCTTATAACTAATACCCGTATGTTTGACTTTTGTCTACCACATTCATACATACCTATATATATATTTTTAAGTAATTAGTAATGCACAAAGCGAAAAAGTAGCACTAAAAATATTTGCGGTTTTTCCTTGAGTTTTTCATTACTTACTGAATGCTCAACCCGACACGACCTGACCCGACAGACAGACAGACAAACAGACAGACAAACAGACAGACAGACAGTTTGTTCCTTTTTTGCTAATCACTCGAATACGTAAATCCTGTTTTCACAAACTGGCAGCTGTTGCTGGAATATTTCACTTGAATTGCGTTCCGGATTGTTTGCTTTAGTCGACTTTTTGTTGAAATCTCCTGATGGAAATAATTGTTTATGCATTAAATAAGCCGAGAGCACAGAGAGTGCAAAACAAAACAAAGCAAAGCAAAGCCGAGCACCATGAGACAGACAACTGACAAAATAGACCACGTCCATTGTCCTGGCAATACCAACAAGTGAGAAGACAACAACAATAACAAAAAAATGTAGGAAAAAAAAATAAGGGGCGCTTAACATGCTGACAGCAATACAATGGTACTTAATGCCCTACCTTAGAGAGGGTAGATTTGTAAGGGCTCGTATTTCCACATTTTGCACATTTATGATCATATCTAATTCCATGATGGACAGACAGGGAGACGGACAGACTGTCACATGTCAGGGGATTAGCTGTAGGGACTGTTACTCAACTCAACTTGTGATTGTTATCACACGCAATTTTGTAATTTGATGAAAACAAACGAATTAAGATAAAAATCGCGATGCACACGGTAAATCCAGTAGTTCTTTACCGAACAAACAAAGCGAAATCTCTTCGCTTTCTGAGTTCATCTGTAATCTGTGCCCAACAATCGCTCTATAGTTTCACATTGTGAAACCTGATGTTGCTTAAGCTACCAGCTTCTGTAGTTACTTTGCGTAACCCAAGCCACGCATTGTACCTTCCAATCGCTAACCTTTCGAAGAAAGGAGGACCTTATAATCAGCGCGACTTAAGTACTTTGTCACTTTACTTAGGTGTGAGCTAATTGATGCTTGTTTTGCTCTCTCAAAAGAAAACAATAATCTTTCATTTCTCTTTAGGTGCTATCTAACGAGTATTCAACCTCTTGTGACCTGAAAATGTTTCCTTACATGAGTTAAATATTATGAAACTTATGTTATTTGTAGGAAACATTAAAGCCCTATATTCACATTTAAACACCAACATTGTATTTCCAAATGTTTATTATCTTATAATATCTAGGTTCAAAACGATAATAGAGCTGTCCGTCTTAATATTTCAAAGACCTCTCCTTAATTTAAAACTAGCTTTTAATTTAGTAGCTTTGTAAATCATAAAACGTCACCAAATACTTAAAAGCCCATCAATTAACTCAACTTTTGACAAGGTCTTAAATAATTTTGAGTCAAGACTTCCCACAACGTATGTTAATTGATTATCACACAAAGAAAAAAAAAATCACATTTGAACTGAGCCGAAGAAATATGAAAAAACTTTTGGGCAGGCAAGATCATACATAATCATCAGTTACTTCATACAGAAGTCAACTTTTGATTGTTGTTACTCCACATAGAAGCAAATTATGCATGCTGACTGAAAGAATGAATGAAAGACTATTTTATAAAGACGTAGAGTCATTATAGGCAATTGCCATTAATGACATTTCGACTGGCCAATAGTTAACAGAGAGGTAGAAACGACGACTGATCGGAGGGTGATCGGAGGGCGAGACGACGAAGTAGAAAAACAAATTAAGTGGCATTTCCTGCCACTTGCGTCGACTTCTTTATTTTTCCCATCTGATCTTTTGTCGGCATACCCATACCCAATAATTATATGCGCCATAAGCGCTTTGTCATCTTACACACAAACACACACACACACATACGCACACATTGTATGTTTGGGGGCCTAGAAAATGCAGATTAATGCCTGACTTTGCCTGACTGTTGTTTGCCTTCTTTGGCCATTGTCATAAGCATAATTTTCTCATCGATCTTGTGATTAATCATAAATTGTATGTATTGCCTGCCTCCCTGTGTGTGTTCGTGTGTGTGTAAAATGCCGACAAAAAACCACCAAAGTCAGTGTCCGACTCCGAGTCTGAACAGATGTATTTCATTAAAGTAACTGGCGTTGTTTCTTTATCCATTGGCACAAAGGCATCGGCAGCGGCACTGGCACCAAAATAGTCGGTGGCCATAATATGGTTCGATTTTATTCGAAAATTAATTGAATTGCCTCAAGGGGCATTCAAGAGCACGCCTGATTACATCTGCCAGCTACCAGTGTTCCACATTTGATCGATCTATCAATGTACGAATCAAGTATTACACAAAATGTTGCATAGTGTAAAAGATACTTGTTTGCTATTGGGTAAAGGTAAAACACATAATTAATATTCACAATTTAAGACAAAAATATTTTGTGTTGTCAATCAGATTTTGTAAGATTTAAATTGTAAGTTAGCAATAAATTATTGATAAAACCACAAGTATGTAATATTTAATAACGGAATAATGCAATTAGTTGAAAAAGATTATTTTTAAAAAAATAAAGAAAAGCAAGAAAACTTCTAACAAAGTAATTATTGTATTCCTGCTGTTGCAACTTCAAAAAAAATGCAATCTTGCAGTTCATCTACGAGCCATATGCTATGATTTCGCGAAAAGAATTAGTTCGCCATGTTTTACACTTTGTTCTCTACAACAACAGCAGTCAGTCAGTCAGTCAGTCGATAAGGACAAGGATTTATTGTATAGGGAGATAAAAATCGAAATAACCTTATGATGGCTTTATTCTATTTCTCAATTCAGTATTTCTCAATTGAAGCAACAGTGGCTTAGTTTACATATTTTACTTGCCAATTCAAGTTTTTTAGTTGGCTCACAACTATTGTTACTACACTGACAATAAAATACATTACCAACAGGCACAAGCGCTAAAAAATGCGTCAAGAAATTGCAGCAATTGCAATTGAACAGCACAAAAAGACGAGTCTGCAATAAGGTTAGCTGTAATCGGTAATTGCGCAAAGTAAAGTTAGTAAAGACTGAAGAAGACGTACAACAACAACAACAACAGCAAGGTGTTGCAAAGAAAGAGGCAAAGAGGTGTCCCACTACTTACTTGCGGCCAGTGTCTGTCTCTCTGTGTGTTGGCCAAGTGTTGACAATCCTCGTCAATTACGTTGTAATGCGTCTGCTGCCTCGATTGCTTCGATTGCTTCGGTTGCTGCTGTTGATGTTGCCATCTATTCCACTGTTGGCATTGACGCATTGCTTGACACATTATGATGCTTGATTTGTTGTCATGGCAATTTTGCCACCATTCGCACATTCGTTTTTCGTTCTATTCACGTTTAGCTCGTCCTCAAATGGCAATCGGATCGGCTCGGTTCGGCTCGGCACGGCACGGCACGGCTTGAATGCAATGCGAATTTTTCACTCATGGACAAATGAGTTTGTCGCCGGGGCCTTTTTGCGTTATAATTAGGCTTTTTGTTTTGGTCTAGAGTGGAATAGTTAACAACATATTTGCGCCTTTCCAGTTATTAATGGCTAACTCTGCACATGTTGGCATTTTTAACGTGTTTATCGCTATCGCAAATTGTTGAACTTTTTTTTTTTTTAACTGCATCGTTTACTGCATTTCTGCTTGTTTCTGTTTTTGCTCATTGTTTGGCATCTCATGAAAATGCATTAACAAAGGTTCATTGTAATGCAATAAAATGCACATTAAACAAGCAGCGTGTGGGGGGGGGGGGGGGGGAATCATTGTAATCAAGTTATAATTGATTAAACATTGCAACGGTTTTTCAAGCTGTTAATTTATTAACAACGGTATTTAATTATCTAAAGTTATTTAAGTATTTTTTAAATTCAGCAATTTTTAAATTTTTTCTAGCTATTATTAATGCAATTTACCATGTTTTTAACAAATTAATTATAATTTAAAATCTACATCATTTCGTTAAATAATATTAAAGAATTCTTTACTTCATCGTTTTCAACTCAAAAAGTTGCTTGTTAAAAATAATAACGATTTCAAATGTATATTTTAAGATATTACATCCCCAACATAATCAAAAGAGATAAATTTTGAAAGTATTTATGAAAGTTAAGGAGCCGCATAATGGATCACCACGAAGAGGCAATCTGGTAGGGCAATCCAAAGTAATGCAGTAAATTGCATTTAAGGATGTCCAAAATAAAAGATAACCCCTCTTTTCACATAATGACGGCGACGACGACGACGATGATGTTGCTGTTGTTGGCTGCCAAGTAAAAATTGTCAACACAGGATGGGGATGAGGATGAGAATGGGGATTGCCATCAATAGTAGATGTTGGCCCTTTGCGGCGATTTTTTCAGTTAACGCAGTTGACAGTTGACGGTCTGTCAAACGAATATCTGTCAACAAGCTGAACATCGTTTTCAATTTCGGAACGTTCGCAAAATGTCAGCGGGCACAATTTATGTATGTATGACACCGACTCCAACTTCGATTGCGATTGCGATTGCAAGCTTGCCGTGCTGGATAGGGAGCCGATTAAAGTGCGGGAGAGAGTTGCAATTCTCGTTGCAAATTATCGTATATTGGATTGGGATTGGGGCTGCATTCATACCGCATATATATATGTGGAATATATACACGTATATATATTTTTCTTAACGCTCGTTATAAGAGCAGTAGCCAGTAGAAGCAATCAACCAGAAGGGAAAACCAACCAACCAACCAACTTGACTGTCGACTGACAGACGACCTTCCATCAATCGATGGATAACCGAATGGAATAGGGGTTGGGGGAGAGAAGACGCAACACACACACACATTTTTATATGCGTCTGCATAATGAGTTGCAGTTGCATTCATTCGATGTCGATTCCGTCGTTGTCGTTGTCAATGTCGATGTCCTTAGTCTGCTGTTGCTGTTGCTGTTGCTGCTGTTGATTATCCCTTGACAGGGCATCAAATGCGAAAACGACCGCCCAATTTACATACAATGCACATCAATCCACCAACATCCAACAACAACAACATTCAAGTACTGTCAGTGTCACTGTAGCCTGGCAGTGCGCACCTTTGTGGCATCAGTTTCTCTCCTCTCGTTCTCTCTCTCTTTGCGTTCTTTTTAGCATTCGGATGCCTTGCGGATGGATCTCTTTACCTTTTGGGTTCGGCACAATCAAGCGTACTTGTTGTCCAACTCCAATGGCCAACAACTTCAGCCGGCCATGACACAAAGATTGACAGCATGTCGTCGCTGTTTGGAAACCTGATTGACATGAGTAATCAAGCAGCCGAAATGTGCCCACAAAACGCAGCCAGAAATGACACGAACAACAAACCAACATCCCAAGCAACCCAGCATTGGCAACAAACGTGAAACTGCGTAAGGGACCAATTTAAAGCTAACTTAAGCTGAAAGCAGTTTTAGACAAATAATTCTAAGTCAGCATTCAATAATATAATATGTTATATATATTTATTTGAATGTTTTAAATAAATGTTACAACAAAATTAGGAAATACTTTCTATTAACTGCTGAACTAGTTTTGATAATTATCAACAATCACTTTTAAACTTTTACTAAGATTGCGATTATAGCTTATGTTCGACTTTGAGATACTCTGTGATTAACTCTTCAGTAATGCAACAAAAAATAAATTTTAACATGCTGACATATGTATATGTAACTTAATTTAATAATATACATTCAATGTGGAATTTAAAAAAAAAAAAAAAAATGTTGTTCCAAGTATATTTCATATACAAGTTAATGTAAAATACATTTGTAGCTGAAACTTATTCTATATACATTTTTATATTGTACTGGACTTACACTTAACCTGAACATATCACATATAATTATATACAACTTTGAAGTTATTTAAATTAAATATTTTTTTAAGGAAGAACAACATTAATATTGCCTTATAATGGCTTGAAGATTTTTATAAAAATCTGTAATGAAATTTTGAGAATAAAAATAAATATTTCAAATCTTAAAAAGCATTTACAAATGTTTTTATATGTATTTACGCATTTAATCATTATGTTTATTTTTAATAAGTTTTACAATACTTTAATGATTTTTATATTCAGGTTATACTCCATATATGCTCCAATTTGCTTAAAAATTTCGAAAAAATTTAAAAATTCTAATTCCATTAGCTACAAAGCTTTCAGTTAACACATATTAATGATCACTTTTGAAACTCTTTAAAACTTTACTAAATATTAAATTAAATTTGCTACATTTTTCAAGTTACAAAGTGTTTAATTTAGAAGAATGCAACGAAACCTTTTGTAAAAAGTAATTCCCCTCGCATCAATTTGATATCCAATTGTCAGCTAATTTACGCATCAAATGCAAATTATTGACCAAGAAACGAACGAAACGAAGACAGCTCCCCCAAAGCACAACAAAAAAAAAAGGAAAGAAAAAGAGGGAAAAGTGACGAGTCCTTTTTCGAAGTTTTACATGCCCATCCAATTCCATTGTCAGCATACTGTTCGTCGTTGTTGTCGTTCAAGTTTCGCCTTTGATGAAGGCGACACGACATTGACAGACGGCAGCCGATTGACTTCTGACAGCCTCCAACCCAGCCAGCCAGGCAGCCAGCCAGGCAGCTAACCAAGCAAAACCAGTCAGGCAGTTCTGGCAACTGGGTTCGATGATCATCAACATCGTTTTGCGATGGTGGTTGGTGGAGGAGAAGCGGAGACGAGTGCAATTCTGATGACTTTTTGTCAGGCTGATTGACGTCAACGACTCAACGACGTACGATGCTGGCGTATATAAATCTTTGGCTGCCTCATCTCATCGCATCTCATCTCATCTCTGGGATTATGGACGGGGACATAAACAATGCCATTTTAAATTGGCCATCGATGCCACAATAAATTCTACAATAAATTACTAGCCATGGATTTCATTTAAATTAATATAAAAGTAACGTTCGTTTATCGCTTGCGCAAATAAAAAACACGTCAGTAATTGCTTTTTTTCTTTGGGCGAAAGTCAAAAACGAACTTGAACTAAAATTGGGCGTAACTAATTTTGAAAGTAAGGCTTAAGCTAACGAAACTCTGACTATAAAAACTCTGGCTTTAACTCAGTTTAGACACAGTACGCTTGGGTTTTGAGAGTTCAAACAACGACTAGCTGAGATCAACCAGAGACTTGAAATCAGTAACAGCACCATGGTTCAGAAGGTAATATAAAAATCAATCAATAATAAAAACTCCCTAACTCAATCCTTTTGTTTACACGCAGATCTTCATTGCATTCGCCGTAGTGGCCAGTGTGGTCATTAATGCAGCTCCTTTTCATGGCGGTGGCGCCACCAGTCATGCCTCTGTGCATAGGGTCTCCCATGACGATCACTCGGGCGGTCATTATGGTCATGGTCATGGTCATGATGAACACCACGACTCGCATGCCGAATACAATTTCAAGTATGGCGTCAAGGATCCCAAGACTGGCGATGTCAAGGAGCACAGTGAACATCGTGATGGACACAAGGTGACTGGACACTATGAGTTGATCGATGCCGATGGACACAAGCGCACTGTCCACTACACTGCCGATAAGCACAAGGGCTTTGAGGCTCAAGTGCATCGTGAGAAGGTGCATCATTATGTGCCCGAGCATCATGGTCACAGCGGTTATGAGGGTGGACATGTTGAGTTCGAGGAGCATTCATCGGGACACTCCGGTCACTCCGGTCACTCGGGTTTCTCGGGACACGGTCATGAGGATTATCATTCTCATGGCGGACACCATGGTTCCAGTTCCAACAGCTACTCCATTAAACAGGAACATGGCCACGGACACGGACACGGACACAGTCATGGACACGAGGAGGCACACATTGTCTATGAACACGATGCTGGACACGATGCTGGTGGTCATGATGGTGGATATGAGCACGCATATGCTGGACACGAGCACAGCTATCATTAATTTACCAATAACATATCTCAACAGATCGATGTGATCTCAGCTTGATTATTGATTATATTGTACCAAATATTATTGTTATTTCCTAATAAATCTTGCAACGTTTTTCCAAAGTGAAATTTATGACTGTATTTCTTTCTTAACAACTCAGATGGACCATTAGCAGCACAACAGAATTGAAAGATGTACCCTTGATTTTAGGCCGTGCTGTTAAGTAACAGTACATTAGTCTGTACCATAACATTTACATGTACATTGAGAATTAATCTGAAAAAGTGTAGTTCATATTCTGAATTTAAAAAGGATTTGATTGTAATATAAAATAAATAAATATTTAAAGAACCATTTCATAAGGCTATGTAGAATATTTTCACAGTATTTGGTCATAACATCCTAACAATTTGAAACGAAAACCATTTCAAATAATTAACATATAAACTGCAGAAAGGTAAATGAGAAAGCCACAGATAAAATCCAGTATACCGCAATTTGCGACATAATTTATAATCATTCAAACTGCGAAGGCAACCCCTATTAGCAAAAAGCAACAACCACAACAAAACGAAAGGAAAAACAAGTAAGAAGGCTCTAGTCGAGAAAGCCCGACTAGACGATACCCTGATTCCTATACTTTATGCGTACAGTCAGTGCTTGGAAGTATGTGTGTGTGTGTCTACGCACATACTTCATACTGCATACACAACTTCAATGTCCCATATCTCCGGTGTTTCTTAACCGATTTTAATAAAAAGATTCATTAATTTCACAGATTTTCATTATTTTGTTTTATAATTCAAATTGCATCTCAAAGTTTTCCAAATTCAAGATTTTGTTGTTATCGATCCCATGTGTATATCGGAAACGGGCAAAGTTATCGAAAATCGGAAACAAACTTGTACTGCCTAGGGATTAGGCGAGCTTAAGTTCGAAGTCTGGAGTCTCTAGCTCTTATAGTCTCTGAGATCGGTTGTCTCATACATACGGACGGACACACGGACGGACGGACGGACGGACGGACGGACAGACGGACATGGCTATATCGACTCGACTATTGATGCTGATCAAGAATATATATACTTTATGGGGTCGGAGATGCTTCCTTCTGCCTGTTACATACTTTTGCACTAAATCATTATACCCTTTTTTCCCATTTTTAATGGGATCAGGGTATAAAAAAGAAAAACGAAGCATATTTATCACTTACCACACAAATTCATATTGCGCGACGCAAAAAAACGAATACGAATAGTATAATAAATAAAAATAATAGCAACTGCAATTTTCGCACTATATTTTATGTATAATGTATAATATGCGTGCCACACACAAAAACACACACGCACACACACACACACATACACGAAACGTATAAAAATAATAAATTACTTCAATAGCCGGCTAACTGTTAGGGTAACGGTAAGGGGTACGGTGTGTGGTGGGGTGGTTAGAGGGAGGGAGGCTGTGCGACATAGCGAAGAGCGTTTATTATGCGCACAATAAACGCGGCGGGCGCAGTGGCGACATAAATTAAATTTATGATGCTTATAAATATTCCACAGTCATTTGTAATATAGCAACAAGGAGCAGGAGCATGAGCAGGAGCAGGACACGATGGCAGAGGCAGAGGCAACAGGATAACAGCAAGGATGCAGCCTGTCTGCTGTACAAATTGTAGGCAGCCAGGGGTAGAAATACACACACAAACACACACACACACACACACACGCTCGCACTCGTAAATTAAAGAGAGATCGCTGCGAAATAAGCGCTGATTTATGAATATGGGACGAGTTTCACCCGACAAAAAGAAAAAAAAAAAACATTGTCAGGCACATTATGTGAGGAACTTTTAAAAAAAAGCAAATCATCTAGAGAGCCCATAAAAAACATAAAAGCTCAAAAGTTTAAATGCAAAACCTACACTTTATAGATATATATTTATACATGGATATATAGGGCTATAGCTGAAAGTGAATGCGTAATGCATGAAGAGCTACCAACATTGAAAACATTCAACATTGATGATTTATATGTATGTAGTATGTATTCAAGTATATTCGCATGTTTCAATCTTTCATGACTGACCCAAATTATCCCCTTGTCAAGGGCAACTCACGCACATAACTCTTGGATTTAATTTGTTTAAGTGCATAAATCAGGATTTTATGCAGCATATGCTTTAGCTGATGTTTCAAAGAATGCGAATGCGAATACCAAATTCAAAGCATGCATTCAATGATTTAGAAATACCCGAAAAATAAATATGTACTAGAGATATATGAATGTTCTCGAGAAGGTCTAACCATCCATTATAACTGACAAGCTTGTCAGCTTCTTTATAATTTAAAAGCTGATAATAATTGCAATAACACAACAATAGATTAGATTTTATAGATTTGTATAACTGTATGCACTTTTTAAATATATTAAAAGTATAAGCAATTTAATAGTTAAACTTAAAATCCTAAAACTTGGGTAACATTGTAAGTTCTTTAATTTTGAAAAAAATCTTTAGTAGAAATCTTTTTAAATATATTTTACTGGTTTTTGTATTTAAAAAGCGAAACGTTTGTTGTCATAACAAATCATCTCATTAAAAAATTGTGCTAAAAAATAAAAATTAAGAAATCGAATACATAAATTGTATCCCAATAAAACATAAAAATTCAAAATTAATAATTATTTGTATATTAACTCTGTTTGTAATCATAATTTATCAATTAAACAATACATTTTGTGTCTCATAAAACTTTCAAAATCCATTAAATAAAATACTCGAAAAATATTTTAAAATATTAACAAAAGCACATAAATTAAATTGCTTGTGTTTAAATATGCAAATTATTTTGAGTTTGTGTTTTTTATAGCTTATATAAGTTATAAAAAAAATTAATGTTTCGCTTTTAAGAACCTTAAAGTTAATACACACATAAATATATATACGTAATTGATTTGTTTGTACAATAAAATGATTTTGCTTTAATTTTCAATCAGGTTTTGTCTTATCTGGTTTATTTCATAGAACTGTTTAGTACTTTGTGTTTAATGGCAAAAACGTTTTTCGATTGTGGTAAATAAAGTCATTAAATCGTCACTTAACGCGAACGCAGTTAAAACCCAATATTTATGTCTTAAATGGATTTTCAGTTTGAGTTAGCAGGAAATGGAAATTCTATTCGGTTTGGGCATAATGAACATACAAATTTGTGTGTTCCAAAAAGGTGAATCAATAAATTTCGCGATTAACCTCAATTAACATTAACTCAAATGTAATTAGTACTTGTTGCGAATTCGTATCGCTTAAGATCTCGATCGATTTTGGAAAGTAAACAAGGCATTTAATGCAATTTAATCATAAATTCAATGTTTGACACTCTACACACTCAATTTATGTGCACAAATGAAATGTAAATTTAATTTGAAACTTTTTTAAGCTGGCGAGAACATTAAGTTCGCTCAGATCATAAATTAAGTTGATTGCGATTTATTTACCTAAAATGCAAAGAAACAACACACAACCGAATGAATTTGAATTTAAGTAGTAGAGTTCAGTTTTAGACTTCTCAAATATAGGTATTATTACTAAACACAGACAAACAGAAACACGGACAGACAGTGAGTCGAAAAAGTAAGCGAACGCGTTGTTCATTTGCATTGCAAATTGTTTTGGTTGCGCATAAAAATGAAGTAAATATATATTTTATGTTTCACTTGTCGTCGTTTAATGCCATAAAAATGTGTATGTGTCTTATTAACTGATGAGGCTATCTCTCTCGTTTAACACACACACACACACACACACACACACAAACAAAAACCGGTATGGCACCAGCCAAGACCAAGCAGGGCGCCCCCAATCTTTGAGAGAGCGAGCGCGCCCGTTACCTGCCTTGGTGTCATTAATTTTGGAATCGTAAAGCCCACAATATGTCAAATGAGACCACACAGCGTCGTTAAATTCAAAGTTTATGGCACTCACTCAGGGTTCGGTTCGGTTTCGGTTTCGGTTTTTTTTTTTGTTGGTCTTTGAATTTTTTTATCAGAGAGTGGCGTTTTTAATGGTTTCGCTTTAGGTGCTGTGCCTGTCTAAATGTGTTGCGTGTTTCGGTTTATAAACGCTTGCCACAAAATTAAGCGTAACTTATTTGTCAAGCGCACCAACTTTTCGAACTTTGTTTCGATTTCGTTTGCCCATTCGCCTCAATTGGGAAAACTTGATATCCACACACACACACACACACACCACATGAAAAAAGGTATCACTTATCATACCAGATCGTGCTGACACAAACATATTACTGACCGTCATTACTAATTAGTGAAAGACAATCTTATTGTGTCGGATGTAAATACAACTAAAAGAGTTTAGTTAGCCCTAGATTTTAAGTATTTCATACCACAGCAAAAAATTAAATAAAGATTATAGGTACATGCAAAACAAGTAGGAAGGCTCAAGGCGAAAAATCCCGGCAAGACGATTCCCTGAACCCTATACTTAACGCGTACAGTCAGTGCTTGTAGGTATGTGTGTGTGGGTGTGTGTACGCATACTGCATACTATATACTTATTAACTTCATTGTTCCTGCTGTGTTTCTCAACCGATTTGAATAAAAATTTCAAAGATTTTCATTATTTTATCGAATGTTTCAATATATACTTAAAGTTTTCCAAATTCAAGATTTTGTTGTTATCGATCCCATGTGTATATCGGAAACTGGAGGAGTTAACGAAAATCGAAAACAAACTTGTACTGCCTAGGGATTAGGCGAGCTTAACTTCCAAATCTGGAGTCTCTAGCTCTTATAGTCTATGAGATCGATGCGTTCATACATACGGACAGACGGGAGACGGACGGACGGAAAGATAGACGGGCAGACAGGTGGACCATGGCTATATCAACTCGGTTGTTGATGCTGATTAAGAATATATATACTTTGTGGGTTCGGCGATGCCTTTCTTCTGCCTGTAAAGTATGAAATGTTTAATATTTGTTTTAAGCTTTAAGATTGCAAAAGACTTTATATATTCTAGTTAAGAAATATTTTTATTGATTGATTCCTTAATGGGATTTCGGTCTGATCATCATTTGTACAAATTTAATTGCGTTTAAATACCCACTTCGCCACTTAATTCCATATCCTGAATTTGAATGTTTTCCATTTAAATTACTAAATTTATAAAAAAGAGAGAGAAAGAAAGAAATGAATTAGTTTGGGTTAAAATAATTATATAATATATTTTGCGTGAATTACCTTCTGTAACAAGCATTAAACCACCAAGCAGAATTCCATGTTTTTGCACAACTAGAGCCAGAATTATCATTATCCCGATCTTTTGTTGAAAACTTCATGTTCTTATGGTAGTTCAGTGAATCACCAGCAGTTCCAGAATAATCTCCAAGCATTTTTAACTCATACGACTCTTCCTCGTTTCCAATAAGAAAGTGATCGTACCTAGCATAGGCAGTATTACCGTCAAAGTCCTTAAGATATATATACAATTCGTGGGGCTCAAATTGTGTCAGCAAGTGAAGTTTCTCCAGTCCCAAAAAGAAGTTTCCACGCAAATCTCCAAAGCCTGCCTTATACGATTCCCAATTTCGATTAAAGCTCACACTTCCATCAATTCTTCGCTGGACTACAGTCCAACCAGAACCTGCCAGTGTGGACTCACAAGGAGCGGAGAATGTCCCAATGTTGGGCAAATTGAACTTATACACATCGGTCGATTTACCCAGACAGTTTGAAGGGATAGAACTCGGTTGCAATTCTGAACACTTTGACTTAAGGTCGTTCAATTCTTTAACATTACCATTTAGTTTGGACTCGAGATAAGTTATTGACTCATCCTTTAAAGCGCACTGCTGTTGGAGTTTAGTTATGTTCGCATCTCGATCATGGATTTGATTTTGTAAGTCTTCCACTATTTTTTGATTTGCATCGTTTAGGGCCGGTTTTAGTTGACTGTTTTGCAGTTGAAGTTTAACTATAGTCATTTCTAGTTCATTTATTGTATTTTTTAGTTCACCAAGCTGTTCTTCCTTTGATTGAAAAGTGGCTGCATAAATAAGTAACGGTTTGACGACCTTGTAGCAATATTTGCCACAAATTGCATCGTGTTCGCGAGATTCCTTTGAACATTGTTAAAAACACAAAATTAGTTTCGAGAATAGTGATACCTTGTTTATTTAGAACACTAACCGATTCACCATCAGATCCATAACTTAAATTGAATAGTGATGCCATCAATAACACTATTAAGAGTCCTTGTTGCACATTCATTTTAATTATTCGCGATTTAGTTTCGGTTTGTCCTTGTTGCACATTCATTTTAATTATTCGCGATTAAGTTTCGGTTTGCTGCACAGCTATACAAAATTTGTACTAACTAAAACGGATTCCCAAGCGAAAAATGAAACCTCGTCTTTGACAATTTCTTGCGGTTAGTCAACATTGAACTCTGACCGATCTTGATCAAAACATCCGTTTATATAATAGCGATAAGTAAGTAGACTGTAATCACCTAAGAAGAACAGCTTGATCCGGGTGGCGCTTGACGCTTGACTTTGTTTGCGTGTGCAAGCTTATCAGAAGGGCTGACGTCATATTCAATTGCTAGAAATAGTTTAATGCTGTGGTCGTTTGCGATTAGAACGATTTTCTGTAAGTATGCTTGTTTGATGCCCATCCGAGAAATAACAAAAAAGAAGGCTCTATCTAGTCGAGAAATCCCGACTAGAAGATACCCTGAACCCGATACTTTACGCATACAGTCAGTGCTTGCAAGTATGTGTGTGTGTGTGTACGATTATACTTAATACTTGACTTATCTTCGGTGTTTCCCAACCGATGTCAATAAAAATTTCACTGATTCTCAATTTTTCAAATACCGTCTCAAAGTTTTTCAAATTCAAGATTTTGTTGTTATCGATCCCATGTGTATATCAGAAACGGGAAGAGTTATCGAAAATTGAAAACAAACTTGTACTGCCTAGGGATTAGGCGAGCTTAAGTTCCAAATCTGACTCTTATAGTCACTGAGATTCACGCGTTCATACATACGGACAGACAGACGGTCGAAAAGACGGACGGACAGACAGACAGATTTCGACTTGGCTGTTGATGCTGATCAAGAATATATATATATATATATATATATATATAATTACTTTTGCACAAAAACCATTATACCCTTAGTTTTAATGGAACCAGGGTATAAAAAGTAAATCATTGTGTATACACGAATATCATTTTGAAAAGCAGGTTGACAGTATTTTGTTATAAATTCAATTTAAAATATTTGTTTTAATAAAATATATATAAGTATTGAAATATTTCATTCGATTTATTACGAATATCAAAACGAAATAGCAAAAATATGTTTATATCTCAAAACAAAAACTGATTACTGAATTATTCATCTAGGGTATTTTTAAATGAGTCTTTGCAAATAATTTCTCAAATTAAATATTTTTGAGCTAATCAATATACTTAAGTACTCATATAACTTACACTGAAATATTTTTATTTGATTTTCATTTTAGTTATGTCAACTAATATATTAAAGGAATTTTTCTTCATACAAATTTTTAATATTTTTTAGATTTATTTTTTTTATATATATTAAACTGTTGTCAGAAATAATTGCAAAGTTGCATAAATAATTTAAGATAAATACTTAAAACCAGGAAATCAACTTGCGCAATACGCAAAAGCTAACGCCCCGAACATTATCACTTAATTTAGGTGTCACAGTGCAGGACTTGAAAAACGGACAGTAAAATTGACAAAATTCAAATCAATGCGATTGTAACAGCTGCCCGATGGCAACATAATAATCTTAAACGCTTTATAATAAACATAAATGTTTGAAATGCATGTGTCACACACACACACACACACACACACAGAGAGAGAGACGAGGCCACGGACTGAACCAACTCGATGGCCACACACTCGCAGCATGGGGTCCACCTCCCCCTCTAAGGCCGCTCTCCTCTCTGTCTCTCTCTCTCTCTTTGGCATTTTGGTTTGTGCCAACTGACCGACTGAATGCATGGAAATTGTTTATGGGCATTTTCAATGTATATGTAATGCATGGTGCGTGTGTGTGTGTGTGTTCGGATCTGTGTGGTGTATTTGAATTTAACTGATTTTTAATGTGCATGCCGACATGTTGGAAACTGAAGTTATGGACGCATGGGAGAGGGGTGGGGGACGCAAAGTGTGTGGGCGGCACGGCAAACACATTCACAGTGTAAGATAAATAATCACATGGGGCATTACTTTGGGGTCGCCGCTTGGCTCGTTTTTGCATTTAGCCAATTTGTGGCCAGTTTATTGCTGGATACATTTGGCATGATTGGCATTTTTTCAAATGGATATAAGGGGGACAGTTGGTGTGAGAGGGGGTAGGTTTAACTACTGTTTAATAAACTTGTTGATTTATGGCTAATTAAATTAGTTGCCATATTCATTTAGGCTTGTTTACGCGCTCATGCGCAATGCGGCAGCCTCAATGGGTCAATGCTCAATGCTACTTGGAGTCTGAGTCTGAGTCTGTCTGTGAGCGTTTGAGCGGATTTTTATGATTAATGATCAGCTAATTTGGGTTGTACGACCCTGAAACACACAAGCACACACACAGAGAGAGAGAGAGAGAGAGGGAAAGAATGACGCCTTGGCTGTCAGTTATGCATCACGATTGAAGAGAGGCTGGCTTCCATTTACTTCCATCAACTCATCGTCAATCTTCCCAACCGACCGACTACCCATTGTCTATATAGCGAAATCTTGCCTCAGGTTCAACTACATCTGCGAAAATCGTGCTAAATATTTGAATGCCTAAAGGGTTTGGGGTGTTCACCACACACACACACACACACACACACCATCGCCATCAAACACACATAAGCTTTGCTTATCCCAAATTGTAATCAACATAATAATAGGCTCGCCTTAATGCTGATTATGGGTTACGATTTTCTTACATTGCCAGTGAATGTTTTTTTTTTGCCGCTTTTACGCACTGTAATTATGCCTTATACTCAACTAGTAATAACAAAGCTTGTCGCTTGTGACTAACTATAGACTTGTAACTTTCGCTTTACTAGCTCCCGCTCTCAGGAGAAACTAATAAATAATTATAGCTAACGTTTGACTGACAAGTTACCAAAAACCTATTTGCTGTTCATATGAAGAAAGTGTGTTTAAGTTTAGCATTTGCAACTAGTCATTAATCTTAATCAATTGATTAAGTAATGGATTTTTGTATTTAATCATTTTAAGTGTCAATAAAAATAGTTTGAAATTTTCATTCGAATCCTTTAACATCGAGATATATCTTCAATAAAAAATAGATGTAGAATAATAAAAATTTCTTTTTATATTGCAACTCACACTAAATATCATATAAATATATATTTGCTCGCACTTTATGTTTGTCATTTAATCAAAATCAATTTCGATATGATTGATATGATTAGGTAAAAAACAAAAACAAAAACCCTTTCGAAAAAGACTGTGCATAATAAATCATTGAAACCAAAAAACGTGCACGCGGCACACATTAGTCAAACGAGGCCAAAAACTTAAATATTAAAGAAAAAAAATTCAGGCAGTCGTTATTGCTATGAGTTTTTGTAGTTGTTGTTGCTAGCAAAACGCATAAACATTTTACAGCACAGCAAACAATTAACTAAAAATAACATAAAAGAGTAGGCAGTGACCCAGACGGGGCCACGAAACAGAAACAGAAACAGACACAGACACATAACCACATGAAATATGATTAATGAACGTCACAATCGCATTTTCGGGAAAGTTACATAAATTAACACATGTCTTTTGGCCATAATGAGTCAAAGTCGTGTCAGTCACAAACCAGAGACACAAAGGCGGTAAAAACAAGTTAATACATACGTATATAGTACTATAATTAATGTGCCACATTTCTTTTGCTGAATACCTAATGATGTTCCATCATTTTTTATCAGTTTGTAATTAAACTTAAAATAATTTTGATTTTTATAAATGACAAAAAAGTCATACAAAAAATTGTTTAAGATTGTTTTCGTGTTGAAGACAACTAAATTATATTACACAAAAGTTGCGAATGAATTAAAAAAAAATGTGTGTTTAATAAATAAATATTTTTAAAATTCTTTCGCTAGCTTAAAAAAGTTTTCAGCTTAACTAAAAGGTTCTAAAAATGTTAAGCAAAGACTTTCTCTAAGCCCAGTCAAGGTAAAACATTACTTTGTTTGAGTTCCATGTACGTTTAGCAACTCCAGTGGCACAATAAACAATTACAAGCTCTCATAAGGCTTTGAGTGCTGATCCGAAAGTCAAACGCCTGAAATGCCTCTCAACTGCAAATCCATGTCCATGTCTGTCACAGTTTTTTTCTGTGTACAAAAAGTGAAAACCAAACATAAAGCTTTTCTCCTCAAGAACAAACAAGTACAAAACTAAAGTTAGGTGAGAACAACTTAAATATACTCAATACCTGTTAATAATATAGATAAAAAGCGAATTGAATTTT
Source organism: Scaptomyza tumidula (assembly GCA_035044465.1). NCBI lineage: Eukaryota > Metazoa > Arthropoda > Insecta > Diptera > Drosophilidae > Scaptomyza > Scaptomyza tumidula. The sequence continues at coordinate 204,594 of JAWNNW010000902.1, read as the reverse complement.
ATTTGCTACATTTTCTTTGTATGTATTTATATGAAAGTTTTTAAACTGTTAAACATTAGGTTGATCTGAAAAGTATAAAAAATTAAAGGATATAAAATATTGGAAAGGATTAAAATATTTTAAAAAAAATCTTAAATTAATGCTTCTATATATTTTCAAAGTTGGCTCTTCTTCTTTAAACAGATTGCTGGTGCATAAAGATACAGGATAGCCAGTTTATCTATAGGGTATATAAATAAGAGCAAACTCTGGACCTGACAGCAACACCAAACTCCAACAGAGAGAGAGAGAAAACTGAGTGAGTGTGTAAAACTAACAAGAGACATGGAAAAATGAAACAAAGGGCCTGAGAGGGCCAGGTCAGGCCCGGCAACAAATGAAAATGCTTAGTTCATTCAAATGGGGCACATGCCTGAAAAGTGCGGCAATAAAAAATGTGTGCACATGTGCCCCCAGGACAGTTCACAGATAGCTCTCTAACGAACACACACACACACACACAGATACACATACACGTCATACGTGTAGCGACAGACAACAGGCAAAGAATGCAGCACAGAGAGCACCCAGATCCCATATCCCATATCCCCGATGCCAGTTGCCAGTTGCCAACGAGGGGAGCGACCAGTCTCAGGTCCGGGGCAGACACTAATTCGATCTGATAATCATGGAGTCCCGCCAAAGGGCATGAATTGTAATTTCCTCTTTCGCGGAATTAACTGTCGGCCCTGTCGCTTGCTCGGTTGGCTTTGTAGCGGTCTTTTTTGCAAAATTCTCTACGTATTTTTTTTTTGTCGTTTTGTATTTATTTTGTTTTGATATTGTTTTTTGGCCTGTTTCGCACACATTTTAAAATACACAAGAGCCATTGTTTTTATATTGTTTGTTGTTTGTTGGCGTTGCGTTGGGCAGGCGCTTTGTGTTTATGTGTCATATTTATTTATTTATTTAAAACATTGCGCTTTTGTTTTTGTTCCTTGTTGTTGTTATTTTGTTGTATTTTGTAGTTGCCTTCTTTTATCAAACGTGTGCATCCGCATTTCATTTCATTCCATTGCAAGCTTGAAAAGTCAAAAGCCTGGAAGCCATTTATTATTAAAACATATTTAATGTTGTGCATAAGCATATTATCCTTTGATGTTTCAGATATAGTACGATTTGGTTTATGAACTGTCTGTTTAAATTATATTTTTTTCATCTCACTTGACAATTTCGCAAAGAGTATTGTAGTTGAATTTGATTTAGCAAAAAAAAAAAATGTTAGAGTATGAATTTTTTGCCTTGAGTTACATAATAAAATAATATTCAAGTGTTGTTCATTTTTGACAATAAAAAAAGTGTAAGAAATACATTTATTATTCTAAGCTTTCTAATACAGATATACAACTATTATTTTTAGCTACCTGAAATTTCCCTTTAAGTGCAATATAAATCTAGAGATAAGGTATTCAAACTCTTTCTTTCACCTCGCACAGCGTCAGTTCACTGGAAAAACTGTCAGATGGCAATAAACAATAATAATAATAATACGAAAACGTAAACGACTAAAGAAAATTCCATTTGCACAAATGCCAGCGAATAGGTTCAAATCAGACGAAAAGCAGACCAAAACAAAAACTCAGCCGACTCGGAATCGGAAGCATAAAGATGATGGTTTTTTTTTGTATTTTTGGCCAGGAAAAGGCGAACAAGCAAGCAAGCAAGCAAGCAAAATTTTGCAACTGGGGGTAAAAATAAAATCAGCATTTTTAGTAGTTAATTTAATTTATAGCAGCATTTTTATGGTTGACTTTATTGCATAATAAAACATAATTTACTGCGCCATTGAGACTTTTGCGTTTACGTTTGCGTCGATGATTCTAAAGCGCAACCATATTCCACTTCGGCCTGGTTGAGTCGACGCTTGGCTCGACAGAGCGAAGAGAGCGCGGGGGGAGGTGCGGCAAGGTTGGCATGAGGCGTGAGGCGGGAGGAGGTGCGGTAACTGGTGTTCAGACAACGACTTTTTGTTTACGTTCGCAGAGATAGACAGAGAGAGAGAGCGAGAGAGCAAAGCGATTTTATTTCTGGGTTGGAGGCGTTGTGTTGCATGCCTCCTGTGCGCAAAATGAAGCTTTGCATATGTGTGTGTGCGACGACGGAAATCTGTCTGAGCTATACATAACATATATCGGATGCTGATTAAAGATGAAATATATATCAGATGCCTGTTAACGACAAACATGATTTATATGCCCCATTTCGGAAGTGGCACAAAAGTAAATACATCAAACTGTATTATGTGGCAGCTACTGGAAATTGTTATACTATTATTCAAAACGTTTATGCTATAACTATATTATACATATACTATATATTTTACTTGTAAGTGAAAACCTTATTTAAATATTTCAATTCTAGTCCCTTAAAAGTAAATACTCAGAAAACAGCTATTCAAATATTTTTTGAAATATTTTCGAATCTAAAATGTTTAAGTTTTAAACAATCTTATTCTCATTTTTTCATTTCATTCAATATTTCAATTACTTTTTTAAAAAGTATTAGAAAATTAAATAAATGTCAAAGCCTAGTTACATATTTTAGAATTTTTAAAAAAAGCTATGAAGTGTTTTTAAAACAAGCTTCTTTACTTTGAAAACAAGTTAATTAAATTTTTTTAACTAAAAGAATTTTCTCTTATTTATCATATGTTCAAATCATTTTTCAAGTCTTAAAGATTTTTTGAACTGATTTTAATTCGAGATCGTTTCACTTTATTTTCCCATGGAAAAACGCACAAAATATTTTGTTTTGTGTATTTGACTGCCGCCATTTGCAACTTGTAGCAGAGTCATTTGATTTAAGCACCAATTAAGAGCACAACATCATGAACATCAACACCAACATCAACAGATGATTACATTTGCAACGTCCAACGCGTCCGAAACGTCCTACCACAACATAACCGACTTCTTTTTGCAATTGAGGACCAACTGCTGTTAGCAACACAAACATTCCATCAGAAAGTCACATATATTTCATCAAAGTGAGCCCATCAAATGGAATTGCATCGCCGGCTGCCTTATGAGTAGTGCTATAAAAGCACAAGCTAGCGCTGAAAGGATCAACAGTTGAAAGCTAAGACCTCAACATGAACCTACAGGAACTAGTCTTGATTGTGGCTGTGGTACTGCCTCAATGCTTGAAGGCTCTGCGCTATAGTCAGGGCACTGGCGATGAGAATTGTGAAACGCTCAAGTCAGAGATACATCTGATAAAGGAAGAGTTCGATGAATTGGGTCGCATGCAACGCACCTGCAATGCGGATGTGATAGTCAACAAATGTGAGGGACTGTGCAACAGTCAGGTGCAACCATCGGTCATCACACCAACGGGCTTTCTGAAAGTGAGTTCCAAATACAATCAATTTATATCAATCAGTTAACTAACTTTGATTTGCTTAGGAGTGCTATTGCTGTCGCGAAAGCTTTCTCAAGGAAAAGGTCATCACGTTGACCCATTGCTATGATCCGGATGGCACTCGCCTCAATTCACCCGAAATGGCCAGCATGGACATTCGCCTGAGGGAGCCAACTGAATGCAAATGCTTCAAATGCGGCGATTTTACGCGTTAAACCCAAATCGCACCATATTTGCAAAGCTAACAAGCCCATACAACAAATAAAAGTTCTACCCCCTCAAAATATGCAATTGTTCACAATGTTATTTTCTCCTTATTTGTGCTGGTTCCCCGGGGATATTTGTATGTGTATGTGTGTGGGAGTGCTTTTGATTTGTTGATTGAAATCCAGTTGATATGATGGCTCCCGGGGCATTTCAGCAGTTCGCATTTGGCAAGTCAATTGTGGATTCGGTTTGTTGGTGTTGATTTACCATGTCCACACCATTTACACATCCACATACACATACATATATATATATAAATAGATATGTACATATATTTTGGCACATTTCGCTGCAGGCTGTTGACGTGCCGCATTGAAATTGGATTATTTTCCGTTTTCAGTTCGTGAATCCAAGCATATTTTTGATGGTTAGAGTATTTACTAAGAATCAAATATGGTTCTTGACTAAGATATGTGCATTGGATAAGTATTTGTATGTTAAGTTAAATGAAATAACTGAATATGCTTCAAGCCTCTTCTATTTTCTCACATCCGCATCTTGTAACAGAAAACAAAACAAAACAACACAACTACAAATAACAGTGTTTTCCTATGGTTACCCACACGGCAAAAGGTGCGTGACTGACGATCGATGGGTTGGCCAACGGAGCATAAGTTCCCCTCTCCCTGTCGCTCCGCCTCTTTAAATGGGATCGTCAGGAGAACTCTGGTGCTGTCTGCTAATGCATGTTATACATATAATTTATATTGTGTCGGCACGTTGCTCCTCTTCTTGTTGTTGTTGCTGTTGCTGTTGTTGATGTGGATGATGGAGCAACTGACGCGATGCCACCCAACCAAAAGTTAATGTAGCTGATGAGGCAGGCTTCTTGCTGCTGCTGCTGCTGCTGCAATGTCTTGGGCTGTTGTTAATGGGCGTGTCACCTAAATTATGAGTTTCGCACACACGGACAGAAAGACAGCGTCAGGCAGCTGGTGATTATATATGGATAGCGGCCCAGAAATGCTTAAGTAAATTACAGTGCGTGCAAATGTGCTTGTGAACATGAAATTATTATTTAGCCAGCCATCCAGCCAGCCAAGTTGGCTGCTGCCATCACCAAACAGCAAACAACAAAGCAGCCAAAGCAAACGCTGCAAAACGCGCACCAATTTGCAATTTACAATTAAGCCGATATGTATGCGCCTTACATGCACTTACTTTTTAATCAACTGGCCCAACTCAACTCAACTGGCAACACACGCTTAACATCAAATTAATACACTGAACAAATAAATTAGGTATGACCTCAAATGGCAAATTGCATCCAAAGAGCCCTAGCTTTATGAATCTTTTGTTTATAACAATGAAAAACTTATGAAAAAATAAAAATGAATCTTTTCTATATAAAATAAATTTTTCTTCAAATAAAGTTATATTAAAAGCTTGTTAAAAACATGAATAGCAAAAAATCTCATCATCATTTCTTAAAAAGCCCAAAAAAATATATATATATTATGTATAATATTAAATAACCCAAGTTCGTAGAAAACAACTTGAAAAAATTTAGTTTAACTACATACAAAAAATTAAAATGAAACTTGGTAAAGATTAAACGTAAATAGTTAAACATATTAATAAAATGAATAACATAATATTAAGGTAAGTTAAAAAAAGTAAGTGTCGGCTTATCGCAATCCCATATAGCATATTTTCTCTCAGTGTACGACTTTGTTATGCATTGAAGTATTCGAATAAGCGGCATTTCTTGACAACAACAATAAGAGCAACAAAATAACAACCTGGAAGTTGTTTTTTTTTTCTTCTCTTCATTGCCTAAGTGCAGCTTACGCTTGATTATTATGTTTGCGAGACCTGTTTCCGGGTGGGTAAGCATCGACAGGTCTTAAACTCAACTCAACTTTAAAAAAACCCAAGGAAGGGAGAGAGAGTGAGAGAGAGAGAGAGATCTTAAGTCTGAGCAACAGCGCATTCCACATTGTAAGAAGTATCTGCATCGTGTTTGCAAACTAATGAGTTAATTTGAAAGTTAAAATCGCTAGCTACACATGTTTTTATGTGTATAAAAACATAATAGGGGATACACTCGATTTTCTTGATAATTACAAGCCACGGGGAAAGAAAGAGTGAGACATTTTTGAGTTACATTGTCAGCTGTTGATTATTCCAGTTGATGAACTTAAAGATGCCCTTGAAAAAGGATTTTATTTAAAAAGCATTACAAATGTTAGCAATCGATAGATAGATGATAGATAAATATTTGTACAGAAACATAATTTTTTTACAGCGAAGGAAGCTATATATACTTTTTCTACATATTTTAATATTAAATAAATAATTCTACTCCTACGTTTTTTCTTTTTTTTTAATACAACTGCAAATGTAATAAAAAAAAGACGACTTGCGTGTGCTGAAGTTTAATCAGAAACAGTTAATTATTTATAAGTCTATCTTAATCATTACATTATTAGTACTGTATAATGATTAAAGACAACAACAACCTACAACCGATTCTTAACACACGCTGAGAACTTAATACTTAATACTTACATTGTCATAAGACAAGTCGTTTGTTTTGTATTGTCTTTGAAATTAGTACAAACCTAATATATATATATATATATATATATATATATGTGTGTGTGGAGTCTGTCACGTATATGAATACTACTAAATATGCTCATTTATTTTGTTTTTGCCTTATAATAAATTGTTGCATATTAATAAGAGCTATAAATTAAACGGATCAACAAAGCAACCGCATTGTGTCTAAGAATTCGCGTTATTAACATTATATTCGAAATTCGATTTCTTCCGAGTCTCTGAGTCTAATAATAAATGACTGTTAATTAATAACAAATTTGAAAGCAGCAACAATAAGTAGCTCTTGCTATTGTTGTTGTTGTTGTTGTCTTAACATACTTTTTGTGCTTAAATGCGTTGATATTGGCAATTAATTTGGATCTTGAAGTGTATTCATTTTCATATACATATACATATATGCATATATATAATTTGTTTGCTGTTTTGCATAATTTTGCAATTAATATCAAAGTGTGTCTGTCTTTGTTTCTGTTTGTCATTTTGTGATATATATTTTTGTGTGTTTTTATTGAAAGCCCAAGGCGAAATGTAAACAATTAACAAAAGCAGCAACAGCAGCAGTCACAAATCGCATTTGGTGATGGAAAAAGGTTGTTAGTGTGAACCAACAACAACAACAATAGCAACAATGGAGCGCCCACATTAACAAGAGCTTAGAGATAGCGTGACATCATTTATACATATAGATGAATCTTGTATCGATTGTATTTGCCACTTCGTATAGTTAATGTCTCTGGAGGAGGAACAATTTATTGAGTTTGGCAACTATTTTGCTGTGTCATTAGCACATTAGTTTCGCATTGATTGGAATTTATGTTGTGTTTATGTTTATGTTATGACTTTAGTTAAGACTTATGCTATTAACTACTATTTTTTTTTTTTAGCCATCTGTCGCTTGCTTTTGTTTTACTGGAATTTATGCATTTAGCTCAGAAAGTTGATTTTACCTTTTGGGAAACATTTAAGAAACTGAAAAGTTGTCATTGATTTACGAAGTTGTTTCCAAGCTGAACTCGACGATACTCTTTGTTTATACATCATGTCATCTTTGTTAATGGAAGTAAAAAATAATCGTTAGGGTATCTAAAGCTTCGTCGTAACTGTGTGTTTGTGCCACACAAGTTGTAAATTGTATAGCATATATCATATTTTTGCCAACTTGATTGCTTTACGGTTTTAAGTGGGGGTTGTAGGTTGGCGATGATAGGTAGGATAGGTAGGGGTTGAATAGTGCAAGGGGTGAAGTGGAGGGGTGGGGGGAGAGAGAATTGGGGTGGCACCTGTCAAGAGTAAAAGCGCAACGAAGCGAAACGTTTTTGCATTTTGCATTAAATTTATGATTTTTACAGCTGACATTTGCTTGGGGCGCCGCTCAGCGAGACCAAAAACAAATGCAACGAATACATCTGCGAGTGGTGGCAAGTGCCTGTGTGTGTGTGTGAGTTATATGCCCTGCAGCATGTGCGTACAGTGACAGAGCAGAACACGTAACAAACATATGAGTGTGACAGCAACAGCAGCGAAAACAACGACAGCAGCATATTTTTCAGCCAGCAGCAGCAACAACTGCTGCAACTGCAACAACAGCAGCAGCAGCAGCAGCAGCTGTCATAAGATAAAAATTCGCGCGCGCCTGCATTTTGCATAATCAACTGCAACTGTTTACAAGAAGACAGAGTGAGAGAGAGAGGGAGAGGTGAGGTAGCAGCGACATATTCTAATGCATTGCGACATGAAGTGACTGCAACGGCGACAGTTGCTGTTGCCGCTTGAGAGGCGGTGACAGCAACAACAACAACAGCAACAACAACAAGCAAGCATGCAGTGGAAAGAGGCAAATAAAAAGTGAGCTGATTTCTTGTTCCTGCATGCCATGTCATCTATTTTTCCTGTCAACTGTTTCTCAGCGTCGTCGCCTTCCACTTTTTAGCTGCATGCAAATGAACTGCAATTATGATAAACGTCAACAGTTGACCGGATACGAGCAACTAGCAAAAGTGAGCAACTATCTGACTAACTAAGTAGCTAAACGACAATGAATGAAAATGATCGCCATTATGTTGATGCCGACGTTGATGTCGAGGGGCATTTATTTCGCTGTCAAAGGTGCGCCTTTCGCTCAACAACTACTAGTATAAGTTATTATTATTAAAGGATGCAAGAAACTATTTAATGCGTTAAGAGAATTTAATGATATATAAAAAGGCCTTTAACTTGATTTATCTAACGTTTCATATCGTGATAAGTTAGTGTGCAATTTTTTACTGCAAAAGCTCCTTGAAATAAATAATAATAATCATGGGTTTGACTTAATAACGTTGCAATATGGAGAGAAATCGGATTGCAGCCCTAAAAAAAACACGAAAAAAAATTTAGAACACTTTTTTATAGGTACTTCATAAATATATATATAACTTTTTCAAAGTATCTAAACATTTTAAAAAGTAAGCATGAGAAAAATACACAGAAAATAAAATAAACAACCTTTTTAACATAATAAACGTTCCTTAAAATGTTCTCCATATGAAAGACTAATTTCCTTACTTTCTTTTAAAAATAAACAGACTTTTTTTCGATTATTTTGCTTCTTAGTTTTGAGCAAATATTCATTCAGATCTGACAAGCGTTTTTTTTTATTAACTAAGTTTTGTTGCCTAAAATAATTGATCAACAAGCATTATAAATTTATTTTTTCTGCAACAATTTACATGAATGGAAAAAAGGCGAGAGAACCAATTGATGTTGTTAAACCTGCAGCTATTTTTGGTACCTAAGTGTATGTACTTGTTCATTAAACGAGGCAAAACTTAAGCAAACAAAAAAGTAGAGAAGAAAACAGCACAGAATAAAATATATTACAAAAAAAAAAGAAGAAAAAAAACATACTTATATGAAATTGATGCTAACATATGTTGCCTGCTAGCCTGGCCTATGGCAAAAACATTTTTCTCTGCCATTTTTCCTTTTTTGCTTACTCAACAAACCACACACACACACAGACAGACGCACACACACACACACACACAGCTAGAAAGTTACACTTTATGCACATTACTCATACGCCCCAGTGGGCAAATTTATGAACTCGCCAACACACTTGAGTCGACGACACATAAGCTGAATAAAAACGCACACACAGAGTGAAAGAGAGAGAGAGAGAGAGAGGGAGAGAGAGAGAGAACGATACTAACAATAAGTGCGTTTGTATGTTTATTAGAGAGTAGGTGGAAGTAAAGCAGCTTGTAAAATATATGCCAAGGGTTAAAAAGTGTGCAGCGCATATAATTCATAGTACAACAACACACATACACATACATGTTAAAGTGGTCAGGGGGCCAAGAACGCAGCTACAAAAAGGCCAAAAGTGCTTGGCACTTTAAGTGCTGCACCCAAGCTGCTTCTGTACTAAGTACAAGCCAAACAACAAGTACAGGTTGAATAGCGCGTTAAAGAGCAGCATGCGTAAATGAGCGTTGTGAGAATTCAAGATAGAAAACTTAAGCAAACATTAGCTGCAGTTCTGAGTTCTGAGAGCTGAAAACAAAAGTTAGCTCAACTAGGGAGCTAGCAACTTACCTAATTAATACACCAAGCTTTTGTCACATAAGTACATAGAACATTAAGGAACAAAACATACAAATAAGATATATATACATAAATATATGCGTGGTACACTTGGGGAACACATAAGAGTTTCGTGAGCTATGAATGGATCCAGAGATTCGGATTATTAGCATAATAATCATGTGGGCTAACGCATATTCACTATGATATCTTGGAGAATTTATTATGTATATATTTCAACATAATTCAAACATACTTTAATGAATAAAAGTTAACAAAAAGATATGTGGAACTAAGAAGTATTATTTAATTAATCATTTGACAAGCAAAATAATTTAAACATATTTTTAAATACATAAATATTAAAAAAAAAAATTAGTCAAAAATTAAATTAAATTGAATTCGTCTATTAACTAAGTCCCATGATGATCAGAATATATTTTCAAATATTAAAAGATATTAATATAAATGAGTTTCGTTAACTTTAAAACAATGTTCAGTAAATTAGACATTAAATAGTATTTTATAAAATTTATTTCGTGTTCGTGAATATTCAATTCACATATTTGACCTAAATTGGTTCAACAAAAAAGCACACCTAATTAATTTGGAGATACTTCAAATTCAACCAAAACAACCTGCTCAACTCTATAAAAACACAATAGATCCAGTCAAGTATGTATATATATGTGTGTGTGTGTGTGTTTTTGTGTTCTATGACTAAACAGGCTTTTCCGGTCAATTATGTGAAATGTGCTTTTCTTTTGGGGCCCGTCGCATAAATGAACTGCTAAAATGCTAACATACTACACAAAAACACAACCGGAATGCTTTCCGGTCCCAGTCCCTTATTTGTCTTTTGGGGATTTTCAGTCATGTGGCAACAAAAAGGACAAAACGCCAAATCCTTTTTTCTGTCTGAGAGAGTGAGAGTGTGTGTGTGTTGCCGCAAATTCAGTTAGCCACTTAATTTTGTGGCTAACAAACAAACAAATATATATATATATGTATGTGGCTCTTTAATTGAAAGCTCAATTGTTTGCGTTATTGTGCGGCTAAGTGGAAAAAAAAGGCCACTTGATTAAACCGAAACGTTGCCATTAAATAAAATTGCATTAAATCTATTATAAAAACGTGAAAAATCAATTAGTTAATTTGACAATCATCAAAGTGGGTATAGAAAATAAATTGGCAAATTATTGAGTTGGTTTTTTTCAATGAGATTTTTGATGGGAAATTGAATTAGACAAAAAAACATTCAATTTTAATTCAATTTCAAAATAAATCAGAAGCAAAAATTATTTAAAACGAATTGTAAAATGCAAAACAGTTCATTACAAGTTTGTTTTAAATTTTCGATAACTCTTCAAGGTGTTTGAAACATTCAACTAAACAAAGACAACAAGTAAGCAGGCTCTAGTCGAAATACCCCGACTAGACGTTACCCTGAACTTTATACTCGATACTAACTTAACGTGTACAATCAGTGCTTGAAAGTATGTGTCTGTGTCTGTGTGTGTGTTTATGGGTGCGGGTGTGTGTGTGTGTGTGTCTTTCTGTCTGTGTGTGTGTTGGTGTGGGTGTGTTTTTGTGGGTGTGGGTGTGTGTGATACACTACTATTCCTTATTTAAAGTAATATCATATATAAAATCCCTTACCTTTTCACTCCACTCGTTCACAGTCTCATATCTCCGTTGTTTGTCATCCGATTTCAATCATAGATTATCATTATTTCATTTAATGTTTCAAAAGCCATCTGAAAATTTTCCAAATTCAAGAATTTTGTTACTATCGATACATGTGTATATCGGAAACGGGAAGAGTTATCGAAAATCGAAAGTTCCAAATCTGGTCTCTAGCTCTTAAAGACTCTAAGATCGACGCGTTCATACATACGGGCAGATGGGAGACAGACGGACGAAATGACGACTCGGCTGCTGATCAAGAATATATATGCTTAATGGGTCGGAGATGCTTCCGTCTTCCTGTTACATACTTTTGCACAAAACCATTAAACCCTTTTTTCCATTTTTAATGAGATCAGGGTATAAAAATACAAAATAATGAGTGCAATTTTTATTGAAATCGGTTAAGAAACACCTGAGATATGGAAGTTGAGTATACAGTATGCACGTATACATACACACACACACATACATGCAAGCACTAACTGTACCGTAAAGTATAGTGTTCAGGGTATCTTCTAGTCGGGATTTCTCGACTAGAGCCTTCTTTTTTGTTATTTCGCGGATGGGCATCAAACAAGCATACTTATAAAAAATCGTTCTAATCGCGAACGACCTATTTCTAGCAATCGAATATGACGTCAGCCCTTCTGATAAGCTTGCACACGCAAACAAAGTCAAGCGTCTGGCGGCATCCGGAATAAGCTGTTATTCTAAGGTGATTTCAGTGCATTGACTTATCTCTATTATATAAACGGATGTACTGAGCAAGATCGGTCAGAGTTCAATGCTTATCAATAAAATGTTGATTAAGCGCAAACAATTTGAACAGGCGAGGTTTCTTGCTGACGCTTAGACTTCCATTTGAATCAGTATGAAACTTGCAAAGCTGCGCAACGAACACAAAATAAATCGCGAATAAGTCAGTTAAAATTATGTGTATCTAAGTCTATTCCTAAGTATATTGATTGCTTCACTATGGAGCGACTAGTGAATCGGTTAGTGTTTCAAATAAACAAGTAACACTATTCTCAAAACTAATTTTGTGTTTAATACAGTGTTTAAACGAATCTCGAGAACAAGACGAAAAGTGTGGCAAATACTGCTATAAGGTAGTCAAGCCTTAACTTAACTATGCAGCCAGTGTTCGATCAAAGGAAGAACAGTTTGGAGAACTTCAAACTACAATAAAAGATCAAGAGGCGGCCATAAGTAAACTTCAACTGCAATGTGCCTTAAATAATGAGAGTGAAAAAAACTTGGAGATTTACATACAACACACAATCAATGATCTAGATTACAAGCAGAATGAATATATAATACAACATGAATCTAACAAACAAAACAATCAACAGCAACAGGCCTCAAACGATGCAATTCAAAAACTAGTTGGAGACTTACAAAACAAAATCCATGATCGAGATGCGACAATAACAAAACTTCAACAGCAATACGCCTCAAATGATGCAAGGTTTGGAGAATTACAAACTACGATTCAGGATCAAGTGGAGACTATACTATTAAAACTGGATACCGCTCTCAAGAAAAACAATGATCAAGCTGCAACAATATCAAAACTTCAACAGCAACACGCCTCAAGTGATGCAAGGTTTGGAGAATTACAAGCTACGATTCAGGATCAAGTGGAGACTATACCATCAAAACTGGAGATCGTTCTTAACCAAAACAATGATCAAGCTGCAACAATAACAAAACTTCAACAGCAATACGCCTCAAATGATGCAAGGTTTGGAGAACTACAAACTACGATTCAGGATCAAGTGGAGACTATACTATTAAAACTGGATACCGCTCTCAAGCAAAACAATGATTAAGCTGGAACAATCACAAAACTTCAACAGCAACACGCCTCAAATGATGCAAGGTTTGGAGAACTACAAACTACGATTCAGGATCAAGTGGAGACTATACTATTAAAACTGGATACCGCTCTCAAGCAAAACAATGATCAAGCTGCAACAATAACAAAACTTCAACAGGAAAACGCCTTAAAGGATGAAGTTATAACTAATCTCAAATCCGAACTAAATGGTAATGTTAAACAATTGAACGACCTTAAGGCAAAGTACTTAGAATTGCAATCGATTTTTATCTCTTCAAACTGTCTAGGTAAATCAGCCGATGTATATATACTGCCCAACATTGGGACATTCTCTGCGCCCTGAGACTCCACACTGGCAGATTCTGGTTGGACTGTAGTCCAGCGAAGAATTGGTGGCAGTCTGGGCTTTAATCGGGACTGGGATGAGAATAAGGAAGGCTTTGGAGATTTGAGTGGAGAGTTCTTTTTGGGACTGGAGAAAGTTCACTTGCTGACACAATTTGAGCCCCACGAATTGTATATACAACTTCAGGACTTTGACAATCAAACTGTCCATGCTAGATACGATCACTTCCTTATCGGGAACGAGACGGAGTCGTATGATGTTAAAAATACTTGGATATTATTCTGGAAGAGCTGATGATTCATTGAAAGGTAATATAACCATGAAGTTTTCAACAAAAGATCGTGATAAAGATATTCAAGCTGACGGAAGATGTGAGGAACATTATAGATCTGTAGTTCACGCATAATATATTATTTTAGCATTTTCAGCCAAGCTAATTCATTACTCTCTCTCTTTTTATAATTTCAGTTACTTAAATGGAAAATATCCCTAAATTGGTTGGCGTTTTTGGGATTACCCAATTAAATTTGTACGAATGATGACCAGACCAATACTTCATTAAGGAAATCATTTGAGAACCACCGAAGATATGGCACATTAAAGTTAAGTCAAGTATACAGCATACACGTACACACACATACATTCAAGCGCTAAGAGGTTCAGGGTATATTCTAGTCGGGATTTCTCGACTAAAGCCTATTTAGTCGTTTTACCCTGGAACTATTCAAAATGGGTAAAAGGGTATAATGATTTTAAGCAAAAACATGTAACTGGCAGAAGGAAGCTTCTCTGACCCCATAAAGCGTATATATTCTTGATCAGCATCAACAATCGAGTCTATATAGACATGTCCTTCTGTCCGTCTTTATGTGGAGCAGAGAATATTCCACTGTTGGGCAAATTCAGTATATACACATCGATTGATTTACCAGACACGTACTTCGACTTAAGGTCGTTCATTTATTGAACATCAGCATTTAGTTCGGATTTGAGATTAGTTATCTGTTCATCCTTTAAAGCGTTTTCCTGTTGAAGTTTTGTTATTGTTGCAGCTTGATCATTGTTTTGCTTGAGAGCGGTCTCCAGTTTTAATAGTATAGTCTCCACTTGATCCTGAATCGTAGTTTGTAGTTCTCCAAACCTTGCATCATTTGAGGCGTATTGCTGTTGAAGTTTTGTTATTGTTGCAGCTTGATCATTGTTTTGGTTAAGAACGATCTCCAGTTTTGATGGTATAGTCTCCACTTGATCCTGAATCGTAGCTTGTAATTCTCCAAACCTTGCATCACTTGAGGCGTGTTGCTGTTGAAGTTTTGATATTGTTGCAGCTTGATCATTGTTTTTCTTGAGAGCGGTATCCAGTTTTAATAGTATAGTCTCCACTTGATCCTGAATCGTAGTTTGTAATTCTCCAAACCTTGCATCATTTGAGGCGTATTGCTGTTGAAGTTTTGTTATTGTCGCAGCTTGATCATTGTTTTGGTTAAGAACGATCTCCAGTTTTGATGGTATAGTCTCCACTTGATCCTGAATCGTATTTTGTAGTTCTCCAAACTTTGCATCATTTGAGGCGTGTTGCTGTTGAAGTTTTGATATTGTTGCAGCTTGATCATTGTTTTTCTTGAGAGCGGTATCCAGTTTTAATAGTATAGTCTCCACTTGATCCTGAATCGTATTTTGTAGTTCTCCAAACTTTGCATCATTTGAGGCGTGTTGCTGTTGAAGTTTTGATATTGTTGCAGCTTGATCATTGTTTTTCTTGAGAGCGGTATCCAGTTTTAATAGTATAGTCTCCACTTGATCCTGAATCGTAGTTTGTAGTTCTCCAAACCTTGCATCATTTGAGGCGTGTTGCTGTTGAAGTTTTGTTATTGTTGCAGCTTGATCATTGTTTTGGTTAAGAACGATCTCCAGTTTTGATGGTATAGTCTCCACTTGATCCTGAATCGTAGCTTGTAATTCTTCAAACCTTGCATCACTTGAGGCGTGTTGCTGTTGAAGTTTTGATATTGTTGCAGCTTGATCATTGTTTTTCTTGAGAGCGGTATCCAGTTTTGATGGTATAGTCTCCACTTGATCCTGAATCGTAGCTTGTAATTCTCCAAACCTTGCATCATTTGAGGCGTATTGCTGTTGAAGTTTTGTTATTGTCGCATCTCGATCATGGATTTTGTTTTGTAAGTCTCCAACTAGTTTTTGAATTGCATCGTTTGAGGCCTGTTGCTGTTGATTGTTTTGTTTGTTAGATTCATGTTGTATTATATATTCATTCTGCTTGTAATCTAGATCATTGATTGTGTGTTGTATGTAAATCTCCAAGTTTTTTTCACTCTCATTATTTAAGGCACATTGCAGTTGAAGTTTACTTATGGCCGCCTCTTGATCTTTTATTGTAGTTTGAAGTTCTCCAAACTGTTCTTCCTTTGATCGAACACTGGCTGCATAGTTAAGTTAAGGCTTGACTACCTTATAGCAGTATTTGCCACACTTTTCGTCTTGTTCTCGAGATTCGTTTAAACACTGTATTAAACACAAAATTACTTTTGAGAATAGTGTTATTTGTTTATTTGAAACACTAACCGATTCACTAGTCGCTCCATAGTGTAGCAATCAATATACTTAGGAATAGACTTAGATACACATAATTTTAACTGACTTATTCGCGATTTATTTTGTGTTCGTTGCGCAGCTTTGCAAGTTTCATACTGATTCAAATGGAAGTCTAAGCGTCAGCAAGAAACCTCGCCTGTTCAAATTGCTTGCGCTTAATCAACATTTTATTAATAATTTATATTTATTTAATTTAAAATAAGTATTGTGAATTCTAATATGTGACACAAAGAAATTTATTGTTAAATAAGAAAAATCAATTAAGAAAACTCTAGTCGAGAAATTTCAACTAGATGATACTCTGAACCCAATACCTTTCGTCAGTGCTTACAAGTATGTGTGTGTGTGTGTGTGTGTGTGTGTATACGTGCATACTGCATACACAACTTCAATGTTCCATATCTCTGGAGTTTCTCAACCGATTTCATTCAAAATTTCACTGATTGTCATAATTTTGTTAAATTTTACATACTTTTGCTCAAAACAATTATATATATCATAGGTTAAGGGTATAAAAATTAAAAATATACAGCTGATATCAAGTTTTAAAATTTTTTCTTGTGTAGACTATACCCTAAATGTAGAGTATAGGTTTTAGCTGATGCGGTAATGGAAACATAAGTGGTATCTGCAAGTCGTGCACATAACACAAACATATTGTTTCAAGTTAAAAGCTTTCTAATGAGTGTTATACAATAATAAAAGTATACGGGGGTTTTATGATAGCATTAAATAAAGCTTACAAAGTATTTAGAAGGCGTTTGTGCCAATAGATGGGATGGCATTAATATGTTAATGCTGAATATTTGATTGGAAGCGACAGTCAGTTAGGATTGAGATCAGATGATAAGCGCCTTTTCGGCATATGGACATATTTTAATGGAGCCAAGATCTTAACGGCCATCTTTTACGATATTCAGCTTGGAACAAAAGGCCTTTGTCTTTGGGATCATTATGGCTGTCGCTTTTTAAAAGGTAGGTGTTCAGTTTATGACAGAAGACATTATCATTTCTATTGTATTAGCCAATGAATTTAAAAATATATACAAAATATATTGAAAACAGTGAAGTAGCGGAAATTTTTATATCTTTTTTGTTTATGCTTTTATGGACATGTGTTTATTTGAGTTAATTATTATAGAAAAGGTTTAAATTAATTCATTAAACCAAATAAAAAAAAAATAAAAATTCATTTATGTCATTTCTTAAAAAGATACTTGTTTAAGTCTTTCCGGTTGCGCTACTGTTCTAATATTTAAAACAAACTTATTTGACAAGCAGCTGTTTTGTGTTTACAGCTTGTTCACAAGTTGCTCTCAATTGATGTTAAAATGCAATCTCTCTAACAAGCTTCACTCTCTGCCTGCCTGTCGCTCTGCCTGCCTGTCGCTCTGCCTGCCTGTCGCTCTGTCTCTCTTTCGCTCGGTTCGTGGCGTTTAACTAATGTTTTTTATCTGACCACACAACTCTGGCACATAATTTACCGACGCCCACCTGCTCACCGCAACTTGTAAACAATTATGGCCGACGCCGTTGTGCTCTCCATATTATACTCAACACAACCGCAAGACACAACAGCAACAGCTGCAACAACAACAGCAACAACAACAAGAGCGAGAAATAAACCCAAAATGGCTACACTAAATCGTCGATCGTCCAATGAGCGTCGTGTTTTGAAAATTGATGTTTTTTTTTTGTAGTGTATGAGTGTAAGTTTGTATGTGAGAACTCATAAATGTTCTCAAGTAGTCGTAATTGCTGTTCATTGAAAATTTTCCCTTTTAAATGAACAATTTATGCCCATATTTCATATATGTCTAGATTGAATATTGCATATCTAACTACTTTGCTACCAAACTGTCTACTACTAAATGCAATTTAGTACTTTTTTCTTGTGCCTACAATGCCTCTTCTGCCTCAGTGCTAAGCATGCGCGCTCATCGAAGAGCACAAAAGTTCCCCCCACATTATTAAACTTGTGCTCACGCTCTCAGTGTTGCTCTCTCTCACACTCACAATGGCTCGCTCTCGCAATGTGCGCATGACATTTGGAGTCGCTCAAACAACAACAAAAGCACACTTGTTGAAAATGAAAACGACCACAACAAAGAGAACACAACAAACACACACGCACACACGCACACACACACACACACACACACAGGCATTCCCATTGAATGGTCTGAAACTGAACTGGTTTCGGTTGAAGTCGGCATATATTTTACACTCTCGAGAGTCCAAACGAAGACTCGGCCAAACCACTACAGTGGCAAATACGGAGCGCAAAATGAATGAGTATGAATGTTGTTTATAGATTTTTAGTCGAATTCTGTTATTTCACGTTAAAGTACGTACGTGCGCTGCGAACGGATTGCGAACGGAGTGTGTGAAATAATTTAACGTGTGCCGCGTGTCATACAAAAAGTACGTAACAAAATCATACATACAACGCAAATATACATACATACTTACGTGCATACAACGGAAAAGATATTTGCAAAAAATATTCAATAAATAATTATTTCGAGTGCTGAATTACAAAAAAAAATAAAAATAAAAATAAAGAAATTTAAGGTGCTTTATTCATTATACTGAAGTCATGTTAATAGTATATTAAGAAATAAAATAAAAATAATATTTGAAATAAATCTAAATTAAGGAAAACTTTGGATACGCTTGTGCTTTCTCACATTTTACCCCCTGAACCCCCGCCTCAATCCACCAATTGGCCATTGAATCATATGTCAAAATCACACGTTCGTGCCTCATCATAAAAACGCGCCCTAAACGGATCCATTCAAGCGAAAGAAACCACAAGACCACAAAAACCACGAAAACAAATCGAAAACCAAAAACCAAAAACTGCTCGGCCAAAGAAAAAAGAAAGTAATTTAATAGCTGAAAGAAAGAGAAAAAAAAAGTTGTGTTCTTGTTGTTTTTATTTTGTTTTTGATTCGATTGCATTTTTTGCAGCTTTTGGCGCGTAACGCAACAAAAGATCATACCAATATATATATATATAAATATATATATCTATATATCGTGCAGAGTTGAAATTAAAAACCTTTTATAAATGTTGAGCAGCTGCAATTATAATATTTAATGAATTTATTACACAATTAAGGTGCAAAAAGTAATAAAAAATTAATATGCCGCTGGCGTGAAAGTCAAATAAGCCCCATTGAATTATTAATCATATAAATAACAAACCAACAAATAACAATACAATACAACTGCAATTAAAAAATCAACAGCCAAAACGACTTAATCAAAGGCAACAGCAACCGCAACAAAAACAACTGCAACAACAACAACAACAAGCATCGAACAGCAGCTTCGAGGGCTAAACGAGGCGCAGGCGCCGCTTTTCACACGAGTTGGCAGCACGCCACTAACACAAACACACACACTCAGGCAGACAGACAAGACAAATTGGCATTTACCGTTAAGTAAAGGCAAACGACGTTGTTCTCTCTCGCTCGTTCGCTCGCTCATCTGATAACTCTCATCACAAAAGTCAACTCCTCAACCTCCTCGTAAACCAAAGAACAGCCGTCAAAGTGGATTTAACAAACTATAATAAAATGCTGCAATCCAGCAATCATCACTACTTAAGGCCGGATTATATGACAGCAGCGGCGGCGCCAACAGCGGTAAGCTTTTAATACTATTATAAAGCTAAGTCTAGCATCCAAATGTTGATTTAACTTTTTTTTCGATTAATTCAAAATTTGAATTTATATTTTGTTCATTGAAAGTCTTAAAGAATAAAAGTATCGCTAGTGCTAGTTGGGTTAAGCTAATCTGAGTATCCATTTTGAGAAAGATTTGGCTGTATTTTAAGGTATAATCACTAA
Source organism: Scaptomyza tumidula (assembly GCA_035044465.1). Lineage (NCBI taxonomy): Eukaryota > Metazoa > Arthropoda > Insecta > Diptera > Drosophilidae > Scaptomyza > Scaptomyza tumidula. The sequence goes on along the minus strand of JAWNNW010000902.1, from coordinate 184,457 downwards.
TATCGATCGAATGCATTACAGCATCTTATAAAGCTATTATAACCATCGATTTGTCAATATTTTAATCAAAAAAGGATTTTTAAAACTCAAACTTTTATGGTACTAACGACGTGGCAACGCTCAGAACTCAATCGAGTATCCGAATGGTATCGAACAGAAATAATGCATTAACTGAAAACAAAAACACTTCCCAGGGGAAGTTTCTTTAATGTGCATTAAAATTGTAACAATTTCAATAAAAATTTTAAAAGGAAATTTCATTTGTATTTCAAACTGAAATACTAAAAAGTCATTTGAAATATTTGTAGAATAAATTGTTTAAGTCATTTCACTATTTTGTGTTATTTGTTCTTCAAAATTGTTGTTGATCAATTAATTATAATCAAATCGTTGCTTTGCTTGTCGCAATTGATGCCAAATCGAGGTGGGACTTGTTTGTGTTAGGCTTTTGAATAATAGATTTGTTTGTTTGCTTGCTTTTGCTTTTGCTTTTGCTTTTGTATATTTATCTTAATTGTAATTTATCACAATCGAACTGATATGGTGAGCTTAGGCTTCGAGCAAGGTGAGCGTTTAAACAAAAGTTAGTTGCCATTATTTATTAACGTTAGATGATATATTTCATAAATAATAGAAATGTCGACAGAAAAGCAATTACTGCACTGTTCGCCACAACAACAACAACAACAAACACAACACAACCTCTTTCCACATGTCGTTTCTCAAACTGGCAGACAGAGACAGAGAGCAGAGTCAGTTGTTGGCCATATGTGGGGCTTCTGGGCCAAAAAGCGTTGACTACACTTGCAATAATAGCAGCTGTTTACGACGCGTCTAGCAACTGTAGCAAGTGTGGCAAGTGGCAAGTGGCACACACACACACACAAAAGCCAAAAAGAATATTCGCAATCTTAGCACTATAAATTTTCCCAATATCTGCACATAAAACTTATTTATGCCTGTGCATATTAAACAATGTATATATGTTTCGTGCTCCGTTTCTCTCTCTCTCTCTCTCTCTCGAGTAAAATTGTGTGGAGTTTGGAGCACCTTTCTGTATGTATTTTAATTTATGGTATACCAAATTAGAATTTATAATGACACAAAACAATTGCAATTTCGCTTCAACCAAAACCAACAAAACTATGGCCAGTTAATCAGTGTCCAGAGTCTGTGTATTTTCTTTTGTTTCTCCGCAAGCCAATAAATTTTCATTTTAATTTCTATTTGTAAATACATTCGCACAATAAACGGATGCATCGAGCACTCATCATCAAGCGGGTACTAAAATGAATGCAAAGTGCATTCAATAAACTGCATTTAGGCACTAACAAACTGGTATTTTACTGAATAATCGTAGCTTCAAGGTTTTAGATCATAAATTGGACTTACGGAGAGAAAAGTTCAGAGCTATTAAGGTATATATAAATTGAAACTTTTGTTTGTTTAGTTAATCAAATCATTTATTCAATATACTACTTTTTTAAAAACTAATCGATAATGTGAAACAAATAAAAGAAAAAAAGATAATTATAAAGATAATTACAAATATAACCAAAAATTATTGTAATATATATATTGAACACATGATATAAAATATATTTTGATTATTTTTTTGTTATATTTGTTATAATATATAAAAATATATTTTTGAAATTTTTTTTTTCTTCTATAATGCATAGGACGCATCTTTAACAAATGGTAATGACATATTACTCAACTACTAGCTTCAATTAGTTCAAGATTTTAGAGTGTAACATGAACTAGTTTTAAAATGATTGAAGATTTTAAAGTGTAATATGAACTAGTGATAGAAGATTTAAGAGTGTAATATGAACTAGTTCAAAAGTGATAGAAGATTTAGGAGGTGTTACATGAACTAGTTTAAAAATGATTAATGATTTTAAAGTGTAATTTGAACTAGTTCAAAAATGATTGAAGATTTTAGAGTGTAACATGAACTAGTCCAAAAGTGATTGAAGATTTTAGAGTGTAACATGAACTAGTCCAAAAGTGATTGAAGATTTTAAAGTGTAATATGAACTAGTTCAAAAGTGGTTGAAAACAGCTTTTCTTCACCCTATCAAATTATTATTGAATTAAATGTAGAAGAAGCTCACAAAAAAACGTTCAATTAATCAGATATAGAAACATAAAACATTTAGTAACCGATTATTCATACTGAAAGCAGCGATTTATTGACTGTAGAAACTTCAAATATCGAGTTAAAGTTGTTTATTATTTGAAACACAATTATTGTCATTTTGCAATTTAAGAAAGAGTATATAAACTTCGTCATGCCCAAAGTAAAGTTGTGCTTTCTTGATTATTAATATTAAATATGCATGATTTAAAATTTTATAGAGCTGTCATCTTAAGTAAATTTATTAACTTACTCGAAACTCGGACGGTGAAAAACCTTTCGCAAACACAAACATACATACAAGCCTGTATGTAAATAGTATACATACATGCATACGTAGTATGGTCGTATATATATAAAGTATTCAATGATTAATGATAGCTGCCCGCTATTAATTATAATAAAATCAAATAAACTAAGCTTGACAGCTGTCAGTGTCATCATTTGTATAATTTTTGCTTGTTTTTTTTTTTTTGTTTTCATTTTTTGTTAACGTGGCGCTTCACACAATAAGACAGCGGAGAGCCACACAAAATTATGGCTAAAAATTTACTGTTGATAATTTGCTGTCACATGTGAAAAATGATCAAGCACAAGACTCAAACCAGCTGTATGTGTGTGCAAAAGGAAACTAATATGCGACGTGTTGGGTAATAACTCAGAAACAAAAAAAGAGAAGAAGAAAGAAAAATAACGTGAAAGTCAGTTCTGTTCAGTCAGCAGTCAGTTAAAATGACAGACGAGCGAGTGGCTTGTAAAGCAAAAAGGTAAATAAAGTGCAAATGTCAGCTGACCGCAAGCATCATTAATATAATTAAATGTGTCAGTCAAGCAGCCATTTATGCAGTCAGTCAGTCAGTCCGTGTATCTCTCATTCATTTCAGTTAACCACACAACAAAAAAGCTGCCTGCCTGCCAGCCTGCCAGTCCTTCCTACTGCTATGTAAAATCATTTTCATTTTCAGCAGTTAGCAGTTGCAAAGTTAACAGTTACAGCATGCATTACATGTTGGCAACTCTGTCAGTTGAAGTGTGCGCTTGACATTCTCTCTCTCTCTCTCTCTCTCTGTCTCTCTCTCTCTGTCTATCTCGCTCACCGAGAGAGTCCGGCTCAAGCTTAGGTTTTCTGTGTGAGTGTTTCTTTTGTTTGCCCTCGTTTCGTGCATGAAGCCAAAGTTCGACTATCATTGTAGTTGTAATAGTTGCTTTTAGCCACTTTACGTTTGCGTGTGGCTCTAATTAAAGTGTCATCAACAGCAACAACGACAACAACAAAAGCCCAGCATGTTAGTGATAAATTGCCATGTCTCGAGCTGTCATGTTAATTTTTCTTGCATACTGCATAATAGTTTTTCGCCTAAAGTGTTAATTAATTCTTGGAATATCACAAATGTATGCGAGCTCTATCTCTTTGTCTGTCTGTCTGTGTGTGAAAAGAAGAATAACGCTGAGCAGTATTTACTGTACCTACAGTGGATCTGAACTAAGCTAAACCAATGAGCTGTCAAACGTCTTTTGACACTGTTTGCCAAATAATTATATTGCAACTCTTCTGAGCTTGAAGCAAAATAAATGATGTTTGTCTTCATTCTTTTTCATACAGCTGCTAAACAAATTGAACAGAAGTTAATAAATAACATTATTGAATAAAGTTTTTACTGTTTTCAAGCAAAATGCTTATGTTTCAATACATCTTCATCTAATTAGCCCAGCAAGAAGCAAGAATGTCATTAAAACTCGAAGCGATAAGAAAACGATTAAAACAGTTAACAAAAAATGAAGTTAGATGTCATAAAACATAAGTAGAATATTTATTGGTGCTTTCATTAAGCAATACTTGAGTTGTATAGCATGTATTTTTATGACTCTCATAATTTTTTTTTAACGATCCATTCGGTTAATAACCAACTAAAACTATAAATAAAACGTCGCACACAACAGAAACAACAAAAAAACTGACCATCTATTATTGTTATTGCTGTGCGTTGCGTTGTTGTTGTTGTTGTTGTTTTTCATTTATGTTTAGCGCTCACAATCAAAAGGCATTTATCAATAAAAATGTTGGGCCGTCAATATCGTGCCATTGACGCCTAAGTAAGTTTCTCTTCTTTCCCCCTTTACTTTACTTCACTTCCAAGCCATTTTGATGCTAAATGCTTACGTACGTAACGTAACGGCAACAAATTGAATGAGCGAAAACTCAATGAATTCATTTAAATGCACGCAAGGCAGCAGTTGCTATGGTAATGAATTGAAACGGCTGCCTAAATGCTTAAATAATAACACGTTTTTTTTACGTTTACGGCGAAACTCACACTCAAACACACACACACACACACAAGTTATGGACCGCGATAATCGCACAGCTTATTGATGATGGTTAGACTGTGTAGCGAGGAGTGGAGCGAGGGGGGCTAGACAGCAAAGCCAATAATCGTAAAATGCGGCAACAAATTAACTAATAAATTAATATAGAAATAATCATATTAATGTGTTTGCAAGCTGCTGCTGCTGCGTTTCGAAAAGAGGGAAAACATGTAGAAAGATACTTTTAAATATGGTTGCGTTTGGTTTGGTGTGATTCAAAACTGTACAATTCGAAATGTTCAAAGTAATCAATATGATAAGAAAATGCCATGCATTAATTTGTATTTATTACTTTGTTGCTTTTTTGAGGGGTATTTAGTTCCAAATGTGTTTTAAAGCCAAGCAAAAGTCGTTAGCTTGACCATTTCCGATGCTTTGCCGCCGTTTGTTTCTGTTTTTTGTTTTTAATGTGCTTGTAATCTGCGGCAACTTAAATGCTTTTCAAATGGTATCAATCATTAAGTCGCCAGCCAGCCAGCTAGCCAGCCAACGGTTCGTATGAGTGATTGCCATACAAAATGCTAAGCTCTCTCGCAATCGCCGCACATAAAAGCAAACAAAGCTCAACACCACATTTGACACTAAACACGCACAAATTGCTTTTCAAGCCCCCCTTCCCCATAACAACAGCAGCAACAACGAAAAAGAAGCCACAATGTTTGAAGCGGAAAGCTGTCAGTATTTATGTGTATTTATGTATTGATGTGCGTTGTTGTTGTGGCCATTGTCCGACACTAATAAAAAACCAAAAAAAAAATGAAACTGAAATGTTATATTGATAAGCCAGAAAGCGGTCAACGCGCCTCAATGCCAATGGGCCTAAATGTCTGGCGCCGGATACAAAGACGCATTTTTTTTCTTGTTTGATTTTTTTGGGGTTTGGCTTTCAATCAAAGCAGGCCAACAAAACAACAAAACAACCAAATAACAAATAAACAATCAATCTCAATCACATCAATTATGCGCTGAAACAACTTCTGAGCTGTCTACTTGTCTTATCTATGTTTTATATTAATTTTCAGTTTTTTTCTTTAAAAGGCGACACATTTTTTTTGTAAATGCAACTCTGTTCGATTGATGTTAATCAGTTTTATTGGCGCCACTTGAGCGCCGTTTATAAATGTGTCAGTGTGTGTTAGTGTGTATATGTGTGTGTGATTGGGAGCCATTAACTTTGAAAGCGCTTGGAATAAGTTTCGTGTTGCAAGCAACATGCGGCGACCTCACTTCACACATTTGAAATCTAAGCAGCCAAAAGTGAAAGTGAATAAAACGAACTTTTGAGCAACAAGTTTCAAACGAGTGTAGAATATTTAAAGAAAGAACAATACGAACAGTAAATACTCTTGATGTTAATAGTATTAACAAGGAAAAAATAACAACAAAACATATTTATATATAATAAACTTAAAAGTAATCTAAATAAATGAAAAATCCATGAATAAAGTTATTAAAAAAAATTATGAAATATATGTAATATGTATATTATGCATTAAAAGAAACAAGGAAGAAAAGTTTCAAAAATAAAAAATAAAAATAAAATAAATTTAAATATTAAAATAAATAAATAAAAAACACTTTTTAATAAACAAACCGTAAATAAATAACTTCTAAATGAAATCGTAAAAGAAATGATTTTAAATTTTGTTTTTAAAAAAGCATCCAAAATGTAGATTCATCAAAATTGTGGAAAATCTATTAAAAAGTTTTATTTTAAATGAAATCAACATAAACAAAACATACGTAACTGCCACAAGCTAAAATGGCTTAACCAAACTTTAAGCCAAGTAAATTATTTATACATAAATAATATAATTTAAGGGTCACCTCTCAAGTAGGAAAAAAAATAACAACAGCTGTCGCTTTTTATTCTATAACCAGAAGCAAAAGCATCGAACAAAACTTGTAGCACATCCATATTCATTACACGACTATTCACAATTGGTAGGTATGAAATATGCACCATCAAGTTGACAGCCAAGTTCATTTAAATCGAAAGCGACGTGTGTCAAACTGACACTTTTTGATTGCTTCCCTGCCAGCTCTTTTCTTACACTCCCCCCCCCCCCCACACATACGTAGTTGGCCCCCCGTTTTGTGTCATATTGCTGTTGACACTCTTTGAACCGAGAAGGCAGACTTGGCTTGGTTGACACATCAAGGCGAATGTGTTCCAAGGTTGAAAGAACACAACAACACAACACAACAATATTGTATACGCAAAACAAAAATACAAAATAAAACAAATTAAATAGTATGTCAGAGTTGTTATTTTCAAATGACATGAATGTCATGTCAAATGCCAAGCAAGCACAAAATAACGCAGCAACCTGCTGTTGACAGCGTCACCCCCATCCCCCTCCCTCCGCATCACACTCCCATCACGTCGAAAACTACCAAAATGTAATGCAAATGTTTGCAAAATTCTACAAAACTTAAACCAAAAGATTCAATTGAAAGTTGAGTGAACAAATAACCCAAAAGCAACAACAAAGCTAAACGAGAAAGTAAAGATGTTATGGCTAAGGCGAAAATGAAATACCCTATCCTTATCTTATAAACTTGATAATTTCAAATGTTTAATCATTAGATTTGGTTTAGAAAAAGATTTTCTCATATGAAGCTTTAAATCAATGAACAAAGCTACCGAAAAGGGATTCGAAAAATGTTTAAGCACTTCGAGAACTTGATTTTAATTCAACTTGTGCCTTTAAATACATATGGTACTTAATTATAATAATACTTTATATTACACTCATACAATAACTTGCATAATAACCATTAAATACTTAACTATCTTAAGATGTTTAGGTAAAAATAAGTTTTTACAAGCTTGTGATGCAAACCCTCGTTAAAATGCAACTCAGCTTGTTTATTGAAAGTATCTCAACCTTTGTGATCCCTTTGAACCCATTTCTACAGATTGTCATCAGCTGCTGTCGCTCTTCGCTGATGGAAAGTGAAAATGCAATTGTCTTTACACACGACAAGGTGACAAGCATCTCACGCCTTCAACCACACACACACAACACCCCCTTCACTCATCCCGCCCGTTTCTGTCTCTGTTAACGAAGTTTCTCAGCTGACGCTTATCACGTGCTGAAGATCGACGGCACAAAGAGGCTTTTCACGCTTCCCGTTTGCTTGCTTGCCTGCTTATTTAAATTAGCTGCAACTACAAAATAAAAACTCACCATCTGCAATTCATTTATACAGCTGTCTGTCTATCTGTTTGTCTGTCTGTCTGTCTTTCTTTCCGTCTTTCTTTCAGTGTGTCTGACTGCCTTATCCGACGGTTATTTCTTTATTTATTTATTTTTTTGGTGTACTTTCGCGAAAATTTGCTTATCGCTGTGGAAAAAATCAACCCAAAGGGTGTTTTGTGCACACACAAAAAAAAAAACTAGGAAGGAAGCTTGTTGGGAGGGTGATGAAGAGATACCCTGTTAGTTCTTTGTTATTATTATTCTAACTTAAAGGTATTTTATAAAATAAATTCACGATTATAAAAGTTCTTAAAACCTTAATTGAGGTAATTTTTTATTAGAGAAGAATCATCCTTAAAAAATACATTCCCAGCGGCAACGAATTATTCCATGAAAAATATTGTTATTAAATTATTATTACTAAATCTTAACTTGTTTGGCTTTTCTGCTTATCATTTAAGTAATACGATAGTATCCCAAAAAATAAATTCACATTCCGAATATACCCTTTCCATGTGTATATTTCTTATAAGCACAATGCATACCAGCAAAAAAAAAAATATGCAATGTTCGAGCTCGGAGCTATATCTCTTCATATTCCAACCCCCCCTCGGAGCATGGCACTTGTGTGTGTGTGTGTGTGTTTATGTTTTTGCTGCATTTGCTCGGTGTAGAATTTGACTCTATTCGCATATTTTCGCATTTTATTATTCAAAGTGATGGACGGGAGCAGGCAAAGACACGGGAAAGACTGTCAGACTTCAGGGTTTGAAGTCTAAAAGGGCGTCAGCATGTCACTCAGCCACTGGTTCTTCTTCTTTTTCTTCTATTTTAACTACTTTTTTCCCACCCAAACTAACATAGATAGACAGTCCTGAAGTATAATGTTTCTTTTCTCCTTATATTTCCCTTCCTTACTAGTTGTAACTTTTTATACACTCAACCTATTGAAAATGGGTTGAAAGGATAAAATGGTTTTGTGCAAAAGCATGTAACATGCAGAAGGAAGCATCTCCCAATACAGCATATATATACTTGATCAGCATCAACAGCCAATTCGATTCATGTACGTCTTTTCGTCTGTACGCTCGAGACTCCACATTTAAGAGCTAGACAATATAAATTTAAAACATAAGCTCGTTTATCTCTAGGCAGTACAAGTTTGCTTTGTATTTCGATAACTTTTTCCGTTTCCTATACGTGTGATCGATAACAATGAAATCTTGAATTTGCAAAACTTGAAAATAACGAGTGAAACTAAAGACGAAATAATGAAAATCTGTAAAAATGTTTTCAAAATCTCTTCAGAAACATCGGAGATGTGGAACATTGAAATCACACACATTCATTTAACCACTAACTATATGCGTTAAGGGTATCTTTTAGTCTGAATATCTGGACTAGAGCCATTTTACTTGTTTTATGTACAATTTGTATTCGTTTTATAAGTGAAAAAAACACAGTTGTTCAACACAAAACTGACTGACAGTTTTCCTATTCCTATTTCTATAGTGTCTAAGCAGGAGTAGGAGGTGAGGTGGGGTGGGTTGGGGTTGAGGTACATTCTTTTAGTAGCTGTCTGTCCAGCTGTCTAAGCTGGCTTTTAGTTAAATACTAGAACGGAAGTACAACAATCACAAATTGCATTTGAACAAGGCAATTTGTAGTTATCTAATTAATCAAAATGCTGACAAAAAATGTTTTTTCATGTCTTCTTAGCTATTTGTTGATTCAAAATATGAGATAAATAAATAAATATAATTTATTTGATAAGTATCTCATTTAATTTATTGTTTCTTGCAGTAAAGGTTCATTGCAAGTTTTTCAGTGTTTTTAGTGTTCAACTTATTATTCGACTATAATTTTTTCTTTTATTTTTGCACTTATTATAAACCCCTTGTTGAAAATTTAAAACAAACATAAAATTAAGCAATTGCATGCGGAAATCGCACAGAAATGTTTGAAAAGTTAATTAAGTCATAAACATTCGCAAAACAATATGCAGGCAGTAAAAAAAAAAGAAGTAAAACACGCAACACGCAAGAAAAACGAACACAGAAATTAAATCATAAAAATTCATTATGAATAATCGCACAAGCAGGTAAAAGAAAACACACAAATATATGAGGGAAATTCACCCAGAACGAGGCAGAAACAGAAACAGAGGAAGGAAAAAACTGACTCGATACGATTCGATACGGCAGTTGTTAGCATTGCTGACAAGTGTTGTCAACGCATATGTGTAAAGCGCGCATAATTATAAATAACACGTAATTAACGCGCCGCAAATGCGAATGACACCTTAGTTCTCCCCCTACCTCTCGATCTTTGGGGGGGGTTCAGTTGGCATTTTGACAGGCGGAAAGCCCAAGGCAAAAACACGGATGACAGGCGACAATGCTGACAAGTTGCAAGTTGTGCACTGACTGGGCTAGGGCAGAAATAATAAAGTGTCATTGGATTTCTAACGGAATGCATGCTAGCTGCTGCTGCATGACAGCATGCCACACCATGTGGCAGTGCCAAATGTGTGCGAACTTTCAAACACTCAAACCACTCGCCGCGGAATTCATTAACGCTGACAACTTGAAATGCTAATTATTGTCAAATTAATTTACTCAGCTGTCAGCTTAAAATCAAGTATACAACCATTTTTTTTATTTCTCTTATTTTAACAAAGAACACGTTTATATATTTCAAAATGAGCACAAACACACAAAGAAAGAGAGAGCAAGTCTGTTTGTGAGTGCCTTTTTGCATGCATCTTAGTTGTTATATTATTATTATTATCATTATAATATACAAATTGTGTGAATATTAATTAATGACTGGCGTATGTAGGCGCAGGCAAGCAGTCAATCCGTTGACAGAATGACAGACAGTTCGTTTTAGTTTTTTTCACTTTATGCAAATTGCAACAGCAGCTGCCGAATGCTGTTTGTTTTTGTTTTTTTTTTTTTTGTCTCACTTTTTATTTTCGTTGCCAAAATGCAAAATGGGACTGCCATTAAAATTTTATATTTAAAAAAAATAAAAGGCATTCAAATATATTTTGCACATTTTTTCATTTGTTTGGCGCAGGAATTTTGTGACAAACAAAAAATAATTAGTTAACACAATTTGCTTTATTTTTAAATGCAATTCATCAAACAGAAAAAATATTCGTCAGATTTCTAAAAAATGATAAAACATCAGAAATTGACAGATAAACAATAAATTCATTAAAAAAAGATTTTTTCATTTAACTTCTTATTATTCTTAAGGTTGACGTAAAAAAATTAATGCATAAATTATTAAAATATAAATAATTTGTAATTTTATTCAAAAATTATAAATAAACTAGTAAAACACTTTAAAATAAGTATCAAAAATTGATATAAATAATAAAGACACAGTATTAATAAGTATTTCAATGAAATGCAATTAACTTAATGCTGAACAAATAAATAATATAACAGCAAATAAACAAATTAAATTTTTTAGGCAACCATTTAAATGTTGTAGAAAACAATGTTATAAATTAAGCTGTACAAATATGAATATATATATTCTGCGTATTAAGTATGGCAAAATAAAAATGTGAAAAGAGCTGACGGCAACAACGCCCACATTGACACGTTTCAGGGGCGGCAGCATGACACGCTCACATTGCGTATGATTGATAAACACGTCGCTTACTCAATTTACACAGTCAGACAGAGAGAGAGTGAGAGAGAGAGAGAGAAAGAAGAAGATGAACAACAGGCAACAGCTGCTAATTCAAAGAACCTTGAGCAAGTAAAAGCTAATAGCTTGTAGACATCATTTAGCCGTTTTTAGCTTTTATTCGGCTGCAATGAGTAATGAGCCGCATAATGGAATATGCCAAACGGGCGTTGACAAGTGGCAATAATTCGTATGTGTGTATGCGTGTATGTGTGTGTGTACGAATAACATTTCGTTCTGTGCCAAAAACTGGCAATTCATTTTGGTCAAGCCAACAAGGTTAATTAGATTGCGTATACGCCACGTTGGTTGGCCATCAATTTGAAAAGTGGAAAAGAAAACTTTGCGAGAACAAAATAAACAATAAAATAAATATTTCAACGTATTTCAAATAAACGTATATTTTTATTAAATTATATAAATGATCAAAACAAACCAGATTTAAATACCAAATAAATCGCGTTAACACAATGATTGGTCACATAAATTCAGTTAGGACAATCCAGTTAACAAAGTGATTAGCCGCAGCTGGCAAAAAACGTATAACAATTTAAATCCTAAACAAAGTGGCATGTTAAATGTGCGAAATGTGCCGAACGAACAACACAAATGTTAGCATATAATAAAGAGGCAAAGAAAAAAACACAAAATGAAAAGGTTAAACGACAAGCGTACTAACAACTAACAACCAACATACAACAACAACAACAACAACGGCCACAACATTTGTTAACTGACAACTAAATGGACACGTAATGTTGACAAAAGTCTGACATCAAATCTAACAGAGGGGAACAACAACAACACACACGAGACAGACCTGAAATGAAAGAAAGAGTGACACATGAAAATGGCATTAATGTGTCACTCAAAGCGTACACAGCAGCAACAGCAACAATTGCTGCTGCTGCTGCAACTGCGACAATTGCAATGATATGCCTGACAGTTTGTTGCCTGGCTAAAATTGCAACATTGTCTAACGCCAAGTGCACTTCACAGCTACACACGAATACATCTGTGTGTGTACGTGAATGTGTGTGTGTGTGTGTGTGTGTCGTCAAATTAAGTGGCAACGCCAAAAGAGTATTGCCATACGTAACCAAAAACCTTTCCCCCTGCACTTCACGTCATGCAATAAAGCTTTTCTTTCTTTTTGCCCCCCCAACCGCCCTCCCATCAACCATCGTAGTGTTGTTTCGACCATATTTACTCGGGCCAAGTTTGACAGTCAAATGACGCTGTCAGTTGTCAATATGACAAGTGTCAGTTTTGCAGCAGTTGACAGTTAATGTGACAGCGTTTGTGCGGAGCCGGACCTAAATAAACTACAGGCATATTGGATTGCACATTTTCTCTGTATGCGTGTGTGTGTGTGTTTGTGTTTTGGACGAGTCGTCATTGTGAGTGGTATACGAGACGTTTGCCTTTTTGACATGTTGCACATTTTGCGCTCGGCTGCACTTTACTCAATGCACACTTGCACATATTGCACTTTTGTGGCACTTCAAAAAAATACAAAAAAAAATACATTGCAAATGGCGCCATCGAATGCATAAAAAACAAAAATCAAATAAATATCTTTTGATCGACACAATGGGAACAACAAAAGGTTTGCACAATAAATCGCACTTATCCATAATTTATGAATGAAATCATTTTCGAGAGTGTTTTTTTTTCAATTCAATTTACAGTTGAGTTGTTTGACAATGGATCAATCAATCGAGATTGACTGCAATTTGATTGTTCGCCTTTTTGCTTTGTGATTTAACGTATGAAATTAACGTTGACTGCATTTAAAACTTCAACTTATTGATTTAATTTAAATGAAAAAGTCGACATTGCTTTTTCTTCAGCATTATATATATATGTATTTTATGTAAATTGACACAAAACGGCGCAGACAACAATATCTTTGAGCAAGCATGAATGTTTTAAGAGCATTTATGTAAATTTCTCTTTCTTTTTTACTTTTTTGTTGTTCCCTTTTTTTTTTTTGTGGGTCTGGCAGCACAGCAAATTTATTAGCACAGCGACAAAGCACACACAAAAAGGTGTTAACAGATAATGGATAAAATACACATAAGTATTAACTGTGTGTGTGTGTGTGTTTGTCATACACACACACATACATAGGAACGGTAAAAGAAACCCGCCAACATCTGCATAAAGTTTTATACCTTTTTTTATCGCTTATTTTATAATTCGCAACAAAACTGCAAAGCGTCTTAGCAAACGTCTTCTTCTTCACTCTCTTCGCCAAAGCTTTATAGAAGTAGAAGCTTATGCAAAGCGACGGCGACGTCGACGTTGGCGTTGGCGTTGGCGTCATACAATTTCCGCTTTTTATGCTTATCCTGTAATTCATATTTATAGCAGCTATTTTTGTATCGCAAACGGCGCCCCGTACAGGAAGCACCATGAGCCGCAGCATCTTTGAAAATTGCATTTTAGAAAATATATATATGTATATGAAAATAAATGTATATGGCCAGGGTTTGTGCAGGACGGGACGGGGCGGGGTAGGTTGAGGCGAATTGCATTATCTACGTTAAGATAAGTTTTATTGCGGTTGCCATGCATAAATCATTTTAAATACTTCAAATCGCAAGGTCCCAATACACTTTCCGAACTTATTCCCAATGCCAAATATTAAAGGAAATTTTGCTAGGCTTTTTGAGTACTTAGATTAAGAAGTGATTAAATAAAATACAAATTACTTTCCAGTTTTTTTACTTTTTTATGTCTTAAAGGTTTGGAATCATACATTCAAATAAATATATTCAATCCTATTTAGGTATTTTAAGCTGAATAAAGATAATTCTTGCTTGAACATCGAATTTTTGTATATTTGAAAGATATTTCAATTCATAGAATTCGTTCAAGTAATAAAACTTTTGAAAGTTATAAATTTAACAAGCAATAAAATTCTTAGAAATAGTTGTCATTGAAACTTATCATAATTAGCTTTAAAAGGGCTTAATTCTTAACCGATATCAGTTTTACCTATTATAAATGAGTTTTATAACTTGATTCCAAGGAACCTAAATGAGTGCAACAGACAAAATCGAAACAATTATAGAAGTGTTTAGAGATAAATATAATAATATATGAACATATTTCTCTAAAATGATCATTCGGCAAACTTCAAAAGCAGCCATCAAATATCAATTTGGGAAAAAACAACCTATCAAAAAAAAAAGAAATAACAACACAACAAAATACAAAAAACAAAAAACAAATTCAATGTCTGGCAATTTGTTGAGCGTATTCAATTGAACTCATCTTGAAATTGTTGAAGCCACTGCGGCTTGTTCACATTTCACACAAGTTTTGAGGGGGTTGTCATTGTCATTGTTTCAAAAGTTTTCTCAACATTTTGTTTGTCATATTAACATAAAGTATGATTTTTTGAGTGGCTTCAAGCACAAAGTTGATCGTATTCCCCCCCCCCCCCCTCTCCCTTTCTCGCTCTGTTAAACTCCACTCACGCCTGCCTCACGATTCGGAGTCTTTCGCGTGCCTATTGTTTTTTAGCCATTTGTTATTGTTCTTATTTGTGCGCGCGGCAGTGCTTAATATTATTTCAAGTGTTTGTATATTTGCCCCCTGTCTAAAGTGTGTCGATGTGTCATATTTCGTGCCATACACACAACAACAACAACAATAACAATAACACTTTGGCTTAGGGCATTATTATTAAAATGCCGCTGAGTTAAATGTGTCACATTTAGCATTTCGTGTGTCTCTGTCAATACTTGAATCATTTACTTTGACAGCTGTTAAATGTTGTGCAAACAACCCAATAAGTACATGTGTACTTATATCAAATGCCATTTAATTGAAAGTACAGTGAAAACTGGAGATTTATCTGCAAGTATTATAAATTATTTGTATGACTTTTACAGAAGTTGTAATAAATAATAGATGCAGTTTTATTGTTTTTCTTTGAATTTTAATTAATAATGTTGTAAAGAAAATTCAATTGTTTTTGCTTTTTAAGATTGAAAAAGCAATCAAATAAATACATAATAATTTGATAATAAAATAAAATATAAATCATTTCAACCGAAATATGAAAAAGTAAAATATTAAAAAAATAAAATACATTTTTAAATTATAAAATAAGAACAAAATTAAGCATATTAATAGAAAATAGAATGAATGTTTGTTAATTCAAAATAATAACACAAATACGATGTCGTCTACTCGGGGTATTTCGACTAGAGCCCGCTTAGGGGTATTTCGACTAGAGCCCGCTTAGTCGAAATACCCCGACTAGACGATACCCTGAACCCTATTCTTAACGTATACACTCAGTGCGCGTGTTTGATGTACGTGTGTGCGTGCGTGTGTGAGAGCGCATATACTGCATACTTTACCTAATGTCCAACCAATTTCAATCATAGATCATATTATTTCATTTAATTTTTCAAAATTTTCCTAATTCAAGATTTTGTTGTTATTGATCCCATGTGTATATCGGAAACGGGAAGAGTTACTGCCTATATCGACTCGATTGTTGGTGGTGATCAAGAATATATATACTTTATGGGGTCGG
Organism: Scaptomyza tumidula; assembly: GCA_035044465.1. Classification (NCBI taxonomy): domain Eukaryota; kingdom Metazoa; phylum Arthropoda; class Insecta; order Diptera; family Drosophilidae; genus Scaptomyza; species Scaptomyza tumidula. The sequence continues at coordinate 168,478 of JAWNNW010000902.1, read as the reverse complement.
AGATGCTTCCTTCTGCCTGTTACATACTTTTATACAAAACCATTATACCCTTTTTTCCCATTTTTAATGGGATCAGGGTATAATAAATGCAAATGTTAAAAAATATGCAAAAGAAAAATGTGGACAGCCCAATAAGTATTTAATAAATATAAGAAATAGTACTTAATTTATATAGAATAAATATGAATTGACGTCAAACGTCGATCGCTAAATAACGTCCATTATACTTTTGTATCTCGCTTTGCTAATACGCTGCGTATACGTTATATTTGTCGAAGTGTGTAGCGAAGCGCATCCGACTTTAATGGCACAAACACACACACCTCAAAACAAATATAACAATAAAAATTAACATACATATTCATATTGCGGTAGTAAATCATTGAGTTGAGAGCAGGAATGTTGGCTGGGCTGTTTAGGTTTAAGTGTCTAATTAAATTATCCGCATTTAACAACAAACTGTGACTCGATTGTGCAAAAGCCATGACTAAATAGATGTGTATGTGCCAGCCCATATGGTGTTGGTATATTGAACCTTTTTGGCTGTGTTGCTTGTTATTTAACACACACACACAAACACTTTTTCACAAGGTGTAATATTTTAATTAACACAACGCTCATAATTTGTAAACGGATGCAAAAAAAAATACAGGAAATTTTATTTTATTTTTGCTTACGAAATATATTTAATATGTTAAGTTAGCACAACGAGTGCTAATTAAGTGTTATAACTGTTCATATTTTACTTTTTTGAACTTTTTTTGTTGACTTTATTAAAGTTAGTTCGAGTAAATTGTTGGGCAATAATTTTGCACGCTTTGGATTTAATTAGTCAGCGCAGCCTTAAATGAGTTTGAGCTGACAAATATTTAGTAAATAGAACCCCCCTCCCCTCCCCACACATTGTATGTCAATAAATAGAGCGGGAACTGGCACATAAATAGTATAAGCCTCGACAACAACTATTATTGTACAATCATAAATTAAACAAGCCCCATATGGTCTCTTTGCTGCCTATCTATAATCGTGTATAAATAATATAAATATTAACCTAGACACACACACACACACACATTCGCTATATTTATAAACTAAATCACAATCAACAACAACAACAGCAACAACAACAACTAAAAGAGCGACACGAAAACACGTAATAACAAAAATCAATACGGTAAAGTTTATCAGCGTTCATATAAATTATGACTAATTGTGCTAAAAACGAGACAGAATGGGGCGCGTTATGGCGCATTTTTGCTGCTGCCATAATTAATAAAGTGTTGATACTTTTAGTTTTGTGGCATGGCATGGCGGGACGTCAAATGGGGACTACCCCAACGAGTGCAAAATGAGCAACTGAAAAGAAGAGAGCGCAATAAAGCTGTATTACGATGCGTAACAGAGACAATGTTTTTCTGGCTTAATTTATGGAATTTGAAATGAAATACAAACAAATAATGGTTTAAGGTGGCTTAGGGGTAATAAAAAAAGGTTCTGATCGGGGGGTGTTCCTTATGTTTTAGGAATCTCTGAGCCCGAGCACGACGTCTGTTTCTTTCTATCAGGTCAAGTTTTCGAGATAACCTCTATCTCTGTGTACAAGTTCTGAGCTGATGAAGCAAAAACAACCTTGGATTTGGATTCACCGAGCACATTAACATATAGAAACAAGTAAGAAGGCTCTAGTCGAGAAATCCCGACTAGAAGATACCCTGAACCCTATACTTTACGCGTACAGTCAGTGCTTGAAAGTATGTGTGTGTGTGTGTGTGTGTGTACTGCATACACAACTTCAATGTCCCATATCTCCGGTGTTTATTATCCGATTTCAATAAAAATTTCACAGATTGTCATTATTTTGTATTATAATTCAAATGGCATCTCAAAGTTTTTCAAATTCAAGATTTTGTTGTTATCGATCCCATGTGTATATCGGAAACGAGAAGAGTTATCGAAAATCTAAAACAAACTTGTACTGCCTACAGATTAGGCGAGCTTAAGTTGGCCCATACATACGGACAGACCAAGAATTTATATACTTTATGGGGAGGTGCTTCCTTCTACCTGTTACATACTTTTGCACAAAACCATTATACCCTTTTTTCCCAATTTTAATAGGATCAGGGTATAAACATAGTCAGATCCCTAGATCAGAATGTTTTTAGTTTCTTCCGTAATTTAAGAAAAATAAAATTTAAAAAAAAACATTGTGTTCTAAACAAATAAATAAATAATATAGAAAATAGAATTAACCTTCAATTAATTAACCTTCGCTACACATATAAAGTTGTAAAAACTTTAAGGATAATTTATGGTTAAAAAGGAGTTGAACTTACATCAAACATATTTTTGTCTTATTTGTCTTTTGTTAGTACATATAAATCTTTACAAAAATGGATATTATTCTTTATTCTTTCTGAATCATTTTGCAATTACTTCCTGAAGCACCGAGCTAAAAACTACAAAAGTGCCAATTAGTAATTATCAGTATCACAGTACTTAAGTTGTTATGTACAATTGGCAATATTTTATGGGAACGGTCGTTCCTACACGCGCACAATTTAAAAACCTACTCATAAATTTATAGAAAAAATAATATTTGTAAGAACTTCAGTTCAGTTGAACAAAAATGAAACGTACTTTTCCAGTGGTGGGGATTTGTGCTGAATGTTGTTTGAATACAGTTTAGCCCGTAAATAACACAAGCCTTAAATATGGTCCTTATCAACATACACACACACACACACTCATACATACATACATACATAAAACAAGTGTATACATAGGGCAGAGAGAAGAAGAAGAAGAAGAAAAAAGCGCTTAAGTACCGATAAGAAATTTGCCATTTTTACAATAGTATCATAATAATTTATGGCGGCCCATTGAGTGTTATAAAAGCTTCAATATTTTGTTGTTTATGACTTGCGCCAGTTGTGGCATGGGTGTAATTACACACACACACACTCGCACACAGAGAAACTAAATACATAAGCTGTACGTCATTATTGGCAATGTGCGCGCTGTTTTGGGACCATTGTTGTAGTTTCGCCATGAATTATGAGCTCTCAACTCTTTGGTTGAGTTTAGGTTTTGGGCTCTTCTATCGTTCTCTCCCTCTCTCCTTCTCTCTCTTTTGGTGTGTGTTTCTCCTGCTGTGGCCATTATTTATGACATGCGGCGAAATGGTTTTTATTGCAAAAAACCGTGTTTGAGTTTATGGCACAACTGTAAGTGGGTAATATTCATTTCATTTATATGCACTTTGCTTTGTGCCTTGTGTCGGCATTTCTACAGTTAGTTCCCAACAAACACACACACACACACACCAAAATCGCTTATTTGCACTTTTTATTCGCCTAGGGGTTGTAGGGGTATGGCAAAAGGGGCTGACCATGATTAATGCCCTGTGATTAGCCCCGATGGAGTGGTGGGGGGAGTCTTTTGAGCCTAATCATTGCCAATATTACGTTGTCATATTTTATGAGACGTTTTATGACCGGTAATTTCATTAAATGAATTGCACGAATTGAGAAATTATTACCCCTAACAAATTGGCCGCATTTATTAAACTGATTAAATACTACTCAATAGCACTTTAATCAAATTGCACTCAACAAACTGTGAGCCTAATAACCGAGAAAAGGCTTATGACTAATCATATTTATTTCCATACCATTAACTCATCCCACACAAGTGCCATAAAGAGATATTTTCAAACTTGATTGGGTTTTGGCAATAGAAAATGCCAATAAAACATTTATTAAATGTATGAAAAGGGGTTTGGTTTGGGATTGGTACTCAAACGTTAACTTTCTTGTTTAGAGATTTGTTTTTAACTTTTATTGAACGAAAATTAACACGTTTATAAGTTGTTTATGTTTTAAAAAACCCCAAGGTCATGTACATTATTTTTGTTCACTGTCTTAATTTTGCTTCCACAAAGTTAATCATTTTTTTTAAGGGCCTCAAGGCAATTACTTTGGGCGTTGTGTGCCCCAAAATGCTTGAGCACAACATTTGCGTCGTAATTTTATATGGATTTAATGTACTTTTTCTTATATCGTTTATTTGCAAACGTTTTAATAGCCTCATAATTCCATTCATTTGGCCACGCTGGGCATGTTTATGGTCCGCAGCCCTTATTTATGATGTTTCTCCCCCAAAGCGAAAAAATGTCTCGAAATGCTTTTGTTTCGCTTGGGATGATAACAAAGCTCGCCAAATGACACCGACAACATGTACTCCAACTCCAACTCGAACTCCAGTTCATACTCCTTACGAGTGTTTCAAGATCGCGCTGGAGTGTTGGAGCCAAAAAGATAAAGATCACGCATCGTGCTTAAATGTTGCAAGTTAGCGACGGCTAAACCGTTAAAGGAAGTGTTTAAGGAACAACAAAAACAATATATATAAACTTAACCAAAATAAGTGCAAAGACAATGCTATAAAAGGCGACAGTAGCGCGCGTTTTTGCTTTTTTTACGTTTCTTATCTGATGCCGCATGGCACGATATCGAAAAAAACAACAAATAAAATCCAGGACACACAACGGGGTCTTCCTTACTTTTTGGCTACACTCACAAAAAAAAAACGATTAAATATTTTATAATAATCAAAATTTACAAGTATTAAGGAAAAAAATAATAATACATCAACCAAAAATAAATCTCATATTTTTGAAAAATTTATTTCTGTTAAAAATTCCAAAAAACACGAATAAGATATTTAAATATTGTGTAAATTTTTTTTAAAATTATTTTCATAAATAAGAAATTTCCTCTTTAGTTTTAGCACAATCTTTAGTTTAAAAATTGGAAAAATATATTCTTAGTTTTTCTGAGTGTACTTATATGCATATGTATCTCACTTCTGGGGTTTCGTTTTCTGTTCTTGCAGCTGGACAATAAAAGCAGCCCGTTGGCGCTATTGGCGCAAACATGCAGCGCCATCGGTGCGGATACCACAAATCCAAAACTCCTGGCGGCGAATATTGAAAAGTCGACAAAGCATCAGCAGCCCAAAGGCAACGGCAATGGCAATGGCTTGAATATGGGCAATGGCAATGGCTTGGGAGGCTTGGTCATGGGCATGGGCATGGGCATGGGCGGTGGAGACAACACACGCGATAAATCCTCACCGGTTAGCAGTCATTCATCGAGCGTCAGCACTGGCTCTGTGGAGCAGCAACAGCTGCCACCGGCGCACAGTAAAACTCCCAGCACATTCAAGCCCTACGAGACGAATAACAACAACAGCAACAACAACAACATCATCGATTGCGGCGCCACAAATCTCACCAGCAGCAGTAACAGTGGCAGCAACAGTGGCAGTGGCAACAGCATCCAACGCGTCAAGACGCCCAAAGCGAGTGGAGGAGGAGGAGGAGGAGGAGTTGGAAACTCTAACTCCACAAATGGTGGACAACAACGCTGCGATTCAAACCAAAGTGCAAGCAGCTCACAGCGCGGTTCGCCAAATGCAACAAATGTCTCTGCCTCCGCCTCACTTCGACGCACACCCAACAATACGGGTGCTCTGCCAACCAGCCAGCTCAATGGCAGTCCAGTCCAGCAATCACAGTCCGCGCCAGTGCGCAGCAATTCCAAAGAATCGGCAGCAATGCACAGTCCGAGCGCAGCTAGCTCCAGTTCGAGTCGCCTCCAGGAGGCAGCCTATGCGGCAGCCAAAGAGGCTAGCTATGTGAAGGCGCTGCATGCGGCCAGTCAACAGGCAAATACCTCAGCAGGCTCCTATTATCCACCAGGTAAGATCAGGGTATCCTTAGCCCGACAAATTGCAAATTTTTAAACTTTGATCAAGCAAATAAGTCAAACAATAACCTTTAACCCTACTATGCATTTACTAAAAAGCCAATTTTAGCACTTGCCCACGTTCAATAACTTACTATTTCGAGAATAAATTGGATTGATATGTCATTTCTTTTAAGCTGTGCGTTGATAGCAGTCAGTCAGTTTATAAATAGAGCTTTATGCACGGAGAATTATAAAATGCGATACTTTTCTTATGGATATTTTCCCAATGGACTTTGTAATATAATAATAAAAGTATCACAACAAAAGCTCGGTTAGGAGTTACCCCAAACCCTAGACCTTAAATTTACCAATGCTTGAGGTCTTAACTATCTCCGTTGTTTCTCCACCAATATTAAATAAAAGTTTCACAGTTATTATTTTGTCTATATATTTCAGACGCCATTTCCAAGTTTTCCAAATTCCATTGTTATCGATTGCAAATGTATATCGAAAACGGAAAGAGTTATCGATAATTTAGAGCAAACATGTTCTGCCTTTGGTATAGGAGAGCTAATATTGAAAAAACTGAATCTCTCTCTGAGATATTCGTGTTCATACACATCAAGAATATATATACTTAATGGGCTCGGAGATGCTTCCTTCTGCCTGTTACACAAAACCATTATCCCCTTTTTATCCATTTTGAATGGGTTCAGGGTAACAATTTAGTACATCAAAATTAACAGAAAAGTTTATTTCTTTTTTTTAACTTTCACTATACAGTTTTCCATACACAAAATGATTTAATGTAATAATCGAATTAAATATATATATATATTTTTAGACATTTTTCCCTTTAATAATGCAATTTTGTGTCTATCATCTGCAGGCTATGGTACACCGTATCCGATGGACTTGATGACAGCGCAATCGTTAATGTCGCCGCACCATGCCATGTTCAAGGCCTCGGCAATGAATCCGTATCTGAACTATGCACGCCTCAAGGGTCTCTCCGAGCAATCAGCAATGATGGTTGCCCCACAGAACGTGTGCAGGGATCCCTATTGCACAGGTTGTCCAGCGAGCCCGCATTACATAAACAAAGCCGCCGGCCAGCCCTGTCCCGCTGGCTGTCCGCAGTGTGAGGGCAAATCGGGTGGAGGAAATGGTGGAGGTGGTTCGAGTGCAGCCGCAGCGGCAGCAGCAGCCGCAGCATCCTCATATCATGCACAGTTGGCTGCTTTGGCGGCCGCCTCACAGTTGCCGTACGTGTGCTCCTGGATAGGCAGCGATGCGGCGTATTGTGGCAAGCGTTTCGGCACCTCCGATGATCTATTCCAGCATTTGCGTACACACACCGCCTCCGTGCCGGATGCAGTGCTGAGTGCAGCGGCAGCCGGAGGCATACCACCAAATCATCCGTTATTCCAGCGCACGTATCCCACGCCGCCGTTAAGTCCGCTGTCGGCTGCCGCACGTTATCATCCTTATGGGAAGCCATCGATGATGCCGCCATCGCTGGCGCCGCCCGGCATGCCCGGACTACCGCCACATCCTGCACTGGCTCAATACTTTGCACCCTATTCGTTATATGGACCGAGAATGGGTTCCTCACATCCGTAGTACGAGCTGCAACGATAGATAAGAAGAAGATGAAGGAATCGATTCAGTTCAACATTCAGTCAAATCATTTTGCTTGAGTTGGGGCTATCGAGGGATTTTTTGGGCGGGGCGGGCTGGGAATGGGGAGGGGAGGTCAACTCACTCGTGAAACGAAAAGCTAGTGATCTAATGTACTATAGTTACATACAAATGTTAAAAAAAAAACAACAACATCAACAAAACAAAAAAAAACAAACAGAAAACAACATATTAATTAGCTTTAGGCGCTACAAAAAGTTGATAAAATTCAAGTAAAGAGTTCTATTCAAAATAAAAATCAAAAATATATAATGAAATAAACACCAATCAATTTGTTCGTCTCTGTGCATGTCCCATTTAATGCTTATGGTAATTTTAAATATATTATTTATTAAATAAAAAAAATAAAACACAACACAAAAAAGAAAAGAAAAGAAAACATCTAAAAACCAATTATGAAATGAAAAGATTGTCCAAAAACTAAAAGTTGTAAAACTCTTGTACATTATATACTATATATTAATTTAATTATATATGTTTATGTATATGTATATGTATATATATATATGTATATGTAATTATGAACACTATTTTAACGTTCATTTAAGTCACTACAACAAAATCAATAAATCAAAGAAAAATTAAACTAACAAATAACGATTTTTTCGAGGGTTTTTTCTCAAGGGTTTTCCGGGTGAAAAGTAGTTAAATGATTTTATTATTATTTAGTACAGCTTCAACAGCAGTTAAATAAAATTTATGAAGCGAAAAAAACACAACTATTATAATTAATCCAAAATTGAATTTATATAAATAACAAAACAAAACTTAGAAAAAATTCCATTAGAATTTTATGTCTTAGGCAAGTGAAATAAAGTCAAACATTTGAAGGAAATGTGAGACTAGAAATGTGATATAGTTATCAAAAGAATATTTAACAAAAAGTGGAAAGAATTTTTGAATAATCCCACAGTTATTTGAAATATTAGATTAACATTGGATATATGTTAGAATCAACCAAAAATGTACTTTAGGTTGTCGCGAGCCTTATCGAAAAAGCTTTAACTCAAAGCGAATGAATAAATGGGAACACAAACGAAAAGAGAGAAAGGGAGAGATATGTGGGAAGAGAAAGAGAGTCTCTAGCCAAAGCGCCAGCCAATAAACCAGAGACCCACAAATCATAACATTCAAGCTACGTTTGCCGCGCTGAATTATGCCAGGGCAAAGCTTGGGTGTTTTCATTTCATTTTCTTTTTTCTATTTTTTTTTTTTTGTGAAGGGGAAGGGGAGGTGAAGCTGTTGGTGAAGTTAGCTGCCGAAGCTGCCGATGCGACCGTTCGTCCAAGGCACTAAATCATATTTTATATTTCCCCCAAAAACGAAAAACGAAAAACGAAAAGCCAATGAAAAATAAAAGAGAAGTTGCATCGTGAAACTGAACCAGGCAACTTAAGGGCTGGCTGGCTCCAATAGTTACTCTGCTCACTGCCCACATATGGCGTCGATAAATTAAAATTTTCACTGCGCCAAGAAGGTGGAGATGGTTCGGTAGCTGAATAGGATTCGAGGTATATATATATATATATATATGCCATGCCCTAGCATTTTTGACAGCTCTGCCGCCCAGTGTGACTACCTGACAATTTATTGTATTATACGGTTTGGCATTTTGGCTACCCACATTGCGAATGACCTCTTTGGGTGACTAACGTGCATGTTCATGTGCCTCTGTTGAGGTGAGGGAGTTATACAAAAAAAAATATGCCATAAACCTTGCCAGCACACACACACAAAGAGAGAGAGCCATACATATTGGCATTGGCGATGGCATCAATAATTCTTTCATAAATGTCCATTTCGCCACATACTACAGCAGAGCCGAGAATCGCACAGAGAGAGAGAGAGATGGAGAGAAACGACTTTTCATATCGAAAGGGGTTGCATTTATGTAAGTGATGTACACGTTCAGTGCTTCTGACAAGCGTCGTTACTGTATATGACTTGAAAGTTTGGTGGAAAGTTTAAAAAGGGTATTCAAATTGTACAAATGTATGTCATGCAGTTGTGATCGCGTGTAGCCTGACTGACTGACTGCTATCAACGCACAACTGTTTGATTTTTGTCTTAAAGTAAATAAAGTTGATCGTAGATGAACGCAAATATTGGAGATCAAAGGATACTTTTCAAGTTCATAAGTTGAATAACTTAACTAACATCTGAGCATAGGGTATCCTTAAGTCATTCATTATTAGCTTTAGCATGCTACTGTTTCATTTTTTTCTTATAATTTTTTAACAGCGCAGGTGAAAGTCGTCGCGGTAGCCATTATAGTTCTCGCTGGCCGCGTCCATTTATCATTGAACAGAGAGTGCCCGCAACCCGTTACCCGCAACCCATACAAAAGCTGGACAATGTCAGGCAGCGGCAAGAATTTATCGGTTGGGAATTTTGTGGAAAAAAATTTCTTTCGTTCCGTTTGCAAATTTATTTTTCCTGCTTGCCTGCGAAACATACATAATGGAGATGAAAAATCGCTGCTGATAAGTGTAAAAGGAATAAAAATAAGCCAACAACAATAACAAAAAAAAGCATTACAATGCGCACAAGCGGTAAAATATAAATTATGTCTCTACAATGGTCTACAAGTAGCTATTAAAAGAACCAATTCCCAAACGAGAGTAAGGAGGTGCCAAAGGTATGTATGTATGTATTTAGTAGTATGGTAAGTAATGGATGCGACTGCCTTAGAAGCCATTAGAAGCAAGCAACGAGCGACTTGTCCCCATGATAAGTGTTGAATGCATATTTAAAATGCAGACACAGTGCCACCGGTAAGATCGTAATTCATTGAAATTTACGATTGCACCACCACCACCAGCAACAACAACAACAACAGCAATTGCATTTAGCACAAAGGCATGTAAAATATTCACAACTTGTCATACACTTACTTTGAAGTAAGCACAAAATGTGTTGGTGTTAAAGTGATCTAGTTGAAAGTAACTCAAGAAAAAACTTTATATTATTTTCAGCTATACTTCGCTTTGAAGTGAAACTAGTTTTACATAGTATAGTAATATTACTGAACTCCCTGTCAAAGCAAGTTTTATGCTCTCCTTATGTGGAAAACAATTGCATTTTTTCGGTTATTTGCATTGCATTGCATTTATTTTCGAACACCCAAAGAGACAACGAGAGAGTATAGTACAAGCACGACAAAAAAAAACAAAAAACTGTACAGAGTGCAAGCCACAACAATAATTTTCAAAGCCAAATGACAGCCGACAAAACCATATATCATTGTGTATGGGGGCCCACAGTGTTTCTTGTCTGGCTTTGCCACCCACGAGCTGAACTTTTGTCACTTAAAAGGCGTCGCTGGCTGTCTTAACAAATGTCTGAATGCCAGTCCTGTATGCCTTTTTGTCTCTCTCTGTCCGGGTGTCTCTCTGTCCATCTGACTGGCATGTTAAGTTTTAATTTCTTGCCAAAAGAAATGCAAGTAAAGAGGAAATAACAAAATCGCTTTTATAAATTACCATGCAAGTGCCGCTGAAAATTGTCGCATGTGTTGATCCATTGCTAGCAAATTATGCGCGCTATATGTATATGTGAAATACATTCAAATCTGTGCAACGTACACTGTTAATAAATTTGACAGCCAGACAAATAATTACCAAGATTCATTTTTTAACAAACTAGATTTTTCTTCTTCATTAGAATAAATAATCTTCGTTCGCTTAAATCATATGACCAATCATTAGATACAAATCATACAAAAATATATCTTAAACATGTAAGAAAGCTCCAGTCAAGAAATCGCGACTAGAAGATTCCCTGAACCCTATAATTTACTTCAACGTGGCAGATCTCCGTAGTTTCTCAATCAATTTCTTTAAAAATTTCACAGCTTTTCATTATTTTGTCAATTGATTCAAACGCCATTTCCAAGTTTTCCAAATTCAAGATTTTGCTGTTATCGATCATATAAGTGTATCGGAAACGGGAAGAGTTATCGAAAATTTAAAACAAAGTTGTACTGCTTGAGTATAAAAACTATATCAAAAATATTTAATTCGACATTATAGTAAATAATCTGCTAAAGCTGTATAATATTCCTTTATTTACTTACTTATAAACTTAAAGTTATAAAAAAATAAAAATAAAAAAAACCCAGAGACTTACATTAAATTGAATGTAGCAATTTTCAAACTGAACTTCTATAAATTTAGAATTAATTTAGCACAGTTAAAAAATTTTTTTAAGTGTATACGTATTTTGGTTACATCTTAGCTTCACTTACAACCAGAGAGGACCCCACAAAATGCATCCAAGCCAGAAACTGTCTGATGACATTTCCATAATTAGTCGAGCGTGTCCCGTCTTGTCTTTCTTCGTTGCATGTTTGAACGCTTGCCTTGATTTGATTTGATGCTCAAAGTGAGCTGCAGATTGAAGTGCTGGAAACTAAAAGCTGAAGACGCCTCAAGTCAAGTTACAACGGCATACAAACAACAACAACAACAACAACATATTGAAGACATCGCATTTATTTATTATGCACAGTTTGCAATCGTCAGTGTGCTCCTGTCCTCATCCATTCTATTCCAGCCCAGCCCAGGCCAGCCCAGCCCAGCCCTGCCCAGCTATCGTCTTCGTCTTCTTTATCCATGTGCGAATTGACGCCGCATTTATGGTGTTGAAATATTAATGCCCAGAGTTGGTTGCTCATGTCATTTTGATTTATGAGTCTCTCTGTGTTCGCACAATTCGTGCATCTGTGTGTGTTTGGCTTTATCGGAGGTGGTAAAGGGGGGCCATGGCATATGAGTAAGAGACGCATTAAGATGTTGAAAGCACAAGTCGTTACAAGTACGAGAAGAACCGTGAGTGACTGACAGACGTTTGAATGACACTGAGCCTCTGGATGTTTGACCTCTTTCTTTCTCTTTATAATAGTTTAATACAAGGTGTGACATCGACTTATGCAACGTTGTTTTGTTATGCAATTGGCTTTTATGTCATTTTTGAGCTAAAGGAGCATTTCCTTAATAATCAATAATATAAAATTATTCTTAAGTTTGGGTAACGAATATAAGTTCTAATCAACCGCACAATAACCATAAGAAGAGAAGAGAAACAACGATAGGCAATATATTGCCATAAAGTAGGAAAAGAAACTGAACCCAAGCGAACGTTGCAAGGAAGCTAACCCAACAGCAAACTCAAAGTAGCCTCCACGATCATCGGGTCATCGCAAAACTACATGCGAAAACAAGCCAAAGACAGCTACTTACTTACTTTGTTGCTACTTGCGGGACAGTACAGATTACACACAGACAGAGAGAGAGACAGAGAGAGAGAGAAGAAGACCAGAAGCAGACACACAACAAGAACAAGAATTTGATGCCAGGTACTTATACTGAAGAAGGCACAAGGAAGGCTTTTGTGGTCGATTTAGCCACGTTTGCCCAACGCAATGCAATTTTATCTTTCTCTGTGTGTGTTGTGCGTGGACATTAAATATGCATGAGGGGACATAACATATAAATAAATTTAGCAACAGTTTGTATGCAAGAACTGGCAAATGCATTTATCGATGATGATGGTAATGATGATGCCCCTTTTTGAAGGTGTTGAGCCTGACTCCGTGCCTGCACCACACGATGTGGCCGGCCTCTCTGCCTGCCGACGACACAAAAAAGAGACAGAGAGAAAGACAAACACAATTGCCACGGCCAGAACTTGACCGCCGTGAAGCCATTTGACAGGCCAACAGGGAGGCAAAGTGGCGTTGGTTGGGGGGAGATAGAGATAGCCAGGCAGCTGGGCATATGGGGAAAACAGTCTCCAATACTCCATGCTTCATGCCTAAACTAAGTTTTTTTGTTTTTTTTTTGGCTCATGCCAATTGCTGACCCCTCTCTGCCCAACCCGCTCCTTTCACCACTGTGCGTTTTGTGGCTTTTTGGTCACTGTGGTCAACGTTGTTCTGCATTTTAAATATGAGCAGCGGCATCTGCTTTCTCTCTCTCTTACTCTCTGTGTGTGTTTTTTGCTCATTCGCTGTCTTTGTCTGCTTGCAATGTTGTCAAGAATTTAGCTGGCAGTTTGACACTCGCATGTATCCCCCGCCCTCTCTCCACTCCCTCTGTAGTTGTTGTCGTGTTGCACGTACATTTTCGAACGCTACGAACAATATATGCCACGATTTTATGGGTTCCACGTAGCACGCGCGTATCCTCAGATTCATTCCATTGTCCACCCCCTCCCCCAACCCCCTCCGCCACTACCCTCTCGCTCTCTTTCGCATTGTGTGTGTGTGTGAACACATATTGCATATTGTTGTGTGTGAAAGGGGATTACCCCCTTTAGGGTTGGCGGGGAAGGGCAATTATTTCGGATCAATTCAATTAGCGGTCTAGCCCGCAGATTATGTGGCTACAACAACATACATAACATCTAACATACTTTTGACAGTGTGGAATTATTAGTTCAAGGATTCAAATTGTATGCAGGAATGATTATCAAAAATTTTCTGTTCATTTTGATAATTATGCATATTTTATGAGCATACGATTTGATTTATTACAGCTCAATAAGTGCATTATAATTTTTAAATTTTAACACAAATAAAGTAGTATGTGTCTGTAAATTTACAGATATTTTATTTCTACTTAAAACTCGAAACTTATTTTAACATTTTTAATTGAATATTCGCCAAAAGATTTACAATTATGTTTTATATATACAAGATACATCAGAGATTACTTTTATCTACCCAATAATATACGAAATTCGTTTATATTCGATTTTTGAAATACATTTTAATTATTGCATAACTTAAGTAACTTTGATCTAAATAACTCTGAGAATTTATATCAAGGATGATACAGCAATTTGATTGAAAATATTCTTACATTTATTATAGATAAAGTTATTTAGGAATTAAACCTTTTGTTCAGCTCAATTTAACACCTTTAGTTCAAATTTTTAGAGTAAAGCATTAAATCTATCTTATAAGATAGTATAACTAAAAAAAAATATACATATTTTACTTACCAATACGACTTAACGATTCAACTGAAGATTCAAGATAACAAATAAAAACTCAAACTTGAAAAAATAAGAAAAAAAAATATCTGCAAAAGAAAAAAAAAAGAAAAAAAAAGAAATTCTTTGAAAACTTATCAAATAAATATTCAAAGCTAATTTAAATGTTAGCAACATAATTAGTTAACTTGGAATCTAGTAGCTATATTTATTAAATCTTCAGCCATTAAATGTTTATCAAATGCAACACCAGTTGATGATTTATGGATTCACTATGAAGAGTATTACAAGATCAGAGTCAGAAGGCAAATAAAGCGAGAAAAGAGTGAAACGAATATTTTTACTTTGAAGCAACTTACACGAATGGGTTGTGTAATTATGAATACATTGTAGCAAACTTGATGTAAGTCGGTTAGTTTGTATATCTTATATCATCTACATGCATAAATACTCAATGTATACATGTATATATGCGATATGAAAGACATGCTCTACAGAGACGACAAGGCATTATAATAATAGTAGTAGTAGTACTTTTAATAATCTGTCGCCGCATTTCCATACATGAACGGGTACGTATGCGAGTATATGGAGAAAATGGTGAACGCAACGTGGTTGCTATAAATTATGGCAACAGGCTTTGTGGCAGGCAGCAGCAAGCAGCGGCAACAAGCAATACGGCTGCTGTTGATTTTTATCAACGTCATCAGCTTAATTGCCTCACAGTGCCTCACAACGAACAACAGACAACGGACAACGGACGCTTTTTTTTGCAATTTTATCTAGAAAACGTTGTAAGTGTATGTGTTTGTGTGTGTGTGTGTGTGTGCGAAGTACTTGCAATTATTAATGAAATATTGCTGTCAGTAATTATTTGTTATAAATTTGCATAGATATTGCAATTTGTACACTTCACTCGCAGTTTGCAGCTCACTAATATTTACAAAAGCTCTCTCTCTCTCTTTCTCTCTCTCTCTCTATGACTCTCACTCGCAATCTGTTACAGTGCTTAAGTCAGCGGCATTATTAATGACAATGTAAGCGCATGATAAATATCGTTGACACAGGCCTTTGAGTTAGCTGCTTGTTTATAAGGCTATATATATATAGATATATATATATATAAATGTTCGTATAAGTCGGTTAATTATTACATACTGCAGTAAAGTCGTTAGTGTCGCTACTAATATATGCTAAGCAACTGAACTGAACTAGATACACACATAAATACCATAAATACCATTCTCACCTTAATCTGTTTTACTTCGATGTCAAACGTAATGTGACATTTTTTATATGCACAAAATCTGAATAGCTCAATAAAATACCAGACAAATCGTATTATGTAAGTGCAAATTGTTTATAAGTTATGATAGTTTTTTAGTTTCTGTATTTTAATTTATTGTACAACTTCAATTAGATTTTATAACCAACCCAGGAAGCTTTTTAGAAACACTTGTTAATATGAAAATAAATATTCGTAATATTTATTACAGGCCCAAAAAGTTTTTTTTTTATTTCTTTTTATTTGTAATTTTTTATACATTTTTTTTATGTATCATTAAATTTTTTATAATTTTTATTGCTATCTATCTTAATATTTTTTTGAAGTGTCTTCTAATTGAAACAACTTAAAAAAATATTTCCTTTTCAAAGATTTAACATTTATTTCTCTATGGATATCTTACAGATTTATCAGTTTTTTAAGCGATATTGGTCTAAGAATCTTTTTCAAATCTGAAATATTTTTCTTCCGTTTCAGAATATTCATTTTTGTTCAAAGTATATCAATCTGATATAATTAATTCTCATTACTATTAATGTATTTTGCAAATAGAGCTCCGTAGTCTACCAAACGATTTGAGAAGCTTTTTGAAAACTACAGCTTTGAATAAATAAAACTTAATTTGACAACACTGACAGAAGATCTCAAGGTCTCAAGCTCAAAATTTACGATCGACACCTGCACAGAATGCAAAAAAAAATCAAAAAAATAAAAAAAAAACAAGAAAAGGCTCTAGTCGAGATATCCCGACTAGACGATACCCTATCCCTATACTTTATGCGTATAGTCAGTGCTTGCAAGTACGTGTGTGTGTGTACGCGCATACAGCATAGTGCATACAAAACTTCAATGTCCCATATCTCCGGTGTTTGTTATCCGATTTCGATAAAAATTTCACAGATTGTCATTATTTTGTTTTATAATTCAAATTGCATCTCAAAGTTTTCAAAATTCAAGATTTTGTTGTTATCGATCCCATGTGTATATCGGAAACGAGAAGAGTTATCGAAAATCGGAAAGAAACTTGTACTGCCTAGGAATTAGGCGAGCTTAAGTTCCAA
Organism: Scaptomyza tumidula; assembly: GCA_035044465.1. Taxonomy (NCBI): domain Eukaryota; kingdom Metazoa; phylum Arthropoda; class Insecta; order Diptera; family Drosophilidae; genus Scaptomyza; species Scaptomyza tumidula. Next base: position 151,682 of record JAWNNW010000902.1, on the reverse strand, counting down.
ATCTGGAGTCTCTAGCTCTTATAGTCTCTGAGATCGACGCGTTCATACATACAGACGGACGGACAGACGGACAGACGGACAGACGGACATGGCTATATCGACTCGGCTTTCGATGCTGATCAAGAATATATATACTTTATAGGGTCGGAGATGCTTCCTTCTACCTGTTACATACTTTTGCACAACTTCATTATACCCTTTTTCCCATTTTTAATGGGATCAGGGTATAACAACTAACAAAATAAAATTAGCAAACATTTTAACAAATTCATACAAACAGAAACGAAAATGTAACTAATTTTGCTTGTACATGCGAAAATTGGCATCTGTGTGTCAGAATTTGAAATTTCAATTATAAAATCCAAACATGTAGTATCATAATGGCAAAATGCAAGAGGAGAGAAGAGTGTTCCCCTCCAAAACTAATCCCTCACAATGATTTCGAATAAATGCCACAATCTGTAAACAATTTGCGGTGATTTTGCTTCATAGTCTCTTTTCCGCGTATATGTGTGTGTGTGTGTGTGTGTGTGTGTGTGTGTCGGTGTGTGTGTGTGACGCTCTCTAATATTGTAATTACAATTTACAAATTACAAGTACTAATACCAGCTAACGGGTAATATATCAACGTGATTGTCATGATATTTTTGGGCAATTTACATAATTAAAATGTTTCCCATGTTTCTCTTTAATCCCACACAAAACATAACTGATTACAGCATTTAGACGTTCAATGTGTGTGTGTGTGTGTGTATTAAGCTACTTGTTATGCATTTCATAAACAAGAAACTATTTTGTACAGGAAACATCTAGCGATGGTAAACGTTTTGAGCTTGAAGTTTTAGACACGATGGAATCTTGTGAAGAGTAACTAAACGACCTAGGTGTTGATTATGATGGCAACTGTTTGGTAGTTGTGCAAAAGCATCGATTAAGTTAACAATCGATAAAAATCGATATTCAACTTTAAGCTTAACCTAACTCAATTACTAAGCTTCGGCTACAATCTCTATTAAGATATCTCTATTAAGATATCGATAAGACATTCAAACGATAACAATCGATTGTTTATAAACATGGAATGTAGTAAATCGATTGATATACATTTCAAGAACAAGTAAGAAAGATTTATTCTTCGAAAGTAATTGAAAATCTTAAACAAATCTTTGTATGCGTTAACGCAAACTAGATACAAAGACATTTAAAATGCACGTCTCTAGCGGGAAGACAAGTTTGTAATTGGTAACTGACAGCGACCACAATTTGCTCACACACACACACACACACACACACACACATAAAGACGTATGTAAAACGTTTGGACAAACATAGTTGAAGGGCTTGTTATGACTGAATGCTGAATAGTGAATACTGAACTGGTGAATGGTGAATGGTGAATACACCGAGTGCTGACCATCAGTTTAAGCCCAGGCTAATCGTCTGCAACAACAAAAACTGCCACTCAACATGCATAATTTAGGTAACAAATGATAACTCGAAGAAATGTGAAACCATGCATAAATTTTCATAGCTCACAAGTGCAGCAAGCAAGCAAGCAAGCAAACTCTCTGACTGCACTCAGGTGAGTTATATACATACATACAAACAGAAACTGGCATCTGGCATGGTCTGACACACACACACACACAGCCATAACTGACATTCAGAGAGACAGACAGAAAGACAGTTGCAAGCAAACTGCTGCTTTTGATTTATTACAGTACAGAGAGAGAAAGGGTGGGAGTGGGAGGTGGGAGGTGGTAGGCAAGAGAATGGAGAATGGAAGTTTACTCATCAGCAGCTGCAGTCAGCTTTTGGCTATGGCTCATAATTTATGAACAAGGAGAAGAAGAAGTAGCTGACCAGCAAGACCAGCGAGTATTCTATCATATCCAATCCTGGACAAAAGGAAAACATCGTCCATCAGACACTGCCAGCCAAAATGAATGGCAAGAGAATGTTGTCAATGTTGTTACATCAAGATCTTGTGTTCATATGAAAGCACAATTGATGATTCTCAAAGTTATGTTTGAATGTTTGTGTGGATTTCAATTAAAAAAACACACAAAACATTCACATTCAAACACACAAATCTATTGTAACTAAATATGGTAAGTCATTTATGCAGTCAGTTCGAACCGGTTTTGTTGTTGACTTAACGTATTTATGTTAGTTGAATTGAATTTATTTGAATGTTTGCATTTGCTATCATTTAATTAGAGCAAATAAAATGCAGCGAATGTGCTAATTAAATGCATTTTTAATTTGTAATCAATTAAGTGGTATTACACATATCAACGAGTATTTGTAGATAGCATTAAGTTGTGTTGGCTAATTGCGTCAAACGTTCGTCAAACGAATCGAATCGAATAGAATTTATTTGTACTTAAGTAGCACTTATTGATGTTATGACACAAATTGCTTTAAAATCCCACATTCAGTCCTATGGTAGATTAGTTCACAATAGTAGAACCCTTGGTAAGCTCTTTTTTGTCTAAAGTTTCAAAACCATTTTAAGCTAAATCAAAAATACCTTAAAGAAATATGAATCACCTACTTGATTATTTATATTATATTTCATATTTAACTGAATTTTTAATAAGTTTCTAAAAATACTCTACTACTATAGGATTGACAGCTTTAGCAGCGGATGGCGATAACTATCTATTAAGTCTAATATTAAGTTTATTAATTAATTATTAATTATAACCGACAGTATACCGTAGTAAAAGCTCGCCACCAAAGTATGTAACAAGAAATGCATTTTAAATGAGTTTTTAATATTACTCACAATACTGAATACAGCTGACATAAAGTCTAATATTAAGCTGTAATAATCGATAGTATACCCTTAGTACAAGCTCGCCTCTTAAATATATAACAAGAATCAATTGTAAAAACGTTGGAAATAATGCATACATAAAATGAAAATATCTCCGCTGAATAAACGTTTTATTTATTATATATTATATTTTAATCAACGAAGCCAAGAAGTTGTTATGTTCAGTCCTACAATACCATTACGTAAACTTGATCCTTATTGACAAAAGCTTCCAAAAATATGACTTACAATCTTGAATCTGTAACAAGTCTATCCAAGTTTATCATACACAACCCATCAACATTTTGTTCAGTATTAACTAACAATATATTCGACACATTTTTGATGGCAATAAGAAGAAAAACAGACTAAGGGAACAGAAATGCCAGCGTACATTACTTACTCTTTCTAAATGCTCGACATCGCTTAACATGTTCCTGGAATTCAGTGGGTTCCTTTTATGCCGGCAATGCGCTCCAATGCGGTGGTCACATCGCCATCTCCATTGCCATCTCCATTGCCATTGCCATTGCCATTGCCATCGACATCGACATCGCCTTCATCATCGTCATCATCATCAACATGGTCTGCGGTTGGGTGCGTGGTGGTTTGATTTTGTCTGCTTTGGCTCTTTTGGATTTTGTTCGATGTGCTTTTCAGTTGACCATCGACGCTGACTGTATGTTAGTGTTAGTGTTGTTGGCACTTATTTGGCAACAATGTCAACGATATAAAACGCGCTTTGTTTTGTCCAATACTCAACTTGGCAACTGGGCAACTGGGCAACTGGTCAATGCATCGGCATCGGCATCGGCATCGGCATCGGCATTGACATCAGCTTTGGCATCCGTTGCGCATATTTCGAATACTCTTCTACCAGCTCTTCCTTCCCTTTTGTCTTGTGTCTTTCTTCTGTTGGTTTTCTGTGTGTCTGCTGGATTGCTTCTGGCTGGACTCTCTGGACTCTTAGCCATTATCAACTTGTGTGCATCAGTATTTGGTTTCGCGTGAAATTCACTCACGACTTGTAATTATTTAATTTTATTGTTTGTTTTACGCTCCCAACAACAACAACAACAACAATAGCTTGCAAAAGCCTAAACGTTTAACAAGATTTCTATATCAGATCAGTTGTTGTTGTTGTTGTTGTGTAATATAATGACCTTAACAATAAGAATTACACTGAAACTAGCAGCAATGTGTTGAGGCGTCATATATAGAATATTTTTATGGCTTGAAGTCATTAAGCTTCTACCGATAAGAAACGAGTTATGTTAAACAACTAACTATTTGAATCGGAAATAGTTGCATATGCAGTATAACCCTTTTCAATATTCATCCAAACAGCTGTCATCTATATCCTAAAGCTTAAATAATATATTCAACTTTTTTTCATATCATATCAATTGGAAACGACCCTCGAGTATGGATTGCGAATACATCAAATATTTAAATGTAAATGCATTTTTGCACACAGTTGCAACTTGAACGTGCAACTGTCCACGAGCTAAACTCAATTGTCTGTCAGCGTAAACTGTAAATAAATATACGAATTTTTACCACAAATACATACGTACATACCTTTTCACATATTTTGGCAATACTATGTGAATAATTTACGGTAGTCATGGTGAAAAAATTGTTGACCTGTGAAGCAAATGTTAAATTATTTAGAGCACACAACTCAAAAATGTTTTTTTTTTTGTTTTTATGTCGATGGCAAAATGCATTTGGGTATTTTATGTGCTCATGTGGAATGCAATCTTAAAAAGCAGGGAATTTTTTGTTTTTTGGGGGGGGAAATTTCCTGCGCTTAACAGGGAAATATGAGTGTCAAACTAAGTTGAAGCTTAATAAAAATACATTTCCATTTGGAAAGAGTATATGTGATTAATTTTTTGAAAATTAATTTTTTATAATTCCTGTCATAAGCAAAAAGCTGCCATTTTAAACAAAATAATTCCATACTTGAAATTCCTTATGCATTTTGATATTGAGGGTTTTTAAATGCTTTATTATAAGCTGTTAGCACAAATGTCAAAATTAATTACTTATGTCACTAGCAACAAATCATAAATACACAACAAAAACACACGCACATCATTTCAACATTATTTATAACGCAAGACAATCAAAGTGGTCGCCAGTTTCTTTGATCTGTTGCGACGTGTGGCCATTTTTCAGTTGTTGTTTTTTTTCTTCAGTTTTTTGTGTGTTTGTTTCGTTTTTTGTTTTGTCTTTAAGCGCTGTCAAAAAGGGGTAACGAAAATTTATGTGACACAAATATTTAGCCATCAAAACATCACTCAAAATGTATAAAATGATTTGATTATTTGTTGGTAGTATATGGAGGTTAAGACTCTTAATATGTTGGAACAAAAATGAAAATATTATTATTATTGTTATGATGTGTGAGGCATATTTTTGTTTTATATGTATTTAGATTTCGATTTAGATTTAGATTAAGACATTGCTTATGTGTCACATGCGTGTCTTAAATATAAATTTCATAGCTGACAAATTGTTGGCACAGCTGTTTGTGTTTTAAATAAGCAGGCGGATTTTAGTTAATGGCCCCCAACGGTTTCACTTAAGTTGTTTATGGCTTTTGTGTGTACGAATACATATACTAAATACATAGATATATATATATATTTATATATAAATTCCAATGTGATCACGACCAAATTCCCCAGATACGTACGTATAACCCGTCTGCATGTACATTAGTTTAGTTGTTGTTATGAAACTATAATAAATTGCTAGATTTTGAACGAAAAATTAAACATGATAGATTTATGAATATATAACACGCTCAAGTATTTACCTAAAATTTTGCATAAATTATGTTTATTCAAGAAAAAATTCAAATTTCTCACATTGAGTCGTTAATAAAACTAAATAATCCACAGACAATTTGTTTTTGCTAATCAAAAAATTAATTAAATATATTTTCAAAGAACATCAAATTTCTCTAATAGTATTTACATGTTCACTATGTTTGCATTCTAAAATCTTTATAGATCATTTAATGTTTTGAGAATTTCAAAAGTATTTCGTCTTGACACAAAGTCATATCTTAGCAATATAATGCCGCAATATTCATAAATCAAGCACACTTAACACTTTGCATTTCATCAGCTAATAATCCAACAGGGTTAAATATGTGTGTAGTAGACTTTGGTTTTATTTTTCTATTCGTTAAGATCATAAATTAAGCACAACGAATACTCTTGTACTTAGTTAGCATTTGTGCTTAAATTTAGGCAGCATTAATAAATGTGTACAAAACAAAACAAATAAATAAGAATCTTAAGCTGTGCAGCACACACAAAACACGACAAAGCCATGGGTAAAAGTATTTTCAAATTAATTTTTATTAGCACAAAGCTAATAAACAAAAAAACACACTCACACACACACAGGGAGAGAGAGAAGAGTCTTAGAGCAAACATAAATCTAGTCAAAAGTCAAAAAAATACACATGTATATTTATATTTTTATTAGCATGTCGCGACATTTCTCAAGGCATATGCGCCAGGCAAAATAATGTAGCCACTATTTACCAATTTCACTTAAGAACATATATATTTATATATATAAATATATATATATATATATATAGATAGACATTTGTATACTTTGTTCAGTCTCTATTCATGTGTCTTGCAATTTAATTTATTAATCGAGCGTGAACATTTTAGTGGGTGCTGGCAAATGCTGGCAATGTCTCAGTCGAGATGATTTCGCGGTGGTATTTTGAAATTACATTAACATTTTTATTCTTGATTGCTCAATGAGCACACACAAATTAAGGTGCGCCCACACACAAACACACACACACACGCACACACTTAGGCCGTGAATCATTTGTGAACGACTTTTCGAGACTTAACAATTCTAGCTAATGAGTTGAGGCAGCTAATGTGCACAAAAGCCAATTTTGTGAAAACTTTATTAAAATTTAACATGCTCAACAAAATAAGTATTTATACAATTATATTTTTGGTAAAAACTTGTTTTCAACCAAACGAATCAAGCTAACTATATTTATACCCTGAACGTTTTGAAAATGGGTAAAAAGGGTATTATGGTTTGTGCAATAGTATGTAACAGACCGAAGGAAGCATCTCCGACCCCATAAAGTATATATACTCTTGATCAGCATCAACTGCCGAGTCGATATAGCCGTCTGATCTAAGAGACTATAAGAGCTAGAAACACCAGAACTAGAACATAAACTCACCTAATGCCTAGGCAGTACAGTACAGTACACGCTTTTTTTCGATAATTCTTGCCGTTTCCGATATACACATGGAATCGATAACAACAAAATCTTGAATTCGGAAAACTTGATTGGGAAAACCGATTGGGAAACACCGAAGATATGAAACATTGAAGTTGAGTCTGTAGTATGCGCAATGCACACACACACATACTTGCAAGCACTGACTGTACGCATAAAGTATAGGGATCAGGGATCGTCTAGTCGGGATTCCTCGACTAGAGCCTTCTACTTGTTTTTACTAAAAGCTTTAGCGTCAGTAACTAAGAATTAACTAACTAAGAATTAGCTAACAACGTTAACTACTAATATTGTTTAACAAATGTTTGGAAACTTAATATATTAATGGGAAATAAGTATAAAGTGTATTATTATACCGCCCAAATATAAGAAATTGATATGGTATGTTCAACGGATTTATATAGACACTCTTTAGACATTTTCGACCGCTTAATCCAAGCCGTGTATAAGTTCCCTTAATTAAGGACGGATTGAAAGATTTAGATTCGGGTACTTAGGAAGAACTCGTAAGGTCATCATCGCAAGAAAAACCAATTAAGCAATCAACTATCAGCTGTATGAAACATATACAAAGATTGCTGGATGTTAAGGAACTTGAGGACCTCTTGAAAAAGTGTTAAGGCTAACAATTTATTAAAAAAATTCGTTTATTTGACATTATAAAAGAGCAAGTCTTGGCGTTCTAACTTCTGATTTGGATTCAGCACCAAAAACTAAATACAAATTAATACTCTTCTCCCTCACATCATAACATAAAAGGTCAAAATGAATGGCGAGAGAATGTTGTCAATGTTGTTACATCAAGATGTTGTGTTCATATGAAAGCACAATTGCTGATTCTTAAAGTTAAGTTTGAATGTTTGTGTGGATTCATTCACATTCAAACACACAAATCTATTGTAACTAAATATGGTAAGTCATTATCCGGTCAGTTCGAACCGGTTTCTTGTTGACTTAACGTATTGAATTGAATTTATTTGAATGTTTGCATTTGCTATCATTTAATTAGAGCAAATAAAATGCAGCGAATGTGCTAATTAAATGCATTTTTAATTTGTAATCAATTAAATGGTATTACACATATCAACGAGTATTTGCAGATAGCATTAAGTTGTGTTGGCTAATTGCGTCAACCGAATCGAATCGAATAGAATTTATTTGTACTTAAGTAGCACTTATTGATAATATGAAACAAATTGCTTTAAAAGTTCTTTTATATAAATTTACAGTAGTAGCTTCAAAGGAAATAAGTAAAAGCAAGTAAGAAGGCTCTGGTCGAGAAATCCCGACTAGTCGATACCCTGAACCCTATGCTTCACGCCTACAGCCTGCTTGCAAGTATGTGTGTGTGTGTGTGTGTGTGTGTCGGTGTGTGTGTACGTGTGTGTACGTGCCTGCATACTCAACTTCAATGCATTTTCAACTTCAATGTTCCATATCTCCAGTGTTTCTCAACCGATTTGTTTATTTTGTTTCATGTTTCAAACGCCGTCTCAATTTTCAAATTCAAGATTTTGTTGCTATCGATCCCATGTGTATATCGGAAACGGGAAGAGTTATCGGAAATCTAATCTAGTACTGCCTAGGATTAGGCGAGCTTAAGTTCGAAATCTGGAGTCTCTAGCTCTTATTCTCTCTGGGATCGACGCGCTCATACATACGGACGGACAGACGGACGGACAGACGGACGTGGCTATATCGACTCGGTTGTTGATACATATCAAGAATATATACACTTTGTGGGGTCAGCGATGCCTTTCTTCTGCCTGTAAAGTATGAAATGTTTAAAATTAGTTTAAAGCCTTAAAATTGCAAATGACTTTATATATTTTAACTAAGAAATATTTTTATTGATTGATTCCTTAATGGGATTTCGGTCTGATCATCATTTGTACAAATTTAATTGCGTTTAAATACCCACTTCGCCACTCAATTCTGTCAGTTCCAGATCCTGAATTTGAATGTTTTCCATTTAAATTACTAAATTTATAAAAAAAGAAAGAGAGAGAGAGGGTAATGAATTAGTTTGGTTAAAAATAATTAAATAATATATTTTGCGTGAATTACCATGTGTAACAATAATCAAACCACCAAGCAGAACTCCAATCTTTCGCACAACTTCCGTTAGCTTTATCATTATCCCGATCTTTTGTTGAAAACTTCATGTTCTTATGGTAGTTCAATGAATCACCAGCATTTCCAGAATAATCTCCAAGCATTTTTAACTCATACGACTCTGTCTCGTTGCCGATGAGGAAGTGATCGTACTTAGCATAGGCAGTTTTGTCTTCAAAGTCCTGAAGATGTATATACAATTCGTGGGGCTCAAATTGTGTCAGCAAGTGAAGTTTCTCCAGTCCCAAAAAGAACTCTCCACGCAAATCTCCAAAGCCTGCCTTATACTCGTCCCAACCTCGATTAAAGTTCACACTTCCATCAATTCTTCGCTGGACTACAGTCCAACCAGAATCTGTCAGTGTGGAGTCACAAGGAGCAGAGAATGTCCCAATGTTGGGCAAATTGAACTTATACACATCGGTCGATTTACCCAGACAGTTTGAAGGGATAGAACTCGGTTGCAATTCTGAACACTTTGACTTAAGGTCGTTCAATTCTTTAACATTACCATTTAGTTTGAACTCGAGATAAGTTATTGACTCATCCTTTAAAGCGCACTGCTGTTGGAGTTTAGTTATGTTCGCATCTCGATCATGGATTTGATTCTGTAAGTCTTCCACTATTTTTTGATTTGCATCGTTTAGGGCCGGTTTTAGTTGACTGTTTTGCAGTTGAAGTTTAACTATAGTCATTTCTAGTTCTTTTATTGTGTTTTGTAGTTCAGCAAGCTGTTCTTCCTTTGATTGAAAAGTGGCTGCATAAATAAGTAACGGTTTGACGACCTTGTAGCAATATTTGCCACAAATTGCATCGTGTTCGCGAGATTCCTTTGAACATTGTTAAAAACACAAAATTAGTTTCGAGAATAGTGATACCTTGTTTATTTAGAACACTAACCGATTCACCATCAGATCCATAACTTAAATTGAATAGTGAAGCCATCAATAACACTATTAAAAGTCCTAGTTGCACATTCATTTTAATTATTCACGATTTATTTTATGTTTGCTGCACAGCTATACAAAATTTGTACTAACTAAAACGGATTCCGAAGCGAAAAATGAAACCTCGTCTTTGACAATTGCATGCGAATAATCAACATTGAACTCCGGATGATCCAGCAAATGGTTTTTTCCCAATTTCTTAAAATAGCAGCTTAATCCGGGTGGCGCTTGGCGCTAGACTTTTTTGCGTGTGAAAGCTTATCAGAAGGTCTGACGTCATATTCAATTGCTAGCAATAGTATAATACTGTGGTCGCTCGCAAATTGAAGGTTGAACTAAACAAAAAACAAAAAAGTAAGATGGCTCTAGTCGAGAAATCCCGACGAGAAGATACCCTGAACCCTATACTTCACGCGTACAGTCAGACAGTTATGGTCCAAATCTAGAGTCTCTAGCTCTTATAGTCTCTGAGATCGACGCGTTCATTCATACGGACAGACAGACGGACGGACGGACAGACGGACATGGCTATATCGACTCGGCTGTTGATATTGATCAAGAATATATATAATTTATGGGGTCGGAGATGCTTCCTCCTGCCTATTACATACTTTTGCGCAAAACCATTATACCCTCTTTACATATTTTTAATGGGCTTAGGGTATAATAAAAATATAGAAAATTGTGTATATTCGGATTCAGCGGTTGAAACCGTTTAAGAAGTGTCGCTTTATTTGTTGAACATGCATCTTTTTTGTGTGTGTGTGGTAGATTGAAATGCACACATACTTATTTCTTATACATTTGTTTAATAACAATTTAATTTTTGCTAGCAAACATTCAAATACTGTAAGCTGTTTCTTAGTAACTGACCCTAGAGCTAAAACTAAAAAATATATTTGGTTTTTTTCGTTTGGATTAACACAAGTTTTTACCAAAAATTTGATTGCACAAATTGTTTTTTCGCTGAGGTAGTTGAAGTGGTTTAAATGATTAAGCAAAAAGAGGAATTACTAATTGGATAATAGTTGTTTTATAAAATGGTTTTCAAAAAGTTTAAAGTGCTACAAAAATGCAGTTAATGTAGGTTTTTCTTAACTCAAACGGATTAAAAATCAACAATAGACTATAGAGCCTTCTTTTTTGTACTTAAAACGCAAACAGTCTTAATCTGATATATTTTCAAGCACAAGCAAAGAACACATTTAAACTTGTTTTCTTGTCATATAAATAGTCATTACACACAAAAATGTATATACACAGAGCAGACTATTTATCAAATGTATATAAAAAAAATATATTACACAAATAATTGAGCATTTTTATTAATCGTTGCCAATATTGTAATTATGATAGCCAAAAGCCATTGGCAATCACATTAAAAAATAAATAAAAATATATAAAGTAGGTATAATTATTAATTGTGACACAATTTGTATGGCATTGCGTGTTGACAGATTTATGTTTGTTTTCGAAAAAATATTTTTAAGCTTTTATTTCTTTTTATTTTTGCTGTTTTTGTTGGTTGTTGTTGTTGGTTGAGCTTAACGGCTTTGCATAACAAATACGTATGTAAGTATGTGAATAAATGTGGTATGAATGTAGTACTATATGAATATATATATATATGTATGATATATGCATTCTACTTAATGCTTAAATTACGTCATGTCAATGCAAAACGCGGCTTGTTTTAAAGCCATAAATATCAGTCAAACATATTTGAATTATGATAACCAATTTATGGCAAATGCCATAAAAATCGCAGCGCCTAATTGAACAAAATAATTTACACAAAATACGCAGCTGATGAGAGATTTTAAACAAGATAAATCACTAATCTCCTCTGTACATAAGTATTTAAATATATATTAGATATAACATCCACAAATAATCTGAGTGCAAGAGCGAAACATCTTAGATAAAAGTCAGTTTTTGTTTTACACAACGTTAATTTGGTTTTATCATAATATAAATCTAAACTTGGATGTGCATTTAATTCAATTTGTATAGCGCTTAATTATCGTTTGTTGCTTAAACCATATTAGTGCTAGCTATTTGCATATTAGCAACAAAACATTTTAATATTTCTTAATGCGCATTTTATTTACAGCTTTGCTCATTTATATATGTCAAGCACGGCGCATAAATCAGTTTGACAGCTGACTGCTGCCGTTGCTGGTCAAAAATATTCAGCTTGCCAAGCAGATACCCTGCAAAAAATAGATTAAAAAACAAACAAAATTAGTTACTGTGGCAGATAAGCTAAAAACATATGTTTATTAAATGTTTTAGAACATAGATAAGGAAATTAAAAACAATTAAAAAATGTAAAAATAATTGTAGCTGGAAAAATGTATTGAAATTAAATAAAAACAATAAATTTAAAAATTACGTTCAAAAAATATATATACATATTATATACAAAGAAAAAATAAAACTAAAAGTTAGGATTGCGAATTCGTACAATTAAAAAAATATGTATATCAATAAAGATGCTGGAATAGTACGAAATCAGCCCTTAAAATTTATACATACAAATCTTTTGATTTAATTTTTGTAACTTTGTACATTTTAATCTTAAGGGTGTTTGACTTAGTTATCATATATTGAATGTATACATTTTAAAAAAGTATTTTGAACATAGTTTCTGAGACGAGGCTCGTCACTCAGCTTGGCGCGCTGCCTGACTGGCTGTCAATAGTTGGATTGATTGATTTATGGATGCCATTAAGCAATGATTTGTGTTTGCGCAAAACCAAATATGACTTTATGGCAATTGTCTGAATAGAAATTCCCAAAATATAATAAATACACCAAGACTCAAGAGAGAGGGAGGGAGAGAGAGAGAGAGAGCGAGCAAAGACAATGGCACACATATTTGCATACAACTTCCGCTTGGAATGTTTCCGGTGGCAACAAAACAAAACTGTTTTTGGGTTCTTAGAATTTTGTGCATGGCATAATAAATAAGGAATGAGAAACTAGCTCATAATGAATATCAAATGCTCTTTAGAACGAAAATCATGTATTAAATATATATAAATATATATATATATATAATATTTTTATTTAAGTGCAAAGTAAAATCAAACTGACAACTTTTAGTCAAAGATAAATAAATACAATTATTAAATACAAAACACAGTCTTGACATGTTATGAATGCCTTGCAAATATTTACACTCAACTCGTTTTATAGATTTTATATGTATGTATTATTAAGTAGCCAAACGTAAACGTAAATTGCAAGTGTAATAATATTATTTATGACAAAACATGGAATACGATATTCAAGCTTCGGCTTCGGCTTTTGGCTTGGCACTTAATCATAATCAACTGTCGCGTAACTGGAAGTTTTTCCAGCAACCCGAACAGCATCAGCAAACCTCACCTATCCACCTAACTTGGCACTCGCTGTTAACTGTTTATTTCCATTGCCAGAGTCGACGCTGGTCTGGTCGGGTCTGCTCTGGTCTGGTCTGGCCTGCTCTGGCCTGGCTTGGCTAGCTCCCATGAGCTCAAGAGCGTGCCCAAACACAGAAACAAAACCAAAAAAACAAAAAAAAGTTCGTTTGAGAAATAAACTGTGTGCATAAATCAAAAATGTTGACGCTATGATTACGATATATATATTTCGGGCCTCTTTCGGGTACGAAGCAGCAACAACAACAGCAGCAAAAGGAAATCGTGTTCGGAGGTGTTACAGCACTGACAGTTATTCTATAAATTATGACAACTGACAGCTACATTTATAAGCCACAACTCTTGCATTGGCACCAAATTAACTTAACATAAATAAATTGTTAACAAACACACACAGAAACACAGACACAACAATGAGAACCCACGCTTATTAATTTGACCGCATTTGAAAATTATGCAAAGCAATTAACTAAAATATGGTGTTCATAATGATGGTCAGCACGGATAAAAACAATTTAAATTCCAAACACTATAATCAATAAATTAAGTGGCTCTGACAACATTTTCATTGTTGTGTTGTTTTTGATTTTTCATATTTATTAAGAAGGGCAATATTTAATATCTAAGCAATTAGCATAAAACATTTTAATCGTTCAAGTGAAAAAGTTTGTCAGGCGGAAAGGCTAATAATCACAATGAAATGAATCAAACTAGCCAGAAAACTTTAGACATCAAAACAAAATGCAAGAATTTAAATGAGAATTCAAAATTTATTACTTATCATTATTTCATATCATACTGCAGCATATCATATTATCTCATATCGTGGAACATCATATATTAAATTATAAATTAATGTGAATTTTCTTTAGATAATAAACCAGGGTATTGAATAATATTTTGTATCATTAGCTTAAATAACTACTGCTAATCTTTTGAGTAAGTGTCAATTTAAAGCTTGTAAGTCAAAGATTATTTATTGTTTGGCTTGATTTAATCAGTCACGAAACCGTTGTTAGCACTTGTCATAAACGTTATCATAAACTTCATTGTGTAAACTTCCTGATTTAATTCCATTGTGCATCATTTTGATATCATATTCATTGTGGAACCGAATAGAATTGAAAAAAAAAACTTACTGACAAAAGCCAAACAAAACCCAATCAGAAACTTATTGGCATTGAGTTAAATACGAACAAGTGTTGGGCACGATAAAGAACAACAATCAAAAGCTTGAGAGTTTTTTTTTTTAAATTATAAATCTATTGTTTGGTGCTTAGAAATATCGTGAGCTATGCTAATGAACATTTTGCAAGCAATTAACATATATTATAGATGTGCTGCGATATTTTAGCACTCGATTCAAATACCTTTTGACAGTTTGATCATAGTCATGTTGGCATTATAATATCAACAGCAAAATATCAAACAAGCACGTCAATAACTATTGTCTTCTTTGTCAGTCTTTTTATTCATTAGCAAAAACTTGGTTAGATAAGTATAATAAATTATGCACAGCGCTGTGTATTAACACATTTCAATTTGTCCGAACAGCGAATTTCACAGAGAATGCCGCTTCGCTTATAATAAACATTTAACATTATGTAGCAATGAAATGACAAACCAAAAAAAAACCAACAAAAATCTCAAAAATCGTAAATTAACACAGCTTGTAGTTTCGCATGCAAATATTTTAAGCAATTTTATGATGCTTGCGAATTTTGTTGACATTAAATATTGTGTTAATTTAATATTTAAATATATTCAAACGCATCAATAAATAAGCATTAATGAACATGACTTTAGAGCCACAAATGTCGAAGGCGTTAATACACTTAAAAAAAATAATCTTTAATTAATTTTGGGTATTTTACCAAAGTAAGTAATCTAAAAAATTATATTTTTATTGAGTTAAACAAAGTTTTAATTGCATTTACTTTTTATAAAAGAATGTGTTGTAATGTTTCATAAAACAATATTAAAGTAAATTAAATACATTTAATACAATTTTATATATTCTATGATGTTTTTGTTAAATTTTTATTAAATCATATTCAAAGAATTTACTCTCTTCACATCGGTTTCAGTATGCACAACTAAATTATGGTTACAAAATTTTATGAAGCCATTTATTTCACTCACAACTCAAAGCACCATTTCGTGCACCACTCACTTGCACCACTCACTTGCACATAATACTTAAGACGAGCACTTATAATCAGTGGGCTGCACCTTTTTCTGTACTTGTTTTCAATTTAAGCTGAGCCAGCACAACAACAAAAAAAACTCGCATTATAGAAGGCTACAAATTAGTCGTAGATATCCCGACTAGACGATACCCATGATCCCTATACTATTGCCGCGTACAGTCAGGATGTACCTTGTCAAGATATGTGTGATGATAGTGTATTGTACGGGCATACTGCATAATGCATTACACAACTTGCAATTTTGCGCCCATATCTCGCGGTGTTTATTATCTCGATTTCGATAAACAATTTCACAGATTGTCTAGTTACTTTTTGTACCCTATATATTTATATTCAAAAATGTGCAAAAAGGGTCTCAATAGTTTTCAACCAATTCCATAGATTTTGTATGTATACTCGATCAAGCCATGTCCGTCCATTCATCTGTCCGATCGAACGTGTGAACGAGTTATCGAAACTATCGGAACTAGAAACTTCAGGTACTGCAACATAGGGATTAGGCGAGCTTCAATTTTGTTTCCAAATTCTGGGAAGTCTCTATTGCAATCGTTTATAGTAACTCTGGAGAAATGGACTATTGAAGTTGTGCTCATACAGTACAGACGCGCACAGACGGACAGACGGACATGGCTATATCGACTCGACTGTTGATGCCGATCAAATAATATATATACTTTATGGGGTCGGAGATGCTTCCTTCTACCTGTTACATACTTTTGCACAACTGTCATTATACCATTTTTTCCCATTTTTAATGGGATCAGCGGTATAAAATAACTCGCATTATATAATTAGTACAAATTAGTTGTATAGCTTTGCAGCAAACGTGATATTCATTTCGATTTAATTATAATGCATGCAACAACAGGATGTACCTTTTCAAAATAACGTTAATGACAGTTATTAAATATATCATATTACAAATTTATGTATATAGTTTTTTGTTTTGGTGACTATGTCGAGAGGTATACAAAGCATTTCACTTTCAATTTTCAATGTTCTAATTTTTTCTAGCTACTGGGAAAAAATGGTATAATGGTTTTGTGCAAAAGTATGTAACAGGCAGAAGGAAGCATCTCCGACCCCATAAAGTGTATATATACTTGATCAGCATCAACAATCGAGTAGATATAGCCATGTCCGTCTGTCCGTCCGTCTGTATGAGCGCGTCGATCTCAGAGACTATAAGAGCAAGAGACTCCAGGTTTGGAACTTAAGGTCGCCTAATCCCTAGACAGTACAAGTTTGTTTTTGATTTTCGATAACTCTTCCCGTTTCCGATATACACATGGGATCGATATCAACAAAATCTAGTTTAATGAGCTTTACTAAGATTTAAATTACGATATTTTAAAGTTCGTCCATTCGCTTTTAGAGCTGAGTTCAAGCTGAAAGAGTGTCTTTCTAGCTCTCGATAAAATAACAAAAATATCGATATTATCATTTCAAGTTATTCAAAACATCGAGTAAATTAGGTAGTAAATACATTCTTTTGAGCTTCAATAACATATGTATATATATGAGTATGCTTAAATTTATACATATCTGCTTCAACATTGACTAATATTCAAACTTTTTCGTTTGTGGGATTCACAAAAAGTATATATTTTGCTTTTAAGATATTCTTTTTGATTTTTTCTAATGCTCATACAACTTTAAAATGTATATAGCGTATATATACGCTAATCGGCATAATTACTTAAGATGTTTATTAATTTTATTTGAATACAAATTCTTCGCCCACCTTGCATTTAGTGCGAATACATTAATGGAAATCGACTCGAATCGAATCGACGCATCGATGCCTTTTGAAAGCTAATCATTAAAATACAATATTTTAAGAGCGTCATAAAATTTTATAACAAACTTCATTAGTGGCGCCCCTTATAAATTTACATACATATTTGATCGAAACTCATTTATTGTTTTCGCTTAGGCGACAACAGATCTTAGATCGTTAAACAAAATGAAAATAAAATAAAATATTTTAACAATATGTATTGGGATTAGGTGTCTTAAATGACAACGATATGTAGAAATGTATTTAGTCATCAGTGACACTCCCTTGTTTTTGAAACCATGAAAAAACGATTTCATATTGTTTATTAAGATCAGAGCATTCATCTTACGTTTCCTGGCCTTATTGAGTCTTTTATCGTACAAAGGCATTGAAATTGAATTGCATTTTAAACGAATGGCTTCGATTTGATTTTTGCAAATTGCGCATAAACTAATGGACATCACACAGACTATCGGTTTGAGGCCTTTGGGCACTGAGTGTAAGATTAAATGGCAGCTGACTCCACAAGCTGACTCCACATGGAGCCAGTTATTTAGACCGCTATCTATTGAATGTCTTTGGGCAAACGACAGTCGGTTTAACAACCAGATGACAAGTGCTCCGACAAACGCAGACAACATCGTTACCAATGTCCTTTGTCCATGTTCATGTCTGTCTCTCCATCTCCATTTTTATTACCATTTTCCAAATGCCAAATGCGGTAAAAGAGTAACCGTGTGTACTTCAATGTGTGTGTGTGTGTGATGAAACCAAATTGTGCATAGCTAATTGGACCACGTAGAGCTAACTTCAACTATTAATTGAGTGCACCTTTTACAGGCGATGGAAAATACACATGAAACTGATTTGCAATCAGATTGTAGCAGGCATAGGAAATAAACTATGGCTGTCTATTTGATTCGCTAAATGCTTTTTAGCTTTTAAGCATATAAATGATATGTGTCTTTAAGTAATTTGATTTGTAACAAAGTGACAAAGAAACGTATCATCAAATGATGATGATGTTTACTGAAAACTTTAAGCAAAGTGTAAACTTCACAAAGTCCTATTAATCAATTCAATTTGTATATATGTGAAATAATCTATTTACTAAGTTATTAACCATTTAACTGAACTGAACATACTCAACAAAGTGCTTGCAAGATCGATAAGACTTAAATATTTTCAGCTTTAACTTATGAATTTTAGATTGCAAGAAACTTTCTTAGACAAATGTGTGATTGTTCTTATAGTCACAGTTGAGTATATAATATTAGTAAAATCATCAAGTTTGAATAGTAATCATAAAGAATAACTGAATGCAATTCTTTAAAGCTATTTCAAAGTTTCATATCACCTACATTTGATGTTTTCAAACCTAATTTCACTTTAAAAGAGTAACTTATAATAATTACTTATTCAGTTTCGATGCCAACCATATCAATTTTTACAAACGAGCTTTTGAGTTGATTTTCTCTTTTCAAAGGGCAGCTGCAACTGTTGATTAAGTCAGTTCTCGTTTTCCCATCAAGCATCTCTCATCAGGGATGCATGCACCTTGACACCATCACCCACCCCAATTCACATGCTTCACGCCGTTCGCCGCCACCCAGTTCAACTATTTAATCGTCTGCCATTCATTGGCCATCTTTATTCAAGTAAAGTAGACTTGGGGCACAAACCAAACCAAAACAAAACAAAACAAAAAATTGAAACGAAGCCAAACGATACGTGAGCCATCATCAACGTGGGCAGCGTGTGGTGTTTGTTGGTTAGCTTTGGGTCTGTTTGGGGGTTTGCCACTTCCCTTCCCGATAGGTATACATACTGCTAGTATATATATACATATATATATCCCCTTCTCGTGTTGGCTCATATTGTAGGTTTGTAACGTTTTTATGATGCCTGGCGGCATGTTAAAATTGAAAAACGCATTTGCGTGATAAATTGCAATATTTAACACACACGCCGACACACACACACATACACATACAGATATAAGCACATGGCAGCTGTAGCATGTGGTGTCCAGTTGTAATTGCAACAACAGAAAACTCGGACTCCGACTCGACTCGACTCTCCGGCCTGGCCTGGCCAGGCATCGGGGGCATGAGTTATGGCACCCGTCAACTCTGCAGCACAAGCAGCAGCAGCAGCAGCGTTTGTTGAATGTGGCGAAATACGAGCGTATAATGCAAACGCCATTGCATGCACACACACACACACACATAGCTGCAAGAAAGCAGTTAACATGTTTCTCCTTCAGCATTTTTGTTGTTGTTGTTGTTGTTGTGCTTTTTGGTTTTTGTTTTTCTTGTTTCAAGCCAACACCGCCGCCTGACGATATGAGTTACATGCCGTGCTTAATGGCATAATTTAAAGCTGCAAATTTTGTCATAAATTTTAAAATTGATTACCACAACGCGCCCGTGCAGCAGGGAGTAGAGAAGTAGAGAAGTTGAGAAGTAGAGGAGGAGGCATGCTTAATGCTTGTTGTTGCTCGTTAGCTGAACATTGCATGCCGCCTGATGGCTACATTGGCAGCGGTGTTAAATTGTGTTACCTCGTCGATGTGTGCTCTCTGTATGTATGGATGTATGTATGTAAGTGTGTGTGTGTTGGCCATAAAAATTACACACTTTACCTTTTGTTTTAGTCATTCTTCTTGTTGCTAATGATTTTGATAAGCCAAAGTCAGAGAGTGAAAAATATCAACAGAAAAAAGTTGAAGAAAATTAACAAGTCAAAACATTAATTATGTTGCACAATTGATGAGATCTAAGCAGCATATCATCATTATAATATATATACAAAAAAGGTTCATAAAACTTAACTCTTTTATCGAATAGTTTGTTAAATGTCATTATTTTGGGTAATTAATTAAAATGGAATTTTTGGACGAAGCTTTGTGGGGAAAAAACCCGACAGGCAAATTGCAAATGTTCTCCTTAAGAGCGATTTTTATTCCATTAAAATTGATTAGGTTTTTAATTGGATTATTATGTTCAGAGTGCCTCGAGGGGCTTTTAAATATTTATTACGTTATTAAGCGCTAAATTTGAGAACAATTTAAAAAAGTATAAGATAACAAAAGAAGGAGTATCTGACTAGATGTTTTGAATAAATGTTGCCACAAAAATCATTATATATCAAAGCTTTTAGCAGCCCAACAAAAGATCGATATACTTTATATATATCGATAATAATTTGAAATAGATATTGAGAATATAAGAAAGTGACCTAATTTCTATTTGAACAAAGTGGAAAATTTCTTTATGGTTTACTGTTTGGTAGTTGAAAATTATTATAAACTAATGTTAAAATGTTATTAATTACTTATCTTGTTGAAAAACATTTTTATTTATCTTACAAAAATCTTTTCTTTTTTTAGAATATTTTATTATGATTATAAAAAACTTTTTGAACCTGTACTCTAACCAAAAGCAATTCACAAAATCTTTTAGAACCCTGAAAAAATATCTTATTAATTTAATAAACATAATTTTCATAAGCTGCAATTATGTTCAGTTATTATTTTTCACTTCTCTTCAAAGTCGATGGAAATTCTAATAAATTATGAGAATGATTTTCCTAGAAGCGTTACCCATTAGATTTTGATAAGCCGTACATAGGTGTTGCTGTAATGCATACAAATTATATGTTATACCTAATTAAGAATTCCTAAAAACCCTCCAGAGTCAGAGAAGGTCTTCTATTAAGATTATAAGCCAAATTCATTAGCGATTGTCGAACATCCAACTGCATACATAGTATATACCATAATTTATATATATTATGAACACGAAAGTAATTTCTTGGCATGATAAATTGGTTGGCAACAACATTTAGAATCTTATCTTTTGCGTTATAGTGTTTAACTGACAGATGCGCCAGCGAAAAGAAGCAACAAACAAATGTACATAATATGAATAAACTAAACTGAACTATATAATTACGGGCGATGTCTGAAGTGATGAGCAGAAGCCGACAAAGTGAGAAAAGAGAGATGGTGTGACTAGGTCGATACAATAGCTGCCAATTAGAGAGACAGAAAGAAAGAGAGAGAGAGAGGGTAACTCTCGCTGGCCTGATTATAGACTTTAGGTGTAACCCAACAAAACACAATAAGGAAAAGAGACACAGAGAGAGAGAGAGAGCGAGAGAGCGAGTGAGGGAGAGAGATGGCATTATACTAATTTAATTTTAAACGAACACAAATGCCGGGTCCACATACATATAATTTCAATAATTGCATAGTGCCTGCAAGGCACAACAACGACTATTGATGATGTTATCATATCATGTACGTATACATATATATATATATATATATGTGGGGACGGACTCTTATCAACGATTTCCGTTGGCAGCTGCATTACGGCACTCGGCACTCGGCACTCGTAACTTGGCTTTAACTTAACTTAACGTTTCGCCTTGGCTCGTTCACTTAATTATAATGTATCGCTTAATGGCCACACTTTGTGTTGCCTTCAGACACATTTAAGTCTGGCCATGCTCTACTGTATGTAAATGTGGCTCACACAGGGTGAGGTGAGGTGGCAAGGGCTATAAAGTATCGACTGATAAAACAATTTACTCTCTTCACATCGGTTTCAGTATGCACAACTAAATTATGGTTACAAAATTTTATGAAGCCATTTATTTCACTCACAACTCAAAGCACCATTTCGTGCACCACTCACTTGCACCACTCACTTGCACATAATACTTAAGACGAGCACTTATAATCATTTTTCTGTACTTGTTTTCAATTTAAGCTGAGCCAGCACAACAAAAAAAAAACTCGCATTATATAATTATACAAATTAGTTGTAGCTTTGCAGAGAGGATGTTCATTTCATTTAATTATTGCAGCAACAACAGGATGTACCTTTTCAAAATAACTTAATGACAGTTATTAAATATATATATTACAAATTTATTATATAGTTTGTTTTTTGTGACTATTTCGAGAGGTATCAATTTCAATTTTCAATTTCAATTTTTTCTAGCTACTTTTTATACCCTAAAAATTTATATTTAAAAACGTGTAAAAAGGGTATAATGGTTTTGTTCAAAAGTATGTAACAGGCAGAAGGAAGCATCTCCGACCCCATAAGGTATATATATTCTTGATCAGCATCAACAGCCGAGGCGATATACCCATGTCCGTCCGTCTGCCTGTCCGATCGAATGTATGAACGCGTCAGAGACTATAAGAGCTAGAGACTCCAGGTTTGGAACATAATCTCACCTCATCCCTAGCCAGTTCAAAATTGTTTTCGATTTCTGTGAAGTTTTTATTGAAATCGTTTAAGAAACACCGGAGAATTGGAACATTGAAGTTGAGTATGCAGTTGAAAGTATACACACACACAAACACACACACACACACACATACTTGCAAGCACTGAATGTATGCGTAAAGTATCGGGTTCAGGGTATCTTCTAGTCGGGATTTCCCGACTAGATAGAGCCTTCTTTTTTGTTATTTCCCGGATGGGCATCAAACAAGCATACTTATAGAAAATCGTTCTAATCGCGAACGACCACAGCATTAAACTATTTCTAGCAATTCAACATGGCGTCAGCCCTTCTGATAAGCTCACGCAAGCACACGCAAACAAAGTCAAGCGTCTAGAGCCACCCGGAGCAAGCTGTTCTTCTTAGGTGATTACAGTCTATTTACTTATCGCTATTGTGTAAACGGATGTTTTGAACAAGATCGGTCGGAGTTCAATGTTGACTAATCGCAAGAAATTGTCAAAGACGAGGTTCCATTTTTCGACGCGGAATTCGTTTTAGTTAGTACAAATTTTGTATAGCTGTGCAGCAAACATAAAATAAATCGTGAATAATTAAAATGAATGTGCAACAAGGACTTTTAATAATGTTATTGATGGCTTCACTATTCAATTTAAGTTATGGATCTGATGGTGAATCGGTTAGTGTTCTAAATAAACAAGGTATCACTATTCTCGAAACTAATTTTGTGTTTTTAACAATGTTCAAAGGAATCTCGCGAACACGATGAAATTTGTGGCAAATATTGCTACAAGGTCGTCAAACCGTTACTTATTTATGCAGCCACTTTTCAATCAAAGGAAGAACAGCTTGGTGAACTACAAAATACAATAAAAGATCAAAACGTGACCATAAGTAAACTTAAACTGCAAAACAATCAACAGCAACAGGCCTTAAAAGATGTAAATCAAAAACTAGTGGAAGACTTACACAATCAAATCCGTGATCGAGATGCGAAAATAATTACACTCCAACAGCCGTGCGCCTCAAAGGATGAGTTAATAACTAATCCCAAGTCCGAGCTGAATGGTTGTGTTGAAGAAATGGACGACCTTAAGGCAAAGTACTCAGAATTGCAATTGAGTTCTATCTCTTCAAACTGTCTGGGTAAATCGACCGATGTGTATAAATTGAATTTGCCCAACATTGGATTATTCCCTGCTCCCTGTGACTCCACACTGGCAGGTTCTGGTTGGACTGTAGTTCAGCAAAGAATTGACGGCAGTGTGGACTTTAATGAAGATTGGGAATCGTATAAGGAAGGCTTTGGAGATTTGCGTGGAAACTTCTTTTTGGGACTGGAGAAACTTCACTTGCTGACACAATTTGAGCCCCACGAATTGTATATATATCTTAAGGACTTTGACGGTAATACTGCCTTTGCTAGGTACGATCGCTTTCTTATTGGTAACGAGACAGAGTCGTATGAGTTAAAAATGCTTGGAGATTATTCTGGAAATGCTGGTGATTCATTGAACTACCATAAGAACATGAAGTTTTCAACAAAAGATCGGGATAATGATAAAGCTAGGTTTAGTTGTGCAAAAACATGGAATTCTGGTTGGTGGTTTAATAAATGTTACAAATGGTAATTCACGCAAAATATATTATTTAACTATTTTTACCCAAACTAATTAATTTCTTTCTCTCTCTTTTTTATAAATTTAGTAATTTAAATGGAAAACATTCAAATTCAGAATATGGAACTTACGGAATTAAGTGGCAAAGTTTGTATTCAAATTCACTTAAATTTGTACAAATGATGATCAGACCGAAATCCCATTAAGGAATCAATCAATAAAAATATTTCTTAACTAGAATATATAAAGTCTTTTGCAATTTTAAAGCGTTAAACTAATTTTAAAGATTTCATACTTTACAGGCAGAAGAAAGGCATCTCCGACCCCATATATATATATATATATTCTTGATCTGTATCAACAACCGAGTCGATATAGCTACGTCCGTCTGTCCGTCCGTCTGTCCGTATGTATGAGCGCGTCGATCCAAGAGCTAGAGACTCCAGAATTGGAACTTAAGCTCGCCTAATCCCTAGGCAGTACAAGATTCGATTTTCGATAACTCTTCTCGTTTCTGATATATGGGATCGATAACAACAAATTTGGAAAACTTATAGACGATTTTTGAAACATAAAGCAAAATAATGACAATCTGTGAATTTTTTATTGAAATCGGTTAAGAAACACTGGAGATATGGAACATCGAAGTTGAGTATGCAGTACACACACACACACACACACACACATACTTGCAAGCACTGACTGTATGCGTCAAGTATAGGGTTCAGGGTATCGACTAGTCGGGATTTCTCGACCAGTGCCTTCTTACTTGAAAATTCTCTTTTATCTGTCTACCATTAGGTTGTTGAAAACTAAATCCTTTAGCTTCCTTTTGATGCAAAAAAAAACTTTAACTAAAACAACACATGCGATCTAAGTTTAAGAAAAATTAAGACAGAACCAAGCGATTTTGGACTTTTTCTTAAACTATTAGCTAGTATTTGTGACTAAAAATATAAATAATGAAATTTTTCATAGTTAAAAAACTTATTTTTCCATATTTAATTATAACAAAAAAATTAATTAAGATCGTCTTCAAGAAAGTCTTGACTATAATATAACTAAAAAAAAAAAGTGTTAACATTTAAAAAAAATAAATTTAAGCGCACTTAAAAATTTAATGACCACCCTGATATACATAAAATAAATAAATATATCAGTTAAAAGAAGAAATTAATAATAAATAAAAAAAATAAAAATACAAGATAAATATATTACGAAATCTTAACTTTCACAACAAATGCATTAAAATTTTTTTAATTTTAAACAATTTTTAACAAATCTTTAATGTTAATGTTAAAAGTATTTTTGAAACCATATCCACTTGAAAAAAAAAGAAATGATAAAAGATAAAATAAACAACAATAGCTTAATAAAGTTATCTAAAAAGTTAGTTAGTAGAAAAATATGAAATAAACACGAAACACAGTTAAATCTATTAACATAAAAAGAGCATTTAAGAAAATAAAGTGTTGGCTTTCCATTCAAGCCAACAAATAACGAATAACACATAACATATACTTATAACATATAACATGATACGTATCAAATTGTTAGTTGTTGTGGACGGACATGCCTTGGTTGTTACAACAATAACAACAACAACAACGACTTTTACATTTTACAAGCCATCTCCATAAGCACACAATTATGCATATAAACGTTCCAGCCTACTCGCTATTCGCTCCATCATTAAGTCTAACAGACAATTTGTCAAAAGGAAAACAAGAAAAACAACAACAACGACAACAACAAACAGCAACAACAAACACTCGAAGCTAAAAATTCGCATAAAGAAAAATAACAAACAACTAACATTAGACAACAAAAAATTTGCATGTCTGACCGACTCTAACTTGGCCAACAAGCAACAACAACAACAACAACAAGCAACTAGTTAGCTACCAATAACAATTTTCTACAAACGTCGGACGATTGGCGGTTATATGGTTATATGGTTGGTAACACAGAAGCCCCCAAACGTGGACCCAAACTGCAATTACCAAAAGCGAGCCACGAAAGCCAACAAAACAGATATCACACACTGAGGAGATCGGCCACAAAGAGCCAACACTGCCAACTGCCAACTGCCAACAAGCAACTACCAACTATCAACTAGCAACAACAACAACAACAATAACAGCATTTTGTGGCAAACAACATGTGCGTTTGTGTCTGCAACGATTAAGTAAAAACAATTTACACGGCTGCCTGCCAAAGCCGTGGCCAAGTCAGCCAAGTCAGCCAAGTCACAGCCATAGACATAGCCATAGCCATAGCCATAGCCATTGCCAGACGTGGCCAAGATCCAAGAGGTGTCCGTCTTGGCCCGCTTGGCCAAACAGGCGACGTGTGGCGTTAATATGCGTCGCTCAGGCTTAGCCATTGCAAACCTGCCACACTCGCCTCGCAACACACTCGTCCCTGTGCCCCAACGGACTTCATGCATGTTAGTGCTTCCTTTTGGCATCGCCAACATGTCAATTATATCGTATCAAATTAATAATTGTACGCGCACCGCGCACACGAACACACACACACACACACAACATACATACATAGGTATGTGTTTGTAATTGTACACTAAGAAAAAATAAAGACTCCAAAGTGTTTGTAACTCAGAAATCAATCAAAATATTTTTCTTATGTTATTTCTATTTTTGTATTTGTCTTTTAAAAGTTCCTTACCCTTTTTGAATAATAAAAAACCTAAATGACTTGGTTTGTTTATAGACTTAAAAAAAATGAAACCAAACATAAGTTCATTATTAGCTTTTAAATTAGTTAAGATAGCTTTGAAAGAGCTTGTTATAAAAAATATTTTAGTTTTCTTTAAATGTATTTAATGAGAGAAGCAGTTATGGTACTAAATAATAATGAAGAAGAATTAAAAATTAAATATAAAAAAATATTAGTGTAAACTTATTGTTGAAAAATTTTCTAGGCTTTGGAAATCGGTGTTGATGTCTTTCTTTCTTTTTTCATTTCAAAACAATCTTTATTTAAAATTTTATATATGTCTTTACTTTTACTCCCTTCTCTTTTTTATTTTTTTAATTATTAACATTTAGGTTACTTTAAAAATTAAAAAAAAAACTTAATTGCGAAGTTTAACTATTTTATCCTAATAGTGCAAAGATTAAATTTTAAATAAATGATAAGAAACAATTAAAAAAAAATTATATTGAAACAGATCGAACTTGTCATAAGTATTTTACACTTGAACTTGAGCATTTATTAAGCAGTTATTAATTTAAGTTAACAGCAATTAAAATTCACTTCATTATCATTAATGGCTCATTAATTTTCTTCGAGTGTACGTGTTTAAAAGTTGTGTATAGATATAAAATGATGCACGTCTTCGCCTCATTTGCCAATAAAGTTGGTTTAAGGAGCTGCCAGTTGCTGCCACTAATCGTGGCAGACAAGCATTAACTGGGCTCCATACGGCATCAACTTTTTATTGTTTGATCTCGTATGTGTGTACGTACGTACTATATATATACATCTATATATATATATATATTTAAAGTTGGCTGTCAATTTGGTGTTGTAAGCGCTGCTGGAGAGAAATGTTTGAGTTTCGATTTCAAAATCTCCTTTAACAGCTTCTTGGCATGCACTTTTGAAAGCTAAATGCCATGTGATACTAATTAACTTTGTCAGTCGTCAACCAACTCATTCATTATGGCAACAACAAAAAACAACAGTTTGTGAAATATATTAATCACTAAACGGATTAGCGAAAATTCACAGGTTTAGCCATTTTGCACTTAGTTTTCTCTAATTTACTTTAAATCTTCAATATTTAAACACCAGCAATAAAAACAAGTAAGAAGGCTCTAGTCGAGATATCCCGACTAGATAATACCCTGATCCCTATACTTCACGCGTACAGTCAGTGCTTGCAAGTATGTGTGTGTGTGTGTACGCGCATACTGCATACTGCATATACAACTTCAATGTCCCATATCTCCGGTGTTTATTATCCGATTTCAATAAAATTTTCACAGAATATCATTATTTTGCTTTATAATTCAAATTGCATCTCAAAGTTTTCCAAATTCAAGATTTTGTTGTTATCGATCCCATGTGTATATCGGAAACGGGAAGAGTTATCGAAAATCGGAAAGAAACTTGTACTGCCTAGGGATTAGGCGAGCTTAAGTTCAAAATCTGGAGTCTCTAGCTCTTATAGTCTCTGAGATCGACGCGTTCATACATACGGACAGACGGACAGACGGACATGGCTATATCGACTCGACTGTTGATGCTGATCAAGAATATATATACTTTATAGGGTAGGAGATGCTTCCTTCTGCCTGTTACATACTTTTGCACAACTTCATTATACCCTTTTTCCCCATTTTTAATGGGATCAGGGTATAAAAATGTAGCAACAATTAACTATTCTCACCTTATTTAATATGTTTTCATACTGGGAACATAATATGACCAAAAGCTCTATAAGCTCTTCCATTTACAGTAAATATATACACCCAAAGAAAAAATACAAGAAAATCAACTTTGAAAATATTTGACTATGAAATGTACATGATTTTAAGGTATCCGATCCGATGTTAAAATGAAAATTTTCTTATTAAAATTCAATACGAATAATATTTAAATCAAATATTTTTGTATATCCATAATAATACGTCGACACCTTAACTTAACTATGATAAATTTAGATTTAACTATTTCAAAGTAATTCTTGATTTAACATGTGTACATATCAAGTTCAGCATAATCATATCTAATGCTAAATCATAAACAAAAATAGTTTTATAAACCATAAATACTACATAGTACTAAGTTTTTCTCCGGGTGTAGGGTTTCTCTAAGCTTAAAACTCTCAGCTTAAGCATTTTATTTATTTATTGCAAGCACACAAAATTAACTTCTGTATCAGAAACTTGCGAATTAATCAGCCATTTTAGTGGTTTTATTAAAATGTACCAAACACGACAGCAACAAAAAATAACTGGTTTTCGATGTTTATTGTTGTAGTTGTTGTTGTTGTTGTTGTTGTTGACTATAGTGGGTTGGCGTCATTTTGGTTGTCTGGGCTAAAGCAGAAACGGTAATTATCTTTTGACAGCACTTTAGTTGAATTTGGTAATGACATACAACTAAAGATCGAAGGCGATGGCTGCGGCGACAAAAGCGACGCTTTAACCCAGCTGACAGCTGAGGTTAAAACGTGCCCGATTAAAATGACAGACAAAGTCAGCTAGTTATTCACCATTCAGACGCGCCTTTGGTAGCAAGTGTGGGTAAAAAAAAAAACCGCAGCAGGCAAATTAATGTTTGTTTGCAATACCTGTGAAAACTTTTTACAATACTAGCAGCTTTTTCAGCATTTGTTAAGCATTGAATAGCATAATCCATGCTATGGTTATGTTAAAAAAAAAAGTAATTGTAGATGCTTCTCTTGATTTGCTTCTCAAAAAAAATTGACTTAGCCAGCAAATTCACCACCAATAAAGTGCAAATGAGATCAATAAGCATCACCTTTTGTCAGTAAGCACTACCTCCCACTCATGCACTCAGCTTCCACAAAGTTTACTGTTTCTGAGTGCATACAGAACAAATGATCCACATCATTTGAGGCGTTTGTCTCCCACACTTACAAGTTGGAGCTTATTTGCTGTCAAGCTCTAACTATTTTCCAATGTTTTTATGACTGTTAACCGAATTTAAATAGATGAAAATCTGTTTGCATGGGGATTAGGTTGGCAGCACTATGAAAAACTGTATGTTACATAATTTGAACTATAAAAAAAATCATATACACACACATACATTTAAAAAAGTAACCATAGACTGAATTTTTAAACTTTTTTATCAAATGATTCTCCATAATAACATGATCTTTAAACTTTCAAAACAAAAACAAACAGTCTTATGAGGTGAATATAGAAGCCAGCTGACACACATAATAAAAAGCTGAGGATCAAACTATCGCCCACCTCTAATGCTATCTGTTTACCATACGCCGAACGTCTGCGCTCGTTTGTGTGCGTGTATACGTGTGGAATTAGAGGAAAATGAAAACGGCGCCAACGATAAGAGAGAGCGCGAAAATCACAGGGACTAGCAGCAAACAGCAAGAGACGCCACCAACTGAAAATCATTGTTAACAAATATTTTGCATATTACGGCGTAAAAATCTGAAAAAAGATCCATTTATTTACGATCGCGCAAAAGTGAGTGTGTGTAGGTGTGTGTGCGAGATCGTAATAGAACAACAGCTGTTGTTGTATTCTGCAGCTGATCGTAATCGGCAGCGTCATGGCAAATAAGCGACTCGGCGTGCTACTGGAAAGTGGCCAGCTGCTTGGGACTGATCTCGACCAGAATGACGCTCCACATGCCGCCAAACGTTACAAATCAACGTTTCCGTTGGAGACGACGCCTTTGCAGCGCATGTTGCAACGCCACGTGTCTAGCAGTAATTGCAGCTCCAGCTCCTGCACCCTGTCCCCAATAACCGAACTGTCGCAAAATATGCGTAATACTCTACTCAATGGCGGCACACCAAAAACGAGCAAGTTGCGAAGCTACAACAGCATTTCGTCCAGCTACGATTCCAGTGCCTCGCTGGATGATGAATATATGGCCATGTTTGAACTGGAGCAGCTGGATCAAGAACAAATAGCGCCATTATCGACAGAGCTCGATAGGTTACCCTGCGATCTGGATGCGCTGATCAGTGGCCAGCTCAAGTCTAGTCAAGTGGAGCCACGTGCTGTACGTCGCTGCCTAAGCATGGATACTTTGAATGACACGCCCACCTTGAAGAAGACGTCGTCCATGAATGATGCGGACATTATGACGGCCTTGGGCGATGAGCCACAATTGATTGGTGATTTAAGTAAACCGTGTGCTTTGCCTGTGCTGCACAGTGGTATGCGGCATGCTGATCTCAAGACCATTTCGTGTGATACACTCGCACAGCTGATGCGTGGTGAGTTTGATGGTAAATTGATGGTGAATTATCAGATCATTGATTGTCGCTATCCGTACGAGTTCGACGGTGGTCACATACGTGATGCACTCAATCTATATACACGCGAACAGATCAAGGATACTTTTCCGGCAACACCATCGCCATCGCCATCCGCTGGCGAAGCTCAACAACGCAACGTATATGTATTTCATTGTGAATTCTCGTCGGAACGTGGTCCGAAGCTGATGCGTTTCCTGCGCAACAATGATCGTAGTGTGCATACGCACAATTATCCAACACTGGACTATCCGGAGCTGTATCTACTGCACAATGGCTACAAGGAGTTCCATGCTCGCTACGCGGAACTCTGTGATCCCTGCAGCTATGTGCCCATGTTGGCACCAGCACATAATGAGGAATATCGTTTATTTCGCGCTAAAACTAAGTCGTGGAACTGTGGCGATAGCGATGGTGGCGATAGACTTACCGACGGATCTTCGGGGCGTTCTCGCTCTTTGCGCAAATCACGCTCACGACTGCTTTATGCCGAGTGATCGAACATGCTTGCCCCACTGTGCGCTCTTACTTTGTGTCGTTTGTGTTCCGTAAAAAATGTTTGTTAAATGGACGCAAGTTTTTCCTAGTTTCGTTTTGTTGCGTTGCGTCCTAAATTTTCGACTTGTTTGTTTAACTTTAAATTAATTTCTTTTTTTTTTGGGATTTGTCTGTTTTGTTGACAAATTCCTTTAGTTGATTTCCAGAAGAAAAATGTCCTCTAGTCAGTGCAACAAAAATTATATAGTTCTTAATCTATGCATGTTACTTTTTCTTGTGTGTTTTTTTTTTCTTCAAATTTTTCCTATGTTTAATTATATTAATAAAAAGAAGTATTCGCTTAAAGACTGTACGAAAAGAAAACAAAATAAATGTTTCTGTAAGTTAAAATAAATTTAATATGTAAGTCTTTATATAAATATATATGTATTCCAAAAAAAAAAATCTTTTAAAGAAAACTAAGCTATATGTTATAAATAAATACTCAAAAAAATACGCTAATAATTATATGAAAACTCCTTTCAATTAAAAACTGAGCATACAAAATTCCTTGTTTAAAATGTAATCAATAAAACAAAATATATAATTTAAAAAAAAAAAATCTGACAAATTTTGCTTTATGTTCATTAATATTCACCATATTAATTTAAAAAGGTTTTTAGTTAAATGTACCCTATGTAATACCCTGTGGTATGCTAACTGTAAGTTTTTTTTTTTTTTTAATTTTCTTTTAATGCTAAATTTAACTAAAAATTTATATGAAAATGAAGCTATTTGTAATAATTTAAAGACGTGAAAAAAAATCTTTTTTGATTTTTCTGTTTAGAATATGATTCTATAATGTAAATACTATAATATGATAATACCATCTATACATATAGATAAGAATTTTCTTTATGAACTTGAAGATAAGGCATTCCAGATTTGAATATTAAATCGAATTTTAATTTACATAAGCTATAGATAATTTTGAAAGAAAAATATAAGAGCCCTTAATCTTGTAATTAATAAAAGTAATTCGTTTGCTAATTTGATTATTTATTTGAGATAAGATAAGATTGTTTACTCAAAGTTTATATCTACATACAATTCATTTAATATTTAAGTTTTCTTTAATTCCATTAACAAATGTACTTTCCAAGTTATTAAAATGAACTTCAAAGAATTTTTAGGCATAATTGTTAATTTAACTTTGTTGAATTTATATATATATTTGTATATTGTTGCCTTATTACTTTTAAAAACTATATATAATACCAAGTTAATTCTAATGCTGCTCAAATCAATTGTATTACACACAAAATAATATTCAATATAGTCATTTCTATATTGTATTTAAATATAGATGAAATTCCTTCCAAGTTTGTACTTAAAAAGTTTTAAAAAGGTTTAAATGAATTTATAAATTTAGTTTTTTTCAAAAGCTCTTAAGATAATTTAAATTTAAGGTGTTCTGCACACTTTTTAAAGAATAAAAATATGTTACTCGAATTTGAAAATAATAATACTTTCGCTTGCCACGCATTTTGAATGCTACTGTGGCAACGGCTGCCTTTGCGTAGAGAACAAGATAATAATAAAAATGAAATATGACTCGTTGCAACAACAGCAGCAACAATAATAATGCTTGGAAGCCACTCTATGAAAATCGGATAGCACAGTGAATGTATATATACACATATTTTATGTTGGCTGACTCGCAGAAATACGCTTTTATTTATTACCAGAGAGCAGCAACAACTTTCTCTAGAGCAAGAAACAAACATATCGCACTTTATTTATGGTTGGGCGGCATTCAAATAAATATTGGATAAATCTGTTGACCGACAAAAAAATTTATAAAAAATTTATTAATAGACGCTGCATGCAACTGTCGCTTGCAACAAAAACAAAGATAAAATTAAATAAAGGGTTTTTTAGTTTCGACAAAAACTTAACAAATCGTTATACAATTATAATTGATAGCAGCAAAGAAATTCGTTTTGGAAATGCGATCTTATCTTATAATACCAATTCGAGAGATTCTAATTTTGATTCAGTTAATTCTTTTCAACACTAAATGGTGCCTTGCAACCGGCTTTGTCGTAGAACTCTACCGGAATTGAGTCGTCCGAGTCAAAGAAATCCGAATCCCGAGAGCAGCAAGGACCCAACTCTAATTTGACAATCTTATCAGACCAGAAACTGAGCATCTCCCGCTGCAGCAGCTCATCACGCAGCTTGACAACCCATTCGTTGTACTCCCACGGACCATAAAAGCCACAATCACTTTTATACTCCTGCAACAGCTCGGCTGCCTTGTCGAACTCAGCCTGTTCGGGTGTGCCCTCGAAGAGTAGCTGCCATATTGTGGCGCGTGCCGCTTTACCAATCTTGTCTACATTCTGCTTATGTATGTCATCCGGCACGGTGACGGTGGTCAGAACAAAACGTTTCATCAGATCACGATAGTCAATCAGGGGCTGTTCCTTTCCAATAATCGCTTCAAAGTTGCTCGTTAAAGCAGCTTCATTATTTGTAACGTTTTTAGCTTCATTTTCGGCCGCATCCTCATCTGCATTGGCAGCCTTCTCTGCGGCGCGCACTTTAAGGCTAGCAGCAAATGGTGCAACACAGCCAGCATGTGCATAGAAGTCCAGCGGTGGTTCATCATCGGCATCAAACAAATCCGAGTCACGGGACCAACAGGGACCCAATTGCTTGCGCACAATTGTCTCACGCCAAAAGTTGAGTTTCTCACGCTTTAGAAGCTCATCGCGTAACGTTACAATCCATGCATTATATGGCCACGGTGCATAGAAGCATGAATCACTTTTGTATTCCTCGAGCAGTTCGCTCGCTTTATGCTCTGACTCAGCATTCGCATTGTCATCGAACAACAAACGCCAGATGACGTCACGAGCGGCATTTGCGACGTTTTGGAATCTCTCCTTCGTAACTTCATCGTCGACTATCTCATCGACAGTTACCTTTTCCTCAATCAAGTGTAAATATTCTAAAAGTGGATCCACCTTGCTGATTGTATAGTAATCATCGGTCTACAAACAAAAAAATTAAAAAAATTTGGATTCTTTATAGGTATTAATGTGACATACCTGCTGGGACGTTGAGCGGGAGGTCGCTGGTGTTGTAGTTGCCATTTCATTGCCTGTTTCTATTGCTTCAGATTTGCGCTTTGACATTGTCGGCTATAAAAAGTTTACTTTTTTTTTGCAAGTAAATTGCAATGCGTCAATCTCGGAAATGCACTAAAAAACGTATCAGACCAGCACTAGTTGCTTCAACAGTATTGCTCCTCACTTAACAGAATGAGTCAACAAATTGAAATAAATTTGATTTCAACTGTTAAGCCAAATTGTGAAATATTTAGCAGCTGTAGTTTTATATTTATCATTGTATTTAATGCATCTGCCATTAGTGAAAGATTTATTGAACACATAAATGCAATGAAAAAATGCGCTTTTCAATTTATTATTTTAATACAAATGATTCACGTTTAAAGAATTGCCCATCAACAGGCTATACTTTATTTAGTATTTTTAGTATTATTACTTATGGTATCTTACACAAAGTCGATGGTATTATCATCTCAGTCGTTTACGGGCACACCCCTTGCTATTAACAAAAAATTCGTGTTTAAGGGTTTTACACTCGTGCCCAATTTCAATACGACTAATTAAACTCCAAATATTTTGTGTAATAATAAATAAATTTCTTAATTACTCATACATCAAATTGTTGGTGCGCCTTAACTCAAGTGTTAGCTGTGTTACTGTGTCTGTGTCTCATTCTCACTTACTTGGTGAAAAAAATTTGAGGTTACAATATTTGACCACGGAAGCAAGAAGCCAAACGTCGCGTTAATGTCTCCCGCAATCAAGAATTTGTCACTTGAGTTAAATAAAAAACATTTCTAATACAAATACAGCAGCGAAATTCGTCTGCAGTATACCAACAAACCTCAAAATCGAATCACATTCGCATTCGCTTGTGTGTGTGTGTGTGTAATAGTGTTTTTGTCTGTTGGTGAAATTCCTTTTCTCGTACTCGAAAAGCCACTAAAACGTCTCAAAGTTATACTCAAATGTGTATGGCAATTGTGGTAAGTGCATTTAATTGAGTGTATTTTAACGGAAAAAGTCCAAAACGAAAGTATTTAGTCAAAAAAGTAGCCAGACTAATATATGTATGTGAAGTGTGTGTATATAAATAATTTTGTTCATAGTATGTATGTATGTGTAAACTGCATATTTATAGTCCAAATTACTAACATATGGGCATATTTCTGTTAATTGCTATAACACCTAATATTTGGTATTTTCATTCAAGTCGCATTGTTTTTTTTTTATGTCTCTATTTCACTCACTCTTGTGATTAGTCTGTCAATGTGTTTGTATGTGCAAATGCAACCATGCACAGATTTGTATGCATGAGGGAATGAGTGAAATGATTTCCAATTTGGCAAAAATGATCAATGTTTAATTAATTCACCTTTAATTGCTACTTTTGGCATTTTGCCTGTAAGCTATTGACCCAATTGCTCTTATATACATGCATATGTATAAGTATATGTACATAAACGGATGACTTTATGACGTTGCTAGTCGAAAGTAAATGTCTGCACTGAATTGACCCGGTTTACACAAATGGTGAAATGTAGTGCAACTGGAACACACAAAAGCAACAACAACAACAACAACCAAGAAACTGGAACACAAGCAGGGAAGTGTTTCTCCTTTCTTGAATCGCTCTCCAACTATATGTACATATGTATATATGTACGTATGTAGGCTTTACGTCAGCACGAGCTCACTAATATCTAATCTGTTAAATGCTTAAACAGATTTATCATATCAACAACGTCAACTGCAACAAACACAAAACGCGAACGCACGAAGACACCAAAAAAATATCCGAATCGAATCAGTTGAATTTCATTCTGAACACTTGAGGCCGCGATACGCATCTTGTCCGCAACGGTTTTTTCTTATATATTATTAATTATTTTTGAATAAATAAAATAAAAGCAAAACACATGAAGTATACAAGTTTGTTTATCAGTTAGCACTTTTTCCTGGTATGTGTAATTTATTTGCGTTTGTTTTTGTCTTGTCTCCATCACACAGACACAACACACACACACACACACACTTAAGAATTCGTCGCAATAAGTCGATATATTATTTTTTTGTCATTTGCGTCAATGGGGAGAGACAAACCTTTAACAATAAAACACATCATTAAAATGTATATATATTTATTACTTATACATTTTATACGATTAACATTCATACCTGTTAACACTTATAATTCACCGCTGCTAACTTCATGTGCATGATTGATTAACCCAATCAGACCTTTAACAGTAAAACACATCATTAAAATATATTTATGTTTATTACTTATACATTTTATACGATTAACATTCATACCTGTTAACACTTATAATTCACCGCTGTTAACTTCATGTGCATGATTGATTAACCCAATCATACCTTTAACAGTAAAACACATCATTAAAACATATATATATTTATTACTTATACATCTTATACGATTAACATTCATACCTGTTAACACTTATAATTCACCGCTGTTAACTTCATGTGCATGATTAATTAACCCAATCATACCTTTAACAGTAAAACACATCATTAAAATATATTTATATTTATTACTTATACATCTTATACGATTAACATTCATACCTGTTAACACTTGTAGTTCACCGCTGTTAACTTCATGTGCATGATTGATTAACCCAATCATACCTTTAACAGTAAAACACATCATTAAAATATATATATATTTATTACTTATACATCTTATACGATTAACATTCATACCTGTTAACACTTATAATTCACCGCTGTTAACTTCATGTGCATGATTGGGTTAATCAATCAAACCTTTAACAGTAAAACACATCTTTAAAATATATATATATTTATTACTTATACATTTTATACGATTAACATTCATACCTGTTCACACTTATAATTCACCGCTGTTAACATCATGTGCATGATTGATTAACCCAATCATACATTTAACAGTAAAACACATCATTAAAATATATTTATATTTATTTCTTATACGTTTTATACGATTAACATTCATACCTGTTAACACTTATAATTCACCGCTGTTAACTTCATGTGCATGATTGATTAACCCAAACATAAAAGAGAGCAATGAAGAGAGCGCAACAGCTGAGAAAACTTTTTGCCGGCAGATTGTATCCAAAAATCACTGTTAATCCAGATTAACTGCTTCCATTGAGTGACCTTTTTTTCTGTTTTGGTTTGTTGTCAGTTTCCGTTCCGTGCATTCTTTCTCTCTCTTTCTCTGTGTGTGTCTCTTTGCATCTGTCCTTGAACAAGTTCAATGATGTTGTTTCGACATTCAGCTTCATTTGTTATATTATTTATTCTTGATAAAAACAACAACAACACACACTACAAACATATGTACATACTCACATATATAGCAAGAGCACGGGATCCAACGTACCCAATCAACCGATTCTTTTATTGCGGTTGCTTCTCATATGTTTTCTTTCTGCGCCTTGTGCCACTTTGAAATTAGACAAACACGTAAACCGTATCTAGATACATATGTACATACATACATACGTACATCCATGTCTATGTTGAAATTTATGTGTATTTTGCTTCTTGTTGTTGTTGTTTATTAAATTTGAATAAATATGTTTAATTTAGCTTTGGTAGTTGACAATTCACTTGAGGCATGTTTTTTTTTTGTCTAGATACATTTTTATCTACATTATATATTTATTATTAGGGTATTCACGTCACTTTTTGCTTATCGCGCTATCTGCTTATCTGCAAGTTTTTGACGATATAAAAAAAGATAAACTAGAGTTTAGATTTAAGAAATAATTCCGCTCTACAGCATATCAAAGCTCCGTTAAATCAACCATCAAGGTGTCACCCTGTGTCACCCTGTTAAAATTCGGTATTTTTAAGTATGTTTTTCTGATGAAGTTTGCTTATTACTCGGCAGTACATGTTATTGTTGCAGTAATAAGCAGTTAATCCGATGTGAATATCTTATGTGTATTTCAGATAAGATTTCGAAATATTGTGCAAACTTTTCAATTGTCAATATATTGATGTGCACTAATTTTTTGTTTGCAATGATGAAATACTCATAGCTGCAATTTGTTCAATTTGTTGCCAACTGCAAGTCGCGTTTAACCCATCCACCCACACACACACACACACACACTTACAGGGATGGATGTCACGTTTGCGGAAGGCGTGCGAAATTCGTCAGTAGACTTGTATTTGTCATTTCTAAATATAGAAAAGGAAGAAAACGAAAAACGAAACGACCAAAACATGTAATACAACTAACAACGTCAGTAGCCAGCCGTTAGTTGTTGTTGCTGTTGCCAAAGGCGCAGGCTATCGAGCGGAGACAAAACGAAAAGAACAACAATAAAACCAAGTCTAAATATAGTTGAGCAAATGTTGTGGTTGGCTCCTCAAGCAACTAATGCGAAGTGCAACAACTACGTTGACAATTTTGTATTGTTGTATTGTTGTTGACTGGATTGGATGGATAACCTTGTAAAAGGGTTGACATGTGGCAAAAACAAAAAAAAGAAAAGTTAAAAGAGAGAAAAGCAGAACCAAACTTGAATCATTGTTTGATTGATAATTGTAATCACAAGTTTGAGTTACCCATTGAATCAACTTCTTATAAAATATTCAAATAATCACGCTAAATATACACACTCACACACACTCACACACACACATACATGTTTACATTTTGCATTCGAAGCGCGATAAAAGCGACAAAAAAGCGACCGAAACCCCTATAAAGACGTCATAGAAATTGAAATTGTTGCTGTTGCTTGACGACAAGAAACACACAAAATAAAGAGAAATAGAAATAGAGAGATTATCCGAAGGCCAATAACTAATAATTTTGAAGTGTACTTCAAATAACGTTAACGTTTAGTTTATGCTTACAAAACTCATTCTACATACGTCACAAATCCAGAGATTATAAATATATGTATTTATAGAAACCGGAAACATTTGAACTTTATTGCTTTGAGGATTTATAACTTTCCAGTAACAACTTGAAAATATCTTTTTATTGTTCAAATATCATTTTTGCATTATAAACATATCTAACACATTTATTAACTGAAATATGTTAAAGAAATGTTGAATCAAGTCATTTATGACTTTCCAGTAACAACTTGGAAATATCTTTTTATTATTCAAATATCATTTATACATTATTAACATACTATCTAACATATTTTTTAACTGAAATATGTTAATGAAATGTTGAATCAAGTCATTTATGACTTTCCAATAACAACTTGAAAATATCTTATATTATTATAAACATATCTAACATATTTTGTAAATTTAATATGTTATAGAAATGTCATGTCAGTCATTCTTCGATGTGCATTTTTTGAGACTTTTTCGTATTTTATGCGAATTTATAAACTATATTAACAATCAGCCCAACGACAATCCTACTGTTACTTGAAACACACTTATGCAAATATTATTTATTATACTTTATTTAAAAGAGTCACACACAATCAAAAACTACACACACACATGTCTAAGAGTTGACTTAAACGACAGTTACTTGAATTAAGTAAATAGTTGAAATTGTTTGTCTGTCTGTCCAATCTTAAACGTGTTTGTTGTGCAACCCTCGTCTTTGTTGGGTGTCGTCGCACTGCAAACAACAATAATTCCCATTATGGTTAAAAGGAACAGAATCTTCTAGCCTCCCCTGCGCTCCACTTTCCTCCACCTCCCCCTTCTCCTCCTCCCCCCTATGCTTTTGCACAGTCGTAAAATCAATAATTCGAAACAGACTCGTTTAGTGTTTTATTTGTTCTAGTTGTTGTTGGCTTATGTGCTCCAAATATAACTAAGCTACAGTACGTATGTATGTATGTATGTATGTGTTGTTGTCTCTTTAGTTGTTGTTGTAAATGTTGTTTGCACTCTCCACTCTGAACATTGTTTCCTTTTAACTGTTAACTGTATGCCAACTTTGGTTTATTTGTTGGGTGTGCAAAAAAGTTTCTTAAAAATAAACTGAAGAGTAAAATGTTTAAAAATAAATCCCAAAAATTAATCATTTAAAAATGATCATTCATAAATATCAACTTCATTTAGTTGTTGAATCATTTGGTTCATTCAACTATTGAATTAGTTCAATTTGATCATTAAAATCGTTAAGTTGTTAAATTCGTTTAAATTTGATCATTAAGTTCGTTAAATTTTGTTCGTTCAAAAACCTTAATGATCAATAAACGAATTTAATGAACAATAATCAAAGGTTGTATACCTGAATCATTCTTAACGACAGGATACAACTCTACTAAAAATTAACAAGTAAGAAGGCTCTAAAAATTAACAAGTAAGAAGGCTCTAGTTGATTTTTATACAAATTTCACAGATTTTCATTATTTTGTTGAATCTTTCAAACGACGTCTCAAAGTTTTCCAACTTCTGGATTTTTTACCCATTTTGAATGGGTTCAGGGTATAACGAGTAAGCAGGTTCTAGTCGAAATACCCCGTCTAGTCGATACCCTGAACTTTATACTTAATACTTTACGTGTACACTCAGTGCTTGAAAGTATGTGTCTGTGTGTGTGTGTGTTGGTGTTGATGTTGGTTTGTGTGTGTATTTGTGGGTGTGTGTGTGTGTGGGATACACCATTATTTAAAGTAATATCATATATTTAATCGCTTGCCTATTCACTTCACCGTTCACAGTTAGTTTAAAAATTTAGTTTTAAAAACATTATTAAAAAAAAAAAAATTAAACAGATCTTATTTAAACTTGGCAAACCCCCATACCAGTCAAAGCTAAAACCAGTTGGGAATTCTAAGGCAGGGCAGGTCAATAATATTGGCTTATATTAACGATGTGATATCCTGAACCCAATACTTAACGCGTACACTCAGTGCTTGAAAGTATGTGTGTGTATGTGTATTTGTGGGTGAGTGTATTTGTGGTTGTGTGTGGGTGAGTGTATTTGTGGTTGTGTGTGGGTGAGTGTATTTGTGGTTGTGTGTGTGTGATACACCACAATTCCTTAGAAAAGAAAACCTAGCCCCATACCACTCAAAGCTAAAACCAGTTGGGAATTCTAAGGCAGGATGGTCAATAATATTGCCTACTATTAACACTGTGTGCTATATATTGTAAGAAAGACATCCTGAACCCAATACTTAACGCGTACAGTCAGTGCTTGCAAGTATGCGAGTGTGTGTGTGTGTATGTGTGTGCGTGTATGTGTGTGAGAGCGCAAATACTACATACTTTACCTAATGTCCCATATCTCTATTGTTTTTCAACCGATTTCAATCATAGATTATCATTATTTCATTCATTTCAAAATATTCCTAATTCAAGATTTTGTTGTTATCGATCCTTTGTGTAAATCGGAAACGGGAAGAGTTATCGAAAATATATCGAAAAATGCTTCCTTCTGCCGGTTACATACTTTTGCACAAAACCATTAAACCCTTTTAAACCAATTTTTAATTCAGGGTATAAAAATATCGCAATCAAGCAAAACCAACAACAATTAGACTTAACGCCTTTTCGAACTCTTTATTTTCATATAAATTTATTGTTTAACTAACATATGGTAAAAATTAAAGTGAAAACATTTTTTGCAAGGCTTTTACTTTTATGTTTATTTTCATGCCAAACAGATTGGTTTTTTATTGCAGTTAACTTTATATACATTGCATATGTCTGGCTACTGTCTGGATTGTATTCATAACAATACTTCCCCCCACCCCTCCCCTACTACCACACACACAGATACAAGTTTATAAAAGGGGCACGTGTAGACATATTAAATGACAAGCGATTCAAATTACATCCCGACAAACTTCTTTAATTTATTCGCAGAGAGTTATTTGCCTGCGTGCCTGCCAGCCGGCTGTCAATTTGAATGTGCCTTGCCAATAAGATATCTTTTTGGTTTTCTTGAACGTTGTAGCTTGAGTATCTTTTCGACATTGTTAACAACATACCCAACATTGAATTCATACCCTTGTTTTGTTTTTTTTTCTTTCATTTTCTGACAATATTACCTTCTCGAATATATATATATTTGTTTTCTTTTGGTTCCTGGTTTTGCAGTTT
Source organism: Scaptomyza tumidula (assembly GCA_035044465.1). Taxonomy (NCBI): domain Eukaryota; kingdom Metazoa; phylum Arthropoda; class Insecta; order Diptera; family Drosophilidae; genus Scaptomyza; species Scaptomyza tumidula. Next base: position 108,507 of record JAWNNW010000902.1, on the reverse strand, counting down.
GCCTTTGTTCCTTTGTTGCTGTTGCAGTTTGTTTGTTTCTTTGTGTGTTTTTGTCTATCTGCAACATGTTTCCTAAATGGCATTGACTTGTCTGGTTTCGAGTGCAATCAACTTTTAGCTCTTTATCCTCAATTTCTCGCCTGTCTGCCTTTCTACCTTAAAAGCTTTCAAACATTTTTGTCTCTCTCTCTAACTTAGTTTGCCCTTTCTGTTATCGTTTATCGATAAGCAGAAAATCTCATTAATTTTTTTTTTTAATTTTCGAATGGAGTTTCAATATCTTTGCGTTTGTTTGTTCATTATTTATAACTAAAGAGATTAGATTAGCTAACAAAAAAAATAAAAAATGTCTCGAGTGCCATAAAAGGAAACAATTTATTCGTGACGTTGTTCCAACCCAAAGCCAGATTGAACTGACATTATCAACTGCACAATATGAATGTATTATTCGATATAGTATAGGCCTATTCCTATACCACAAAATAGGTTTGCACTAAAGCATTTCATAAGGGGAACTTTGTAATGATTGACGAGGGCTGGATACTCGAAATATAATAGTTTACAATGTTCATAGCACAAGTGCATATATAGTATATATATATATATCTGTTACATAACACACACTCGACTAGCTACATTTTCTACTTAGTTTAACTGGTTCCAATTTGTGGCAACATTTCCATTTCCATTGCAACTATTTTGCGGTCTGATGGCCTTGGCGACGTTCTGTATCGTTCGTGTGTGTATGTGTGTGTGTGTGTGTTTGTGTTTGTGTGCAACCCTCAGTTAATAATAATTGTATATGATTTAACTGTCGCAAACTTTGTTTGTTATTTTTCTTAAATAACAATTTTTGACCTTGGCACGAAACGAAAGTTGCTTTCTTTCAAAGATACTTTTGAACCGATTGCAAGTTTTATGCATTTGAATAGTTCTTTAAGATCTTATAATTAATTGCTGTTATTCCTTAAATAGATTGCCCTTTGAGGAATGGAATTACACAATATAGCATATATACTTTGAATAATCAAGTCATTTTTCAACTCACTTAAAATGTGTCGCTTGTCATATATATACATTCTATGCATAGTTGTAAACATTTTTAGATTCCTAATGGAATTAAACAACACTACAAGAAAATATCCAAAAATAAGAATTATTTTTAAGAACACAGACCGGTCTCTTTGCTCTCTCTCCATCTCTCTGTTTTTCTCAGTTTCTCATTTGCTTTATTTTACCTTTCTGAAATTTGTAGGAAAATCAAAATATTATCTCTACATTAAAAACTATTTTCAAGAATTATAGCTAGGAGAAATACCGTCATTAGGTATTAGAGTTGGGAAAACAATACAGATAAAAGTGAAATATTAAAAACTTGACATAAAAAATGTGAATTATACAAGAGTTAAGAGGTAAATAAATGTATTAAAATTTAATACATGATTTATTTCTTGTCAAGTTATAGATTTACCATAGATAATTACACTATTTAAGCACTTAAAGGCAATTGACTTAAAGAAAAGTCGACAACAATAAAATCCATTATGCATGTGATGAATATTATTTGGTTCGACAGATGTTTTAAAAGCCTTTTGAATTGCGCCAGAATCTTAAGTACTTTCTGCGAGACGGCGGGAGCATTGTACGTGTGTATGTACATACATATGTACATTTGGTACACATATGTACATCATCTGTGTGCGAGTGTAGAAATGTGCGTCACAGCGAGAGCTGCGTGACAGATAGATAGAGAGAGAGAGAGAGAGTAAACAAAACACAAAGTAAGCACTCGTTCGTTCGTATGTGTTCGTTCTTTCGTTCAATCGTTCGGTCGGTCGGTCGAGTTGTGCGTCACAGCACGTCTGGCACGCTCTCTCTCTCTCTCTGTGTTTTTTGGTTTCGTTCTTTTGCGCTCTCACAGTAAGTGTTTGTAGGATTTTCGTTTCGCTCGCGCAATGAGCTGACAACGTTCAATCGTTCAGTCGATAACAAAAGATGAAACAGTGCTCATCGCGCAGCATTTGGTGTCTGCTCAGTGTTGTAATCGATCAGCGTCTTAGAATTGACACCTGTCGATATCTAATCGAGATATTATCACGCCGCATAACAGGCGATTAAAGTGATTAGAATCCTTCGTCGATATCGAAACTGCATACAACTGAAATCGCAAACGTAACGTAACCACCAATAATACTTGTGCAATTTGTAATCAGTGTCATCATTTTCCATATACTATAAATAATATAGTACATCTATTTTGCTTTCATAATAAACATTTATGGGGTGGGTGTGTCTGTGTGTGTTTCTCAGTATTTGCAAAGACGCAAAACCAAAAAAACAACAACAACAAAAATTGCATAAGTCTAGTAAAAACCAGAACAAATCGCCAAGTTAACAGCTGATATCACATTTTCACACTCCCCCACATTTCCCCGCCGTCTGCTCCTTCACTCCCCTAATGTCTCGCTCGAGGCATATAAACAAGTGAAAGTTTCCTCCCAACTGACTAAACAAATTCACGGAAATAAATAAAAATACACATTCACTTGTATGCATGTATGTACGTATGTATGTATGAGTACTGTACACATGAAAAAAAAAATGCTATATAATTTCCTTAAGCTTGTTAATTAGTTTATATTTTTGCCGCTAAATACTAAAAAGTTGACTCGATATCATCGGACTTGCTTAAATAAGGTTTTATTTCTTGCAATTTTTATCAATATTATATTTGTGTGTTGTATAAAACAAAGCCAAATATTTGCTCAAGATATTATCTATATATTAAATACATATATCCATATACATATATAAGGAATTCGGGTATATAATATACAATAATATTTTGCTGTCGTGTGACAAATAAATACTTTTAGACAAAGAATTATGAAAATGTGGAAAAATATTCTTACTTTTCTTTCTCATCATTTACATATTGTGAAATGTAATATGTATCAAATTAACATATAAATATAATATATATATATTTTCACATTCTATTTTCAGTTGGTTAGACCTGTTCCCACATCTATGGAGTTTCATCTAGACAGTGCAGAATACTGCCAGGCACAGCACAAATAGAAAAAGAAAACAAACAAAAAAAAAAATAAAGAAAAAAGTGAGAAATAAAAACGTAAGTTACAAAAACAAATGAAATCGACTGCCAAAAAAAAAATACATCCATCAGTCAAGGCTATATACGTGTATATATATATGTATGTGTATATAGTTGTTCCATTTAATTTCAATGTTCTACACGTGCGGTTAGTAAGTTTGTTTGTTTGTTCTGGTCAAAGGTTATTTTTGTACTTTTAGCGAACCAAATGAACTCTTTTAACCTTTTGTCAATCAATAAAAGAACCATTTTTGGGCGAAAAGTTCGTCTTGTGATTGCGTGTAATTAAGATAAATGTTATTTTCGTTTATTCTTTTGTGGAACTTTCAATGAAATACACAATAAATTATGGCCAAACTATAAACTAAGCCATTAATCGCGCTAATTGCTTGGTCTCTTTCCAATTAAAAGCACTTTTAATGTTGAATCAATTGTTCTTAATTAAAAGAGTTCGAATCAATTGTTGACATCTGAGATCATGGAGTATTAACTTGAAGACTCGACTTGAACTTTTCCTATAACTGTTTGATCGATATATTTTGTCTCTCGAATATATGTTTTGAAATGTTTTTCATTGATTTTTCAACACTGTTTTTTTGTCTTCTTTTAGGTAATCAAAAGCTTGAGGAAAGGCGTTCATAGCCTGAGAAGAAAGAACAACGCTTTCTCAACTCTCCGTAAGTCGAGAGAGACGACACAAATCAGTTGCAAAGCGTGGAAAGAGACAGAAAGTTAGAGAGCGAGAGAGAGAGAGAGAGTGTAGAGTGAGGAGAAACAAAAGTTAAACGAAAGGGAAAACAGCTAAAAGGAGAGAAGCAGAAAGTGCACTCGAAAAAATTTATATTGAATAGATTCGCTTCGCTGATTGCGATTGAGAGAAACAGGGATTTTTTGGATATATATATAGACGTCATTCTTTCTTTTTTGCGGGGACTACACACAGAACAAAATTAAAAGCATATTTCTTGTGATCTAAAATTGTACTTAATTTAAATTTAAAAAACTTGAAACTGTGTGTGTGTTCGTGTGTGTGTGTGTTAATTTCTTAGCTGCAAAACATTAAATTATATTTATATATATATTTTTTTTACAAACAAGTCTAGGTATCAAAAAATCTTTAACTTAAAAACAAACGCTGAATTTTTCGTCTAAATTAAAATCGAGGAACTTCCCAAAGTCAAAAGCAAGAAATTCATCCGTTTAGTAATTATACACGTTGTAGATATACGTATATATCAATTTGATTCGATTTGTATAGTAAAGTAAAGTAAAGTAAGTTAGGCATCAAAATGCGTCAAAAAGATCTGCGCCCAGCACCTGCTCTTATTGAGTATAAGGGCATGAAGTTCCTAATCACCGATCGACCATCAGACATAACAATTAATCACTATATAATGGTGAGTTTCTCAACTTCTCTCTTTCTTTGTTACAAGTTGTATAACTATATATTTGATTGCAGGAGCTTAAAAAGAACAATGTCAACACTGTGGTCCGTGTGTGTGAGCCCAGCTATAATACCGATGAGCTGGAGGCTCAGGGCATAACGGTTAAGGATCTTGCCTTTGACGACGGCACCTTTCCGCCCCAACAGGTCGTTGACGAGTGGTTTGAGGTTCTCAAGGATAAGTAAGTTATAGCATATAACACATAGATCATGATCTAAAACTTAATTCAATATACATTTGTTTTGTTCTTGAACAAGTCATATTTGTATAATATATATATATCTATTTATATTTATTATTTCGTTCTACAAACTGTTTACAGTTTCTTATTTGCTGACAGTATGAACAAGTAAGAGAGTTATTCAACTAATTCATTTATATGATTAAAAGCACTTACAAAATTTATTTTTAATTTAAGTAGTTTTCACAATATTCATTAACTGAATTTTTAGAATATTTATAACGAAAGAAGTTAGTTTCAACTAGACAAGATTTGATCAGTTCCAACAGAATTATAATGAAATTATAAAAATTCTAAAAATAATCTTCCTGATTAAAACACTTAGTCGAAACTATTTCTTGGTTCCCATGATAGTTATTCTCATATTCAATCTAGATTTATATTACTCTCTGACCTCACGAACTAACTGACTGATTTAGTTCAAATGATAACTATCGATTAAAATCGATCATGAATTTATTCGCGAAATCATTGCAAATGAACCGTAGGAAATCAATAAGATTAGATAATTGTAATTTTAGTTAATTTTTTGTCATTTTCACAATATCCATTAACTGAAATTGTAGAATATCTATTATCAAAGAAAAAAGTTTCTAGACTTGATATCGAATATAAATAACAAAATTTATTTTGCTTAGAGATTCTAAAAAATAATTTTCCTGATTTAAACACAAAATCAAAACTGTTTCTTGGTTCCTTTGAAAGTTCTCCTCCTGACAACTGACTGACCGTTTTATGTCAAACGATAACTATCGATAAAAATCGACCATTATCAATTCGCAAAATCATTGCAAATGAATAGTAGGTAATCACTAAGATTGGGTTTTTTTTTGAGGTTTTTTTGTAAACGTTTTCTTTAGTTATCTTATTCGATTATTTAAGTTATAAATTCAAAGACCTAAAACATATAAATGAAATTAGTTAAATACTCGAAACTTGTTCTTTCACAATATATATATCACGGCAAATATTGATTGATTTTATTAGAAAAAATTAAAAAAAATCAAATGTCACACATAAAAGCGATACCAAAGTTGATTTGAATCAATTTATTCAGTATTATTTGTTGCTTTCTACACACGACAAAAATGAGTTCGAAAATTATAAAAAAAAAACCGATTACTAAAAATAATTCATTGAAGAACTAAATCTCCCCTGAGCTTCGCTTAAAAATAAAAAAACACATATTAAACAATTCATAAAATAAAATAATAATATCTAACTATATACCATTATATATATATAAACGCACCATAAACCCGTAGATCTCGCTTAGGCTTTTGCTAACCATCCTTTTCAAGTAAAATCAATTTATTATACTATATCCACACATACAGTTCTTAGTTTCTCATGAACGCCATATAATGTACTATATAGCTATGTACTATATATTTAATTTGCTGTACATATTATTTGATATATATGCTCTCTCTCTCTCATATATATATATATTCAATTACAGCTAGTTTTCTGTTTTCTTCAACACTTTTTGTGTTTATTTCATTTTTTTTTTCTCTTACTTTCAACTACCCTAATATAATTTTGAAAAATATACATATATATATAACTGTGTGTGTGTGTGTGTGTGTGTTTCATCGTGTGTTTGTGTGCTATCTTATACGCTGGCTAGTTTTAGAAAGTCCACAAGCGCCACAGCCACACTATCCTACTACAAACATAAGCGTTTCTCGCTCAGACACATACCAAAAACAGCTCCAATGACAGCCGCCGCCAACGCAGCGAACACAACCCGAGCCAGTCTCTCGGATGCAACAGCAAGCGTCACAGCCGCTACAACAGATACAGATACAGATAGAGATACAATGCCCCTAACAAGCGAAGCATCAGCAATTTATAATAATACTGCATTTCTTGATAATGAAACTTGTCGGTAAGCGATACCAATCAAGAGCTTTGTACTAGCAAAAAAACCAACCAAACAAAAAAAAAACTTTTTCCTAACTTATTTTCATATTTATTTTGTGTGTATAATTTGTCTAAGCAGTATATAAGTTAACTTTCTGTGTTGGTAAACAAAACACAACTAATAATCAATTTTATTAACTTTTTGTTATCGCAGATACCAACAGAATCCGGAGGCATGCGTTGCCGTACATTGTGTTGCTGGTTTGGGACGTGCCCCCGTTTTGGTTGCACTTGCACTCATCGAATTAGGCTTGAAATACGAAGCGGCTGTTGAAATGATTAGAGAGTAAGTCTCAAACGATTCTTTTGTCTTTTTCATTTATTCATTATTAATTAATATATTTTTTATACATTTATTTATTTAGTAAACGACGCGGAGCCATCAATGCCAAGCAGCTGTCGTTTTTGGAGAAATACAAGCCGAAGGCGCGGCTAAAGCACAAAAATGGACATAAAAATTCATGTTCTGTGCAATAGATTTCCAAAACCATATGTATATTCCCACCAGATAAAAAGTGTTCATTTTTTCAAAAAAAAAAAAAAAAACAAACAAACAAAAAGAAAACAACTTAAAAGTCAAACCAAACTCAAAAGAAAAAAAACTGTCAAACTGTAAAATTGCAATTACAAACTTAACACAAGCTAAATAGATAAAATAATCGCAAGCCCAGTTATAAATTATTATTATTATTATTACTATTATAACACACACACACAATCTCGTATTTGGCATTCGATTGTATTTATTGTATGTATTAATTAATGTAATTGATTATTATTTTTTGATTTCACCAAACACGAACAACAACAACAAACAAACAAACAAAGAAAATGCGAACACAATTCTAATCTTATTTAACCCAAAAAAGCATACCCCATTAAATGGTTGTAGCATATTTAGGGCAGTTAAAGTAAATAGTTAACGTAAAAGTTGTAGATTATGTACCCCGAAAAGTGTCGTAAATAAAGTATATAAAAGTTTGTTGCAATATAGCCAAAAGACAGAAAACATTAAACAAATCAACAATTAATTCGATATATATATATATATATGAAACATATTCAAGTTCTCAGTGTAACAGCAGCTTAACATTATTAGAAAGGAGAATAACAGAAAAGCCTCTGCTAACCCGAAACGACGCTGCATTTGATGCGAGCGAAGTCTACACAAAATGTACTTAATCGCATGTTAAGTTCTGTATTTTTTAGCATTCGAACATTCGCTTATTCGCTCGGGACAACATATACATATATATATATATAGATATTCTAAAGACCTACTTGCGAGGTAGCTAACGAATGTGAATCTAAAGAATGCATAGCCTAGTTATATTATCTTAAGTCGATTGCCGATCTAATTATTATTATTATTATCGCTTAACTGCTGTGAACTACTCTTGAAATGTTCGAAGAGTATTCGAATTTGGTTTATATTGCAAACTTTTTTGTTATGTGCTTAAAATGGTAATGGTCCTCTGAAACGTAACGTTTTAACCTTTTTTTTACTTTCTCTGTAATATACTAAAACTCCGCTGGACTATTTGAACTATTTATACATACATGTATTATTATTAAAGCATATACAATATATATATATATATATTCAATAATTACAGTGCATAAAAAGTTTTACATTAATGACTACATACATTTAAATTATATACGCAGCAGTTGCAATACAAATACAACACATAAAAAACACACAGCAAGAAAATATTTACAAAAAGCAAATAAAAAACAAAAAAAAAGGAATAAAAAACACTTTAAGAAAATTGAGAAAATGAACATGAAAAATGAAAATGAAACAAACCTTCTATAACAAATTTAACAAATTATATAGTGAGGATAAAGCAGAAATTCAACAATTAAATGCTTACAATTAATTTATCCAATATTGAATTGTAATTTTTTAAAATGTTAGTCATTACAATGAAATAAAAACGACATATAAAATTAAAAAACAAAACACACATTTTCTATAAAATGCAACAGCTTATTATTTTTATACCCTGATCCCATTAAAAATGGGAAAAAGGGTATAATGGTTTTGTGCAAAAGTATTTAACAGGCAGAAGGAAGCATCTCCGACCCCATTAAGTATATATATTCTTGATCAGCATCAATAGTCGAGTCGATATAGCCACGTCCGTCTGTCCGTCCGTCCGTCCGTATGTATGAACGCGTCGATCTCAGAGACTATAAGAGCTAGAGACTCCAGATTTCCTTAAAGATCTTTAAGGAAAATACATTTTTGAACTCACAGCAACAAGATCTATCGATTTGCTTATAAGGATCTCCAGGATTTGCGAAACAAAATTTTCGAAAAATTTTACAGGGGGTAGGTCAGAAAAAATTTTAAAAATTACAAAATCGTCTATAAATCTGCTATTTTAAGGACTATCCGGATGTCCTTTGGACCACAGGTAGGCCTATGCCCGCCGATACGAGCAAAGTAGTGCAAAGGACGAATAGTCCTTCAAACAGCTGAAATAAAAGGATATTTGTTAAAAACAGAAAATTGGTTATAACTCGGCCAAATCAAAAAGGATTCGAACGTGTCCTATGTCAGACATTTTGTTTTGAGGACTAGCAGGACTACCAACTGGCCAAAGGACATTCAAATCGTCCTTGTGGTTTCCGAGAAAACTGCACTTTTGTGGTTTTTTCTTATTTTCGCTCGGCCATAGAGTGAAATTTTTACAAGTGTTTTTTTCTTAGATGCAGTTCGATAGAGTTGGTCCTTGAAACTCTTACGCAACATGTCCTTTGAAAATCCGTAAGGACATAAGTGGCTTAGGACTATTTAAAAAAAAATTCAACACATTTTAAGTCAAAATTCGTCAATATCATTAAGGATCCATCGGTTTTGCAGTCAAGGCTAGTATGCAAATGTATATAATGAGAATTTATACATCGCTTGCTGCTGATTCTGTGCGCCTGGTATACATGAGTCAAAGACTCGACGAAAACTTGGCAGTATTTTTGGCAAAATGGTAAAATTTATAAGGAACAGTGCCCCCATTGTTGTAGAACTTTATGCATTTTGAGTTTTAAATTCGTTATTGAGTCTTAGTTCGTTTAAACTCTTTTAAACATTACACCAAAATATTTATGTGTAAGTTTATATTACCCCATGGCGAAGAAAAATATATACTTTTCACTCACAGAAGTTTCTTTTTACCCCTAAAAATTGCGTTTTTACCCCATTCGGGGTAATTTACCCCGGTTCCCCGACCACTGGCGTAAAGTATAGGGATCAGGGTATCGTCTAGTCGAGATATCTCGACTAGAGCCTTCTTACTTGTTTAACTTGGGGAATATTCATTAAGCTTTACGAGTTTAATCGAGGACATGTTTCTCAGACACAACCGTTCAGCAAGGCAAACGCTGTGCGACTAAGCTCATCTCTACAGAACTCTGGCACTGGTAAGAGATATGTCTCCAAACTGTTAACCGTGCTCACACTGCTTAACAGAGCAGAGCTTAACAGGAAAGCAGAGTGTCTGCTGTCACGCTCTAACCAACCGGCATCCTAAATAAATCTTGGAGATCAATTAGAAGTTAACGATGTTTTCTTTATTGTTGCATATGTAAATAAATATATATATGTATTAATCATAATTACAACTAATAACTGTTATATTTGTGGTGTTTTTTGGGGGCACGCACTTGATAAGCATTGATGCCAGTTTTATATATTTTTTGTTTTGTGTACATAATTACTTATTATATACGATAAACCTAAATTATCAAAGCGTGTACAATTTCGTCAATATATGTTGCTCTTGTAAATCAATAAGATATAAAATTTGATAGTGATATATGTATGTGTTTGTCTTTAAAGTCAAAATATAAAATAAAAATAATTCAAAGGATATTTCAAAGGTTTTCATTTTGTTGCTTCATTAATTGCGCACATTACGTTTTGAGAGGCCCATTGACAGAGCGCAAGTGCCGTTAGTTGACGGTGATTTGTTCACATGTGTTGCGAATGCTGTGTGCTATGTTAGCTAACAGCGCTGCTAATCAACAGCCAAATGTAAATGGGATTGATTGAACTAAAAACTAATCATAGCTTGTATGTAAATGTTTATTACGTTTTCTTCAGTTGCACTCTATTTAGAAGCTATGCATCGAAAATAAAAGCTCACATAGCCAAATGAGTGCCGAGTACCGAGTAAGTAAATATAGACTAGAAACAAAAAATATAAAGTATTCTTTTGTATGGCTGAGCACCGAAAAAAAAACGAAACGAAAAAGCGTTTTCGAATTATGAAAGCAGTTGACAGTTTCTTCAATTTCTTTGTGATATACGTATGTAGGTGTGTGTTTGTGTGTGTGTGGAAAGCAAAAATGTAAACGATATATACATGTGTAGAAAAATATATATTCACCTTTTTGCATATCCAACTTATCTTATATACATTTTCTCTGTTCGTTACGCACCTTGTTTTTTTTTTTAAGTTCTTATACACATAAATATTGAAATTAAGTTAAGAGCAAAATTATTTCGTATGCTACGCTTTGTATCGTTCGTAAAGTGAAAAACACACACATATGGGAAATAAATACAAAATTGGCAAAAATTATAATAATAATAGTAATAATAATAGTAACATGTTTTGAGTAAATAAAAAGCTGCTTGGAACTGTGTTTTCTTTTTTGTTTCGTGTTTTTCTGGTTAGTGTAAAGTTTTAGCCGCCGTTGCAAAAGCAAAAAAAAACAAGTGAATAGTTAATTCATTAATAATATCTACTAAATTTAAACATTTTACTACAAGTATTTACAAATCACAGCTACAAACACTAAGACAGCGGGCGGGGCGTGGCGTGGCCAGTGTTGTATAACATCATCATCATCGTCCAAGACACAAAAACCACTAAGAAATTGCATATGGCGGCGACGGCAGCGCGGCGAGGTGACTAACAAAAGAATGCCCCGTGTTTTGTTTAGCAATAATAATGTACGTATATATGTATATAGGTTTATGTATGTATGAAATATATAATATATATAGAAATAAATAAAAAATAGTATATCGCTTAAGGCTCTTTTGTTGTTTTTGCTTGATGAAATCATAATTCGGCTGCGCGCGCTTATCTCAATCATGTTCTCTCGCCTAGGTGTGTGTGTGTGTGGTATAAGAGTGTGTCGTATAAGACTTGTTTACAGCCATCCGCCTTTGCGGCCAAACAATAAGGAACTAACCGAACCAACAAAACTCTGTGTTATGCTTTGTTGCTGTTGCTGCGGCGCCGCCTTTGATTCATTATCACTTCTCTTGCCCGAAGCTGCTGCACTATCCGCAACCTTGCCCAGATCGGGACGCACTCGTCCAGTGTTAGTGCTTGAACCCGCACCAGCAATGGTGCCCAGATCGGGTCGCTGTGCAGCCATGCCATTCTTTAGATTGCGTCGTGACTTTTGTCGTTGCATTTGCTTCAAACGCGTCTCACTAGCACCCGATGCACTGACTCCAGTTGCAGACGCTGCTGCTGTTGTGGATGTTGCTGGTTTGGATTTGATTTTCATTACAATGCCCTGATCATCGCTGTCCTCGCTGTTGTATGCGCTAGTTGTTGAACTTCCTCCTGCTCCCGTTCCTGCTCCCGCGCCAAATGTCTTCTTTGTTGCTGGCGTTGCCGCCGGCGATTTAAGTCCACGATGCAGTACACCCTTGATTTGTGCGCGATCAAAGTGTATATCATCGACAATGCTATTGCTGCTCATATGCAAGCTCTGCAAGCTGTCACCGGAACAGCTGCTGCTCAACTGGGACAGCGGTGAGCTGCTTCGATTCGCAATGCCCGAGCCAAGGCCACGCCTTGCACTGATTATGTTCTCGAGCCCAATGCTCTCCACCTTCTCGATGAGATTGAGCGAGCGCAGAGCTCGTCGCTCCAACTGTGATAGCATCACCTTCTGCTGATGCTGCTGTTTGGTGAGCGTTCGCTGCAACTGCAGATCACTGGGTCCAACCAATTTGCGTCTTATTAAATCGGCACCAGATGACAACAGGCCGAACAGCGGCTCCGGCGATTGAGCTCGTGGTGGCGAACCCTCGGGACTATTGCAGGGCGTCACAGTGGGTGAAAAGTTGGGACCCGCTGGCGTATTCAGTGCACTGGGCGTAACCGCCTTAATGCCACGTTCGTTAAGCATGCCAGCCAGACCCAAGTTAACCGAAAACGTCGAACACGAATTCTTTCGCGACATTCCAGCACGTGGCGTTGCCGGACAACTAAAGAAGGAATATATATCGTTATAATGTATACAATTATTAACAGTTGGAGAAACTTTACCTGGGCTGTCTGGAGGTTGAGGTTGATGCCATGCGCGATGACATTTGGGATTGGGAAAGGAAGGACATATCGTTGACGAAACCATCATCCGGATGCATGACCATGCTATTTGTATATGTATATGTGCAGCCGGGCGCTTCAAATTGCTTGCCAAGACCAAGTTCCTCGCTCACATCCTCTTCGACGTCCGAGAGCGTATACACCTGCATGCCCAGATCGTCCAGTCCGCGTCCGCCACGTATTGTCACACCAGGTCGTTCCTCGAGCAGACCGCTGAGCGTTGGTGTCGCTAGGCGTGACCAATGATGCAGCGTTTGGGATCCCTCCATGGGCTTGACAATCTGTAGTTTCTCTGGAAGACGCCATTGATGCGTCGTCAGGCCCGACGAACCTGATCCCACCGACATAATGCTATCCGGCGTGCGTACGCCCGTCGCCAAACCCATGCTTCCGGCCACCTGATTTCCAACACGCTCCTGATGATGCGGTTCGTCATAGTTGTAGGTTCCAATGGGCGCATACGAGAGCATTGCACGACGGGCCAATACCTCAGCAGGCGTCAAACGCTTAAGTGCCGCCTCCAGTTCCTTGGCACCGGGTGCGCCGGGCACACCCGATGGCTGTGCCGGATAACCGTCATCAGATTGTGAGTTCAAGCTTTCATTGGAGAGCGTCTTGACGCCCAAAGAGTTGCTGCTTCCGCCACTCGCTCCACGATAGTACGAACCAGCTGGATACGCCATTGATGCCATGCGCGGTCCAGAGCTACTGCTCATGGACATGGCACCCAACTGCGTCATGGACACATTGCCACTGTCCATATAGTTGCCGCCCTTGGTGGCACAACGAACCGTGTCAAAGGCACGCTTATATGGCGGCTGGCCATAAATGCTATTGGAACCCAGACTGGCTGCCATGCCACCTGGCAGCTGCGACATCATGCGACTAATGCGATCCGCACAACGCTGATTATCACCCGATATGCCCGAGTCGAGGCTGTTCTCCGAGTACAGCGATGACTCCATCAGTTCCGACTGCAACGATTCGACAGCAACCATAGCAGCGGCTCCATTCGTACCCAAGCCGCCCAGGAAGGAGCTACGCGCCTGCGGCTGCGTACGCTTTCGCTGCTGCTTCAACTGATCCTGGGCAGAGTGGAGCAGTGCTAGCACTTCCTCGTAGCGTTGCTTGAACTCAACCAGCTCGAGCGCAAGCGCATTTTGATTCTCCTTGGTCACATGCAGCAGCGACAAGTGCTCATCATTGTCCTGCGTCAACTGATGCAATCGCATCTCAGCCTCTGCGAGTCGAGCCGTTAAGCTTACAATCTGCTCCTGCTGCAATGTATTCTCTTCGCGCTGCCGCTCCAGTTCCACATATATGGTGTCATACTGTAAATTGGCATCGTTCAGCTGAGCACTAATCTCTGCCATCAGTCGCCGCTCGTCCTCCTCCATCTTGTCCGTCTGGTGGGCCAGTTGGGTTGCCTCGCACTTCAACGATTTGTTGTCGTCCAACAATGAGTTGACCTTCCTTTGCAGCAGATCCAACGTGATCGACTTGGACATGGTGGGCGTGTCTAATTTGAACAAGATATGTGATTATGTGATAAGTTAATAGATAATAGTGTCATCGGCTTACCCGTATCGGTGCCATCATCTGCATCATTGGTGAGCACCGAAATCAGTTCGTTCTTCTTGTGCAGCTCGTGCAACAGTTGGGCACGATCATCGTTGGCGGATTTGAGATCTGTTTCCAGATCACTGACACGAGCCTCAAGTGCATTGTTTTGGGTGAGCAACTCCTTGCCAATTTGCACCGTTAGTTCCAAATCCTTTTCCTTCTCTTCCAGCAGACGCGTCACAGCTTCAATGTCATCGTAGGCTCGAGTCATCTGGCTAACTCGGTTACCGCATAGAACTGCAAAGAGGCAAAAATAATTTCTCAAGTTAAAAATATAAAATGTACAAACAAAGCTCGACTTAATCTATCGCTTGCCAACGTTGATTAGAGAGTGTGAATAACGGCCCTTTGGGTCGTGCTGCCAGATCATTATGTAATTAAAAAGAGACCACAAGAATACCTTCCATAAGCAATTGCTCACGCTCTTCTGCTAAACCAAACGCTGCCTGCAAACCATACTCTTGGGCTGGCGTCGCTGCTGCGTTTGTTGATGCTGGTGTTGTTGTTGCGAATTCGAGTTCATCCTCATATTCAAGTTCGTCGTCAATGATGCAAAAGTCGTCGTGCCAATTGCTCGTCGCTCTCGTTTGGCATGCAGCAAATGCACATTCCTCCAAGCAATTACTGCTCGTTCTTTTTCCTATTGCATCAACAGAATCCACAGCATCCACTTGAAAGCTACTGCTGCTGCTGCTGCTCTGCTCAGTTGCTAAAAATCGATTCACACTGCTGCCGG
The DNA here is from genome assembly GCA_035044465.1 of Scaptomyza tumidula. NCBI lineage: Eukaryota > Metazoa > Arthropoda > Insecta > Diptera > Drosophilidae > Scaptomyza > Scaptomyza tumidula. The sequence goes on along the minus strand of JAWNNW010000902.1, from coordinate 93,059 downwards.
CAGAAGGCGCCACATTGTCAGCAGCTTTCTTTGTCGTCGCTCTCTCCATCTCTGCTCCTTGGGCATTGTTTACGTGCGCCATTTTTTAATTGTTTTATTGTGGTTCTGGTTCTATTTCTGATTCCTTGAGTCACGACGCCGCATAGTTAGCATTTTGCGCGTTTCTTTTTATAAATTGTTTAAATTTCTTGCGTTTTGTTTGGTCTCGTTCTACGGGTGGGGTTGTATTATGTAATAAACAATTTCATTGTACAACTTGGCAGCCCAAGGCATTCGGGATGGTTTGTTGTTTGCCGATTTTGGTGGTGGTGTGCAGTTTTACACTGGTGGTTGTTATTGTTGTTGGTTGTGGCTGTACGTTAAGTCTGGCGGCGCATTTTTGGTCGTTGTCGTTTTTGATTTCACTCCATGAGTTTTTAATTTCTTGCTTGTGTACAAATGATTTGTAAAAACGGCCGCAATAACAAGCAAAAAACACTTTAATTAATTGCTAAGTTAATGCGAATTGTCTGAAGTCACCAGAGAAACTAAAATGTCATTACAATTGCTTTCGCTCTCATAGCGCTCTTTAACTGGCTCTCCTTCGCTCTTATCCTCTCTCGCTCTCTCGATTTATTTACCACCCACTCTGCGTGCTGAGTGTGCGCAATGTGGTTTAGCTTAGCGACCAACTATAAACATCTAGCTTGAACTTTAAAACGAGTATTTTTCGATATATTTTTAGCCATGAGCGCGGCTGAGACGCTGCTGCTCTCAAATTCAAAGCCACTTCTTGCAAGCGCGACGCACACACACATACTGACAGCTGCTACAGCGGCAGCAGCAGCAGAAGAAGCGGCGTCGACGTAACAGAGCAGTAGCAGAGGCATAGGCAGCGATGCAGCCTGCAGGCTACAACAATTGCAGCGCAAAGTAAAAGGAAGTAGAAGGCAAGTGAAAGGAAAAATACCATAATGGATTTACATATATATTTATGATTTTGGTGAAATGTTTGTAGCAACAACAACATCTGCCGGTTTAACGGGAAATACAAGTAGTAAATACACAAAAATTAACATATGTATATGAACATATGTACGTATGCGCAAATGGACAAAACTCACGTGTCGAAAATATCCAAACAGATTTGGCTGTAAACTTCACAAGCGTTTCACTTCACTGGTTGGCAACAACAACAACCAGAGCACAGTTAGTAATCACAATCGCCACAAGGCTGTGGCCAGTCCAAAGGTTGTGAGACATTAACAAACGCAAAAAACTTCCAACAGAATTCAATTCTAAGGTAAAAAATAAAAGTCAGACGTGCAAACGGCGCTCCAAACTCGTGACGGAGCAACGTTGTCAGACAGATTGAATCACAAACACACGCACATATACAGTCCACTACCACAAGCACGCAATAGCAGTAGCTGTTGTTGCTTTTACTGGACGGGAGGGTAAAAATTTTTGCTCACAACTTGCGTTTCAAAGCAGCGCGTTGTATTTGTTTGCTTTTATTTATGAAATATAAATCACTTTATCGATTGAAGTTCTCGTTCACATTTTGAGAATATTTTGAGTTTAAATTCATATTACAATTGGCACGAATTGTGTAATTTTCGGATTAGCAGATACACAACGAACGCTGAGTGAATTGTGAATTGCTGCGCGTTTTGTTGCTGTGTTGGAATCCACCACCAAGATGGCATCCACACATGCAAAAGAGAGAGGCTGTTATTGCGCTGTAATGAAACAGCTCTGTTAAATCGGCATCCACAAAACAGAAAGAGAGAGACTCTACAGCATTGCCAGCATTAAGAAATTCACCGCTCACAATACCCTTGCGGATGGTTTATTATTTTATCATAAAAAAAATTTAACGTTCATGAGAACTTTTATTGGCGATCGTATACAAAGCAATTTAAAATTGATTTGCACGTTTAATATCACAACCTATTAACTTGCAAGATATACATATAACTTGGTGATATATATAACTTTAAATAAATTTAGTCTGGAAGGGTATTTAATGTGCGACACGCTAACGGTAGATTGTACTTAAGTTATTTGAGACTACATAATAAACGCAAACGAAGCGCGTAAATAGACTCTAATAGTTTATTTATTTGCCATATATCACTTGCCATATCTTATTCTAAGTCTTATGACCCTTTTCAGCTACGCAAAACGAGAACAAAAACCGGAACCAGTCTACCTGAGCCTAATCCCGTTTACATTCAGGAAAGGCAACACGGATTGCAAATTTCCCTGGAAGAGCAATAAAAGCTAGGTAGAAATAAAAGTTAAGCAGTAGAATTTAAGAAAAATAAGTTTTTAACTAATTAGTGAAACTAAACTAAATTATTAATATTATATTAAAGTTTTAATATTAAAGTTTTCGCAACTGTGAATATTATATTGTGAAATCATCTATTTTTTTATGTGTTTGTAGAATTCGTGGGAATAGTTCCTAACTAGTGTTTTTTTCAGTCGTTCTAAAGTGTAAGTGCACTTTTTTTTATACTTAATTGAAGATAATGCAATTTATGGCAAGTTCAACGACAGTTAATATGTTCTTAATTATAGATGGTCATTAAGCTACTCAGATAATGACTCGTTTTTTCTAGAGTTCAGTAGAACTTAATGTTGATTTGAGTTGATCGTACAAAGGGTTCATTTGTTCATTTCATTATTATCGATGGACGGATAGTTAAAAAAAAGACCATAAAGTTAATATGCAAGTTCTTAAACATTTGCCTTGTCATAACTTCAATAAGGGCAAAAACTTAAACTAGAAGAAAGAAAAAAAATCACAGTTAAACTTAAAAACAGTAAAGAAAAGAAGAAAAAAAATGATTAACGCTTATCGGTTTGCTTCAAACACGAGATGAGATCATGTGCTTGGGCTTAGGATTTAATAGTTTTTAAAATTAACTTGCTAAAAGCTTGGCAATATATATATATACAATATACATAGTACATCGATAACGATTTGTGCAAATATCAACAAGTTTAAACGTCGTCGGCATCTATATGAAAATAGAACAATAACAAACACAAAGTCTGAAAATTTAACTTATGATAACTTAAAAAAAAAAAGTAGTAACAAATGTAAAAAACAAAACATTTGTGCAAAAAATTGGTTGTCGTGCTTCTTCACACGTCGACCACAAAACAAACAACACAAAACAAAGCAAAAAGTGCAGAATAATTAAGAAAACATTAATCGTCTTGCGAATTATATTAAACACCGATCGATAAGATAAGTTTAAAGCTAACAAGTAAAAAGTTTGTCGATGAACAAAGCCCACTGCACTTCACTGATAATATGGTACTATCAATATATATATATATATATATATATATATATATGTACACAGACATTTCAGATAAGACTATAGCCATGACCATGAACTAAACCTATTAACTAATTAATTAATCAGCGGTCGGGGAAGTTTTTGATTCATTACCCCAAATATTTTTTGTCAAATTTGACATTACCCCATAATGAAGAGCAAAAAAAAAAAGGTCAATAGAATACAAAATTTTAAATATATACTTTATAATCATTACCAATACCCCCAGAAATTTAACTTCAACTCCGGTTCCCCGACCAAGTTTAATGAACTTATGAAGTTATTCGTTACATAAAATATTATGCTAGGCGCGATAAGGAGTTGAATCAAGTTGAATCAAATTCAATCTCTCTTTCTTTTCGGTTAAGCTTAGTTTAGTCGCCAAAGAAGATCTCTCGAATGGCTTGAAAACATTTTAGCCGCTGTAAGTACCTACAAGCTTTGTGATCTTGAATAAAGCTAGTTTTGAGTTGTTTGTGTTATGAACTTTTGAAGTTATTCCTTACATAAGATACACTAAGTACAAATAGAATCGAATTAAGCTTGTTAAAGCGCCAAAGAAGATCTCTCGAATGGCTTGAAAACATTTTAGCCGCTGTTAACTCTCATCATCAGCATTTTAAATTTTTGAAGCGTGTTTAAACTCAATTTGCAAAACTGCAAGCCAGATTAGATTGTTTTTCATTTTCGCAAAATGCATTCATTCTGTCTTACATTGTTTTAAGAGTATAGCGAAAAGCAAAGCAAAAATTACCACAGGCCAAGTAAAATTAGACTTAACCATTCATTATTCATTCGTAATTTGGCAAATGTGTCTAAGAAAAATGACTAGGCTATAATTTGTAAGTACTAAGATCAAATCAAGGCAATGTTAAGTTGCAGTTCTTTTATTTTTAATGTATGTCTAATTTTTGAAGAAAGCGTTTTAAAATGATACTAAAGATATTAGGAATAAGTTTGGTCTTCTTTTTATACCCTGATCCCATTAAAAATGGGGAAAAAGGGTATAATGAAGTTGTGCAAAAGTATGTAACAGGCAGAAGGAAGCATCTCCGACCCCATAAAGTATATATATTCTTGATCAGCATCAACAGTCGAGTCGATATAGCCATGTCCGTCTGTCCGTCCGTCTGTATGTATGAGCCAACCGATCTCAGAGACTATAAGAGCTAGCGACTCCAGATTTGGAACTTAAGCTCGCCTAATCCCTAGGCAGTACAAGTTTCTTTCCGATTTTCGATAACTCTTCCCGTTTCCGATATACACATGGGATCGATAACAAAAAAATCTTGAATTTTGAAAACTTTGTGATGCAATTTGAATTGTAAAACAAAATAATGACAATCTGTGAAATTTTTATCGAAATCGGATAATAAACACCGGAGATATGGGACATTGAAGTTTTGTATGCACTATGCTGTATGCGCGTACACACACACACACATACTTGCAAGCACTGACTGTACGCGGAAAGTATAGGGATCAGGGTATCGTCTAGTCGGGATATCTCGACTAGAGCCTTCTTACTTGTTCTCACAAGATTCAGTACGGAAAATAACAATAATTAAATTAAATTATACAGCATATTAATTGGATGTTTTGAAGTTAAAGCGAAATAGCTAAATATAGCATTAAGTTATTATAAACTTTAAACTTATCAAACTGAATAAAGTATGATGGAAAAATTCTATGGACTAAAATAAACTTCAAAGTTATAATCAAATTTCAAGATTTATTTCTTAAAGAAACGTTGAAAGAAAAAATCAAATTTCAAGATTTATTTCTTAAAGAAACGTTGATAGAACTTATCAAATATCAAATATCGATGTTTTGTAAACATATTAAATTCAAGATTGCATTCTTCAGGTTTTTTGCATTGCTTACCTTTGTTGGTCAAAAGACTGCGCACAACTTTAAGACAATTCTTGCCATCGACATTCTTGGAAGCATAGTACATAAGCTCCCAAGAGTTGGCTGTTTCCAGCAACTCCTTGGGCAGCTCAAAGTTGGGACCATCTGCTCCTATCGCACCTGTTATGGGACTTGGAACAGGTGTGCCTGTGTGCGATTGGATCTGTGGCTGCGGCTGTCCTTTGGCTGCAAAGTCATGAAGCAGCGCCAAAAGTGGCCCCGATGTAGTCTCCACATTGGGTGACATCTTCATCTGCTGGACTATGGAACGCATGCGTTCAACGGCCTCCAATTCGAGTTCGAGACGTGTGGGCGCCGGCTCAGTGCCATTGACAATGGCTGACATGGAGCTACAACCGCTACTCGAACTATCCAGACTTGAGTCGAGTTGTGTGTCCAGCTGTTGTAGCTTTTCAGCTGTACGCTGACAATTCGTCTGCAGCTGTTGGCCCAGCAATTTGTATGTGTTCTCAAAGTGTTTGCTCGAATTGGATGGTTGCTTGCTGATTGTTGTGTTGGATGAACAGATGGAACTGGAACTGCAGTTCGATAGCAGGGAGTTAAGTGAACTGCTGCTAATGCTATTAGCTATGTTGCCATTTGTTGTGCTATTCAACAATTGATGCTCGTCCGTGATGAAATCATGTTTGTAATCATCATCGGCATCAGTTTCATCTTCTGGTTCCACTGTTAATTCATTGATAATTGGCAGCATTGTTGTTGTTGTTGTTAGGGCTGCCAACTTAACATTCTGTTGTAGATTATTATTGCAGTGTTGTGACATTTTGTTGCTTTTGTTGTTAGAGTCGCATTGTTTGTTTCATTTGTAATACACTTGGTTTTGTTGTTGCACACACTTAATGGTTAACTAAAGAAAATGTTTAAATGTTGCAATTAATTTTGTTTGCTTGCCAACAACAATTGGTTATTGTCGTGTGACTGTCAAACTGTCAAAGCCAGTGTTGGCAAACGCGCACACACAATATAACTGTTGCGTCCTTTAGCTAAATGCGCATTTAGTTTTCTTTCATGTCTTTATGACACACCCACACATACACAATTGTCAATAATCTATTTTTGATTATCTCAACACTTTCGGTGTTTGGTTGACTTATGCAAGACCGCAAAAAAAAAACCAAAAACAAAAAGTAACAGAATAATGTATGTAGTTCACAAAACACAATGGCAAATTATTATTTGCTAATCTCTCATACACAAGACAACGACAACGACAACAACAACAACACTATTCAGCACATTCATCATGGTTGGCATCGCTTCATCATAGTTGCTTGCAAACATTGACATTAACATACAATGCAATGTGAAAAATATATAGCATACAATACATACATTTCAAAACGAAAGAGATCCACCAAAAATGATATACAACTTCACACAAAAGACTATACTAACTGACTAACTGCATGGAAATGGAAATGGAAATGGTCTTGCCCCGCCGTACGTATAAGAAAAATGTCGAGCATAAAGAAACAAGTTTACAAATTAGCTTTAGAGATGCGCCTTTCCACCATTCACTTCTTCTAATCTGTTTACATGCCGGCAATCATGTTAAACTTGTAGAGTCTGCTGCTCTTCTCCTTTGTGTGTTTGTGTGTGGGCTGCGTAGAACAGAGAGTTGGAAGAGCTGAGAGGATGTTGTTGTTACAATGACCATGGCGGCTTGGGTGTGTGTGTGTGTGTGTGGGCTGCGTAGAACAGAGAGTTGGAAGAGCTGAGAGGATGTTGTTACAATGACCATGGCGGCTTGGTTGGGTGTGTGTGTGGATTGTGGAATGTGGAAACGGGGAAATGATGCAACATTAAGTTAACAGCAAGTGCTGAAGGCTTTTTCTTCTGAGCTGAGCTTAATAACTATCAGATCATAATTTATGGTCTGCCAGAGTGAAAGAAAATTGAGCTAGAAATAAACAACCGTTAGGTTGTGCCAAATCAACGGCTCAGTTCTGATAGCAGCAGCAAGCGAGATGACCAGCATAAAATGTCCAAAAAATGTATTGCAAAATATTAAGCGATTTTAATACTCTTCGAAATCACACAAATTAGTTTTCTAGTCGCATCTTTAACCAGAAAAAAGCTTACTAAAAGTTAAAAGAAGATTTTTTTCTTGCTTTAATCGGATAAAAACAAACTATTGGAATGCATAACGCATTTATGAATAATATTATAATAGCCACAGCGGTTAAAAGACTTGAATGAGTCAAAGCAAACCCGATTGAGCAACTGAGTAATGAGCGTTCGAAGTTTTAGCTCAAGTTCGGACAGTACGAACAGTTAATACCCTACACCATTTTAATTCCATCGTCATTATCTTCAATATGGGGTAAAGTTAACTTCCACATATTTTTTTTTATATTTTGGGAGAAATCAAAAAATTTATATATTTTAAACTGTATATTCTTTTGATCATTTTTTTTTTTTTTGCTCATTATGTTTTAATGTTAACTTCCACAACAATATTTTGTGGTAATTCATTTAAAAGTAAATATTTTAAATTTTATATTCTATTGAGCTTTTTTTTTGCTCTTCACTATGGGGTAAAGTCACCTTACTTTAAAATTTTGTATTGTATTGACCTTTTTTTCGGGTAATGATTCCCGACCGCTCAATTATATTGTATGTTAAATACTACGAAGGGCACACAAAAATCTAAGCGACCCTACAATCGAAGGGCATCACAAAGTTGTGAGTGGTTCATCGACATGCACAAAGCGTAGAGTTGTCATATAATATATTTATTTATATGTGTATGCATTTTTATGAGTCAGACCTTTAAGGTAAACTTTGACAATAAAGCGATACACAGAGAGAGAGAGGGAACAGAGGCAAGAGAGGTGACAAAAGTAGGTAAGTTTCAATTATGAATGTTATCGAATAGATAATAAAGCATATTACAAAACGTGTGCCTGTGTGTTTGTGTGTGTGTGTAAGGCTGAAGAATTCGCACAGGTTGATTCGCTAATTGGTTGATTGACAAAACTATCGACATACACACATAATTATGTAAAGGCAGCTGAATAAATAACAATAAAAACAGGGAAAAGGTAAATACACACACACATATGTATGTACAGACAAAAATATTCAAAACAACATGAACAAAAAATGCCAATCAATGGTGCACACGCGAAAATGAAACGAAAAACGGTAAAAATAAATCGTTTGTAAGACAAACTTTGTAATTTTGATGTTTTTAGTTCACAGAAACTTTCACAAAAAACAAAAAAAAAAATGAAGTAGTTGTTGGGAATTAATTATTGGCAAAAGTTGAGCGCAATTAAATAGCTTCTTCTACTTTTGGTCAAACTTGAGCAACAACAACAAGCTGCAAAGAAGCTGCATTGCATTACCCTAACAAAGAGAGAAACAAAAACAAAAACAAGACACTACTCAACACTGTTAGGGGAAATGCAATGTAAAACGTTTTAAGTTCCATTTAAGTTGTATTTTTTTCGCTGCGCCAATTGTGGACCGCAAATGTGAATGTCCTAATCAATAGAGGCCAGTGACATAGAAAGAGAAAAGTAGAAAAAGACACAACAACAACAAAAACCGTTGCAATGTTGCGAAATGACGTAATTAAAGTATGTCACTTTGTGTGTGTGTGCGTTTGTTTGTGTTTTGCAAAGAAGTGGACATTATCCGTATTATGATCCACACACACACACACACGCACACGCACATGCGAACACAATGACACAAATTTTGCAGCCATTTAATGCATTGTTTGTTTGTTCGGCGGCAGCTTAACACCAATAAAATAGCCAACAATAATAATGTGGGTCTGGGGGAAATGATCGGCAATTTAACGTGCCTAATAGCTAAAAGCAACCATAATAACAACAACAACAACAATTTGTATTGCGGTTCTCTTCGGTACGGCAACACTTGATGAGTAACGAACGGAACGCAGTTTGGTGTTTTTTTATAGCTTCAAGATAAACTCACACGCACAGGTGACATGAGAATGTTCGGCCGGTTGATTGATGCGATACACGAAAGAGCGCAGCAACACAATTGCTGATAATATATTTAATCAACGACTGACTGACTAGCTGACTGGACGAGGCCGGCTGCAAAGAACTGGTACTGGTGCTGGAACTGGAAGTGGAACTGGACAAGCGGCATATTTCCAACTGCTACGCAACGGTAAATAGTGAATGCATAGGAACTAAACCCACACAGCTTAATCTAAATTGTCCATCGAACGAATAGAAACAAAATTTCGATAGAAGACGCTTAAGTTCTTATCAACAACTGTTGACGAGCAACAGAGGGCAAAATAGACAAGCACAGCGGCACATGGAAATACGATTATGTAAAAAAAATAAGGCAGCAAAGAAACGTTCATACATAATAAGAAAATGTAAAGAACAAATTAAGCTGGCAACAAGACATTTGGCCCTGCCCTTTTATGATTTACAAACTCCCACACACACATTTAAACTTTACACACACATGTTTACAGTTACACCCAAGTAAAATGCCGACCCCATTCATTAAATGTTAACACTCAGGCAACAAATTTATTTCTTCATAATTCACAAGAGAAACACACGCACACACACACACACACATACAAAGCTCACATATTTTTGTTGCTGTGTGCCTTTAGTTGTCGTTGTCCTAAAAATAAATACAGTTTGTATGACGCCAGGCGAAGAAAAGCAAAAAGCACTTGGAGAAAATCCAAATTCAGCTGTTTTCGGTTTCTTGGCTATTTATTTTATTTTTTTTTGCACAGATGAATAATACACAAATAAGTTGTGTTATTAATGAGTTTCAATTGCGTTTCGCTTATGATTTTGCCATACATTTTTACTTTCTGTGCTTTATATTTCATTCGTGTATGTTTTTGGCATTTATGATTTATTTATGCTTTTAGTGGGGCACGCACACAATTAAACTGCTGGTTCAATGTCGACGTGTACAGATTAATAAATTACATATTAAACATATATATCGCGTACGACCGCTAACATTACGCGACTATTTTGGCACTTTTCATTTCAAGCGGCATGCCGCCGTCCGTTGGCAAAAACTTTTGAAATGCACACAGACCGACGACGCACGCGGAATGAGAACAGCCCAATAGCAATTCCCCATACCGGCGGCATTTGCTCCAAAAAAAAACAAAACAGCTGTGCATCGTGTCTGAATGACAAAGCAGCAGTTTTGTGTGAATGGAAGTAACAGCTGGTTTTTGGCAGCAGCGTTGGTCACACTAAAATTGCTGTTTTAGCGGTTTAACAGAGTTCGTTAAGTTAACAGTTTGTTAATAATGTTAAAATTTGTATGGGTTATTTTTAAATTAAATTTTTAACTATAACAAAGACATATTGCTAAAGTTTGTTTGGCTTTTCAAGCAAGCCTTAACAGCTGTTGTCTTACGTTACGTAAGCAACAAGTGTTGTATTATATTGGCGCCATTTTTAAATTAACTTTACTCATATACGAAAATATATATTTATATACTTTTCAAAAGAAAGAAACTTTTGTTTGCCAAAAAAAATTGACAACAAAGAATAAACATATAGAAAAATCATTTCTAACTCTGACTCTGACAACACTTTGTCACAAGTTTATTGGCGTCAAAATGAATGAAGCAAAATATGCGAAAAGTTTAATACATATAGAATTTATTTATATCTGCTTTTTGTTTTGCGTAGATAAATGAATATTGCGTTTTTTGTCTCCCAAGCGGAACAGACAAAACGAATTTTTTAACACATTTCAATATGAATAAAATCTTGCAAGCAAATATGATATATATATTTATATGTATTAACATTTTTGAACAAATTGATGCCAAACATATTGTTTTCTTCAGTGACAAGAATATATTGTATAACTATAACCATTACAATTGTTTAAGATACTATAACAATTAGAAGGAAATAATATATATGTATGTACATTTGTTTATATCGCGTAATATAAACATTTCGTAAGCTTATCAGACAAAATGACGTTATGACTATTTAAAGACTAAACTTTGCGTATCGCTTACAGATAGAAATAAAGAGTAATCGACTTACGAAAATAGTTGAGGCACTCTCTTGTCTGTTCCTTGGTCAAACCGAGACCCTCGGTTGGTATGTGCAACGCCGGGGCAGGCACAAACCAATCCTCATTCGCATAGCCAGAAAAATCGGTGAGAAAATCATTTCGCACCTTGTATTTGGGAATTTGTTCCTCCAATAACGAAAATATCTCCACCTCTGGCAAATTCTCGCTGCTGCATAAATCTATACACAAAGCAAGACTCATTAGCGTACATACATACATAGGCGTATGTAAATATATTACTTACCAGTTAGGCAACCGGCGTCAGCGGTTTGCGGTTTGCTTGCCACCGTCTGTTGCATGAGTCGCTTCGTCTGGAGCTTGGGCAAATGTTTGCTGAGCGTCGCCTGCGCCGAGGGACTGAGCGGCATTTGGCCGCCACCGCCGCCTCCCCCATTGCTACCCAATGTTGCAGATAGCATCAATGTCTATTTATTTTTTAAATTTTTAACTATATATTTTTGTTGTCAAGTTTCTGCTGCTGGTGACTACTCAATTAGCATCCAGCTGCTCCTCAGTGTCGAGTTATTCGTCCGCCTGCAAATACAAATGTAAAGAGAGATAAATTTTTGTTAATTGACTCGAAACTCACATGAGACCAATAAGCACCTAGACAAAAGCAGCCAAAAGCAGCTAGTAAAACTTTTTGTTTGCTTTTTATTTTATTTTAGATTATTTTGTTGAGCGCTTATCTTTGGTTGCCGATAAAGTCAACGTCAAACCGATGATTATTAATACTATAAATATTAGTAAACGTCAAAGGACTTTCGCGTTAATTTATCACAAACCAATATTCATTGCGTTGGGGGGCAAACGGGACCGAGGGAGGGGCCCTTATCACACATCGTTACATTTTGCTTACAGTCATCAACATAAATATATTTCCATATCCAAACAAGTATTATTATTTCGTTAGAGTTTTAACGTTAAATTAACGTTACGTTCTGCGCGTCGCGCAAGCGTTAAGTAAATTGTTCCTTGTCAAACTTAACGAATAGTTAAGTTGAGTTTGCGCAGTACGAAACATTTACTGAGAGAACTTAAAGTCAATTGATAATTATAATTACAATTGTTGTTGTTAAGCAGCTTAAAATTGAGAGCAATTCATAGAGATGGCCAAAATCGACGCCAGACAGACAGACTTCGTGCCGAATGCGGCGTAAACATTTGGAGCTCATACGCGAAGCGTTGATGATAATGCACGAGTACTTGTTGATGATAATGCAGAAGCGGACAAGGGGGAGAATGGGGGGTAACATAAAGTGAAGTCAACATGTAATTAAACAATAAACAAATTGCAATGCGATGAGAAAATTCACTTTCCAAGGCAATTGGAACCGATTGAGTTGAACCTGGTTCAATTGAACTAATTTTTTTAGCTTAAGGAATGAAGAAGGGCTCTAATGAAAGTTCATTAAGTTCCAAATGTTGTTTTTTTTTGTACTGGAAAATAAGATCCACAGCGAATTGCGTGTGCATTGTTGTGATTGGGAACTAACTCAATGCCTGGAACTGGAATGTGCAACTCTAAAGTTGGCAACGCTGACGCACAAAGGCCGCGAAACTGAAGCATGTGACGGCGACGAACAAGAACAATCCCCACCACAAGCAACAATAGAGATTACGAGCTGAGGTATTCCCTGACCGTCGTTAGGCCATTTCGATCAAGAACAAAGGTTTATTTTTACTGGCGATAACAACGCATAAATATTGGCGACGATTGCGTAACGAGCGAGGAGAAATTTACATATACACAAGTGATAGAGTGAAATAACAACAAAATATACAATATATCTAAGTGTTAATGGAAGCCGGCGATGTTAGGCATCGAAACAAATTAAGCATATTACATTGCTTGCTTTTAGATGTTGTTGTTTTGCATTTCAGAACAAACACACGCACACACGAACACACATGCACGCACGAGTCTATTTGTGTGCGTTGGAAACATTTTTCATTTAATTTTCTAGCTTGGTTACGTTTCGCACTCTCCACGGCGTCCACTATTCACGGTCCACTGTCACTGTTAAGCGCGCGTTGCCAGACCCCTGCTGCGAGGTGAAACTGAATGGATGGCATAATGTTCTAAAATAAATTTGGAAGCCACAACTAGTAGAAGCGATGGCAACGCTTGCCAAAAAAACAAAAAATAACTAAATAAACGAACGCAAACAAATTTGTTAAAGTTTCGTTTGTCATTCATTTTGTTGGCGTCAGATTGTGGTTCTTAAAACGTTGTTGTTTTTGTTTGTCTTGGTTTTTGGCTATTTTCACAATGTACTCAATTTTTTGGCATACGCACTCACACGAACATTTTGCCGTTCACTTATATAAGCAGCGACGCCGCCATTGTGAGTGGGGCAGGGTCATTTACACGACACCGTTGTAATCTGTCTAATGAAGATATTTCAAATGTTCCGCATGCATTTTGTATGAATCAGCTGGCTAAAGAGTTTTGGTGGAGAGTGGGGGTTGAGATGCTGCTGATGCTTCGTAGGGGAGGTCAAAAATGATGTGAGTGGGCGCAGGAATCTATTGTGCGTGTGTGCGTGAGTTTGTTTGTGTTTGTATGTGTGCGTGTTGTGTTTTGTCAAGGAGCGCGCCCACTGATTATAAAACACTGTCTCAACACTCAGCACTCGCGCACTCATTCATCAATGTTACTCATATTTCATAATGTTTTTCGTTTGTCGTTTGTTTCGCAAATTTAACCTTAAACTGGATAACACACGATTGCTCGAATTATTGAATTTTCATGTTTCGTACATTGTTGTTGCCGAATGAATGTGATGATACCTACATTTGTTGTAATTGTGCATGTGTTTGCCATTTTATTTCGATGTGTTGTGGCTGCTTTCACACACTAAAATCAGAACGAAAACCACATGCCCTTTTTCTTCTTTTCGCAAGCGCGCGTCAGTTGTTAGGTAAGCGAATTGAATTTGTTTGATTGATAAAAAGTACACTTGGTTTTTGTTTGCTTGAAGTCACATTGGAATTAAACTAAAAAAATAAAAACACTGGGCCAAATTTGGTCTTTTTTTTGCAGCTGCAGCCACTCTCTTGCGCACACTGAAGATGGACAAGCACGCGATTACAAGCTAATAAATGCGATGTATCGATATTTTATATGGAGATGGCCGATTTGTAGAGCCATCGATTACATCTCGATGCACTGTACAGTTAACTATCATTTTTAATTATTTATTTTCTTCAGCATTCTTTTTTATTCAGTGTAATTTTTTTTTTTAAAAGTACATATAGCCGCAAATTGTTGAATCGGATTTTTATTTTTGATTTATGTTTTTTGTCTACAAAATATTGTTCTTTTATTGTTTACATAGCATTTTACATTTGTAAATGTGAAGCGCTGTTCTAAAATTATGCATTTAAAAACGATATTATATATATTGAAAATTTTCGAGATTTTCAAAAAAAATTAAGAATTAAAATCGAAATAAAATTTTGTTTTTGGCGTGTTAGGAATGCCTAATTAATATGCATATATTCAATATGCATGTATATTTAATTGTAAATGTATTTAATTGTATTTTGATGTGCCCCAATTTTTATTCAGCTTGCGGAGCATTACACAAATATCAGAAAGTCTTTCGAAAAAATTGTAAAATTATGAAAAAATTTTTGTTTAACGAATAACAATATATTTTTTTTTTGTTTGCTTGAAAAAGCTGCTTCTGCTGCCGCTTGCAAATCTATCCCATCAAGAATCAGCTGTCTATATATATGTTTGTCCGCCTCAATCGTCAGTATTTTTGCGTGTCGATGCAATCAAATCAACTGCATTGATAGCATCCGGAAACATGGAGTGATAGTTGATAACCGGCACGTACGCTGCTGTAATAACGCGCCCTGCAAACCAGCGTCCATGTAACGCATTCACAGCCAACACCGCTGTGGTTGTGCTCGGACACTTGACATAGACGGTGCCCGTTGCTGACACGGTATCCACCTCTATGTGGAGTACACCACCGTGCTTGGTGCACTCTTCCAGCACATCGTCGCGCACTTCTATGTCCCACGTGGGATTTGTCTCGGTGCGCGGATCAAACATATTGGATAGTATAAAGCACTGTGTGGCTATGGATGGTGTCTGTTCTTCATGCTGTACAGGAGCCGGTTGTGGTGCTGTCGCTAGCAATGCATTGGCCGCAGCCTGTGGCACAGCCAAGCCGGCACCCTCCGCCAGTTTGAACATGAGCTGTAGCCGTCCCGTGGCGCCAAGATCAATGCCACTACGATCCATTTCATCCGTATCCAGTGAGCTAGTGTTCATATCCAGCCGCTCGGTCACATTGCCCACTTTCATTGGCCGACCGGCCAGCTCAAAACCGTTAAGTTGTTCCAAAGCCTTTTTGGCATCTTCAGCATTGTGATACTGTACAGATAGAATTTAATTAATTAATATATATATATGGTTTAAATTTTGGTATTGTGGCATTACCGTTATGAAGCCATAACCCTTGGAACGACCCGTCTCAGTGTCCATTATTAACTGAATTACATCAATTTTGCCAAAGGGCTCAAAGATGCCACGGAGCATTTCTTCGGTTATGTTAAAGTGCAATGATCCCACATATAGACGCATAGGACCCGTGTGAGCTTTTGGCTGAAACGGAGGCGGAGCAGCCTGCAATCGATTCTTTTCCGCCTGTGTGTGTTGCACCATTATGGGTACGCCTAGCAGACGCTGGCCGGTAAGGCCTAGGGCCAGCGCCACAGACTCCGGATCCTCGAACTCAATGTAGGCAATGCCCTTGAAGCGTTTAGTCTTGTTGCACGTTATCAATCGGACATCACGCACCTTGCCCACACTGGAGAAGAACTCTTCGAGATCGCGGGCGCGTACACGTTGCGATAGCTGAATGCAGAAAACGGTGCGCGCATCACGCTCTTCGGGACTGAGCTCAGTGGGTGGTGTGCGATCCCCAACGCCATTTGGTGGTGATCTTACTCCAACGCCACCAGCGCCACCACGTCCGCGTCCAGCATATGGTCGTGGTGAGTAACTGGTACGACGGCGACTGCTGCAAAGAAGAAGAAACATTGAATTACTTTTCATTTGAATTAAGTTAACAAACTTACTTGGTGTCTCTGGAGCGTGAATGACTTCGCCGACGTTCGCGTACAGGACTGAGGCGAGGCTTGCGATGCTGCTCATCCCGGGAGCGACTACGTCGACGCTTGTCGCGTGAACGACTTCGCTTGCGCTCTGAATCGCGTTGCGTACCTTTGCTGCCGCCGCGACGATCGCGCGAGGGACGATCACGCTGTGATTCATTGCTGCGACCGCTGGTCGCGCCACGCCTACTGCTGTCATCGCTGGGACGTTCGTCGCGGGTGCGACTGCTGCGTTTGCTGTCGCGATTGTACCGATGATCGCGCTGTTCCCGCTCACGTTCACGTTCCCTTTCCCGATCCTTGTCGCGATGGCTGCTGCGTTCACTGCCACGCTCCTTTTCGCGTTCCCGATCCTTGGAGCGTCTGTGTTTGGCATCACGCGAACCGCTGCGAGTGCTGTTGAAAGAATGCAAATATGATGAATTTGTTGATTTTTTCACAAATTTAAAGACTTACCGCGAGCGATGACTGCGCTTTTTGCTGCCATTCGAGGAGCGAGTTCCATTTTCCGTTGCATAGCGTTCATCCTCATCGTGGTTATCGTGGCCAGCACTATCGCTGCCGCTGCTGCGCCCGCGTCCACGTCCAGCATTGCCCGCACTGACGTTCTATACAGATACAGGGTGTTTGGTTTTTTTTGGGGTGTGGACATAGGATGTGGAAATCGCAAGCAATAATGTACATACATGAAATTGGATTTCATTTTCATTTGTTTTGGGGAAACATTTTTTTTTTTTTTAAGACAGAGAGATAGAGACACACACACACACGTAACATTAGGTTGTTGTTGTTGTTGTCGTTACGGTTGTTTGATTGATGACGTTCGTTGTTGTTGTTGGTTGTTGTTTACAATAAGTATCAGGTTTATATATTTTTTTTTCGTATTGTTTTTTTTTTCAATATGATTTTTTTTTTTTTTTTTTGAATAAGAGAAAGCAAATCAAAGTAAATTAGTTAAATTTTGTGGTATCTGCAAGTATATAAAATAGAAATGCTTAAGTCAACAATGATCGTCTTACAGATCATTGCCAATTTATAGCAATATAGAGCAGTAGTAAAAGTTATAATACATAAAAAGAACCTTTTGAATAGGCGACCTATGTATATGGATATGGATATAATAGTAGTAGTAGTATATATATATTAGCACGCATAAGTACATGTATTTATATACCTATACTGATAGGAGGACACACACAATTGTAAGTTGTTCACGGCGAAATGTCTCCACAATATTCGTTTCGATATTTGGGTATATTAGCGCTGGCTAGTGGTTGGGTTGGTTTGTTGGTTTGCTGGTTGGTTCTTTTAGACTATTAAGACTCATTGGACACCACATCGCATCTATATATTGGACATATATATATATATATAAGTTAAAGATATATATTTTGTGTAGTGAAATAATTTAAGTTTGTTGCTTATTACGTGATTTTGAATTGATATAAGTTGGTTTTTTTGTTTTTTTTTGATTTCATGTGGTTTATTTTTATATTGGACTTTTTTTTTTGATTCAGACTCGACTTCTGAAAGAGCAGTGAAGTGGACTTGTGAGACTTTCTTTCATTCTTGTCAGTCTGTGAGTGAGAGTAGTAGTTGTGCTGCCTGCTGCCCCAGACAATAGGTAGAGTATATCTGAAATTTAGTGCACGTTCAGTTTTCATTGATTTCTTTTGGTTTTTTTTTTTTACATTTAAACAAATTCATTTATAAAAAGAAAATGAAACAAATTATAAAGAAAACAAAATGCCTAGATATGTTTTGGTTTTTATTTTCTTTTGTTTTTGTTTTTTTGTTTTTTTCGCAGTTTCTGGCACATTCAAAACTTACCAAATGGTCTCCAGCTTTTTGTGTTTAGAATGACCAAAACAATCACTAGCAACAATATTGAGCTTATACGATTTCTGCAAAGACATTTCACCCTTAAGAATTATTCTCGCTTTTTCGGTTTTGGTAGTGTGATAATTTTTTATGTTGTTTCATTTGCACATTGCACATTGTGTTTAGAGAGAGGATAGACAGAGAGGAAAGCAACCACTCAATAACAAAATCAATCTTCACAAAGTATTTAATGACTTTTGACAACTTGGTTTAAAGTGAATTTAAATAAAATATTCTATACTTCAGTAAAAAGCTAGTTAGAAAGATAACTGCTTATTTTTTTTTTTTAGCCAATCACACAAAAATTAAAAATGTACACTGTTTATCTAAACACATTTAAGAGATTAGATAACTTAAGACACCCGTGCGTGTCAAGAACCACCTTAACGACACAGCCCCCAACAGCCTGCATTTGATTTGACGGAACACCCTATAAAATTCATACAAGCCAAACACACACGCACACACACTCAAACAAAAGCGTACGGGTGGATGGAAGGTTGTTGATTCGGCGTTATGTGTCAGTCGTGTATTCAAAAATTGTATAAATTCACCGCTTTGGCGATTAACACCGGCCGACTGTCGCCGCATGCTTGTCGATATTCGATTGCACTTAAGGAATTTGGGTTAAAAATCGATTTATATAGCCACTTTGCATGCAGTGGTCACACACACACACACACACGCACATACATAATCAGACACACTGAGGTGTTGAATATGTAAATGCGTGTGTGTGTGTGTGTGTCTATACGTTTGTTTCTGCAGACGACTTAAAAATACATACATATACGTACATAATACATACGGCGCGCTTGCGGATGTCTATTTAGAAAAGAAGTATACAAACATTCATATAATTTACCATTGTTAAACAGGATAACTTAGTTTTGTACAAACCATTACTTAATCTATTTGCACTCAAGTTGCTACACTTACGTTTTTTTGGTACGGCGCCTCCAGCATTGCTTCGACATCAAAGTCCTCGGCCATGTTGAATTTGGTGGACGGAAAAAACGCCCTTAGTTGTTGTCTAGCACGTTTGGAGAAACCAAAATTGTTGTTGTATGCACAGCAGAACTCGATGGCTCACTTACGAACTTTCTTTTCAATTATTATGTTTGGCAATATATAATTTTTCTTAAAATTTTTAGATTTTTTCCACAGCGTGGCCGACTATGTTGTGTTACTGCAGTGTTGACTATTATTTCAATCGATACTCACCGCGGTATCGATAATTTCAAGCGCACATTAGCAAACCAGACAGGTAAATGATTTTGGACTGGGCCAAAAATAAGTACACCATTTTGTTTAATGTACACAGTAATTTGGGCTAGCGCGTTGATCAAAATGATAACCTTGTAAGATGAGTTAAATGTTTGTACAGCTTGCGTGCTGGCAGACTCGAATGGCGTTGCCACATCGCTGCCACATTAATCGATTTGTTTATATTTACATATACGCAGCGAAATTTTTGCTTTGCCATTTTAATGTCGTTGGCATGCATGCAGCGCCTAGAGAATTGACATATTAATACACTCATAAAGTGGGCTTAACATTGATTGAATGGCGCAACGCACTACACAAGACAAGATATTTCGAATCAACCACTACTGGCAGCTGTAATTGTTGAGTCATCAAAGGGTCCACTAGCAAAAGAAGTGTTGAAGCAGCCTTGGAGGCGACGGCTACGCTGACCGTTAGACCACCGCATACGTACATTGGTTGCGTGTGCGAAGCAGCTACAGGTAAGAGGCAATTGCGTTTAATAATTGTGTGGCGTCAGTTGCGTTTGTGGGTGAAACTCCAACCCAATAAACCATCCCCATTACACAGACAAAAACGCTCGCGTTACGCGTCGTTGACTAAGGTGTGTCGAAAACTAACTAAAACTATGTATACTTATGTTTTAACACTTACACAGGGAAAACGTAGCTGACTCTCACTTTAAATGGAGGACTATAAATTCCTATTTAAAATTGTGCTGGTGGGCAATGCTGGCGTTGGCAAAACATGTCTGGTGCGACGTTTTACACAGGGATTATTTCCACCCGGTCAGGGCGCTACAATTGGTGTCGATTTCATGATTAAGACCGTTGAGGTGGAAGGCGAGAAGATTAAGCTGCAGATATGGGATACGGCTGGACAGGAGCGTTTTCGTTCCATCACACAAAGTTACTACAGATCGGCACACGCACTAATCCTTGTCTACGATATAAGCTGCCAGCCAACATTTGACTGTCTGCCCGACTGGTTGCGTGAAATCCAAGAGTATGCCAACTCAAAGGTTCTCAAAATACTGGTGGGCAACAAGACGGATCGCGACGATCGCGAGATACCCACCCAAATCGGTGAGGAGTTTGCCAAACAACATGATATGTACTTCCTGGAAACATCCGCCAAAGAGGCGGAGAATGTCGAACGACTGTTCTATGAGATTGCCGCCGAACTGATTGGACAGGCGCGCAGCAAGGATGGCAGCAGTGCTGCAGCTGCGGCTGCACAACGTCAATCCGAAGGTAGCGGCTCCATTGGACTGGGCAGCTTCAGTGCCAAAGCAGCGCAAAGCAATTGCTGCGGAGGAGGCTCAACCAGCTCCAACAATAGCAGCAGCAACACTAGTCAAGCCGGATGAGCAGCAAGCTAAGACAAATGGCAGCTAACATGCAACTCAATGACTTAACGACTATGGATGCTAAATATTTGTGTTAAGAAAGAACTTCTTTGGATATATATAATCTTAGTACGCCTGATTTTTTAGTAGTATAATCTGTTATCATAGATCTGTAACTGGATCGGGATCTGCAATGTGAATGCATCACAATTTAATGCTTTAATTTTAATGTCCTTTTATGCAATGCACATTTTATGTATTTTATTTGAGTATTAATTGTATATTTTATGCATTATTTTTGTATTTTTACATATATTTATATATCTATATATATATATATATATATATATTTGTAAATGCGAATTTATTTTGATTAATTTGAGCAATAATTTATATACGTATACACCGCGTACTTGTATTAGAGATTAAGACGATTTTATGACATTCCAAATATTAAATACTTAGTTCAATATGAGAAAACGATAAATTAGAGTAACTCACTTTGTAATTAAACAAAATAAAATAAAGTTTTAAATGTGAAATCTGAAGCTGCATTCAACAATGGTGTTTGATATATTTAACTTACGGCTTTTTAAAGTTTCAAGTTAGGATTGGCAAAAGTCAATCGTCAGTAAAAAACATAATACACATCTTTGGATATCAAATGTTTTTTTCATTTATTAAATATTGGTATTATTTTTATTGTTTTTGTTTAAATTGGTACATTTGTCTCCTGACTTTTCTCTAGGAGAAAATTTCTTGCTTAGTTTTAAGCTCTCTCTTTGTTTAAATTACAATTTGTATATGTGTGTATATATATATTTGACATTCAACTCTAAAAAATATTTATAAAGTATACACATTAATGGTTGTATATATATATAGATTTTTATATAAATAGATATGTATGTGCATGTTTGTATTGTAAATATCCTTGTATAGTGTCATAGTAGCAAAAATAATTATCAAAAAAAAGTATTGATATAATATAACTGTAGCTGCAGTTTTCGGGGATAGTTATTTGTTTATTCGTGGGTATAGCATTTTAGTTCTGTTAATCGGGCCACACACAAACACATACACAATAAATTATATACACATTTATGCATAAATAAAATACATAATAATACATGTAAATGCTAAAAATTAATATAATAATAATAATTGCATTTAATACAACATTTTATGAATAATTAAACCATTTTAAAAAGTTAACAACAATTTGGGTCGGCCCTTCACAAAATTTTTAACATTCCTGACAGCCTGGCACTTTCGTTTTTTTTTTGTTTTTTGTTCTATATAAATATATTTCTATATATTTGTATGGTAGACAGTGTGTTTGCCAGAGCTGGCGCGAGATTCGATTGTGGGTTGTGATTGTAATGATGATGGCTACGAATATATATATATATATATATCTATATACATATACACATATATTTATGCTACTGCAACATCAGTGCATTTAAATTACGCTGCAGTATCGTATCCTTCACCGAATTGAACACCACATTGATGTTGCGCGTGTCTATGGCTGTGGTAAAGTGATGATAGATTCGAGTGGTGCTACTGCTACGCCGCACGCTCATAAACATTTGCAGCATAAAGTTCTGTACATCAAGGAGCGAATGCGGATTGCCATTAAATTGTGGATAATACCAGCGTATATCAGTCTCTGGATTGCGTACTTTTTGTTCAAGCAAATCGGTTTTGTTCAAGAACAATATAATTGAAATGCCTTTAAAGGTATTGTTGTTCACAATTGTATCAAAAATATTCTTCGACTCTTCCAGACGATTCGTTTTTCTATAAAATTCAATCAATTATTAATAACATACAATGTATGTATGTTGTAATCTTAATCGTTCACCTGTCTTCGGCAAGCACCTGATCAAACTCTGAGCTAGACACTAGGAATATAATCGATGTGACAGAGGTATCAAAGCATCTGGTCCACTTTTGGCGTTGTGTGCGCTGACCGCCCACATCGACAAACACAAATGGAATGTTCTGTGAAGAAACAATTTGATGTGAGCCAAAAAACATTTAGTGTTTTATGCACTTTATTTGCAATCTTACCTGTACTTTGACACAAAACTCGTAGACACCTTTGGTTGCTCTGCGACAATGCAGTATATCTTTGTGTGTGGGCACATAATCCGGTTTCGCTATCCGTTCGATTTCGTCTAGAAAATAGCTGACCGAATCGCTCTGTAAAACAGTTTCATAGTTTAAATACTTTCAATTTCCATAGTTCACCGATTCAAATTCTTTATACTAACAATTTGGAATTCGCGTCGTCGTTCGTAGGCGCGCCTAATGCCACGATCCTGCCACAGTCGTCTTATGAGCGGCGCATATTCGACAAATGTGTCTGCCTCTATTGCATTGCATTCCATTGATTTGGCATCGTTGGCATCCTGTTCGCGTCCATCGTTGCCCCACGAGATGTC
Source organism: Scaptomyza tumidula (assembly GCA_035044465.1). Lineage (NCBI taxonomy): Eukaryota > Metazoa > Arthropoda > Insecta > Diptera > Drosophilidae > Scaptomyza > Scaptomyza tumidula. Next base: position 69,639 of record JAWNNW010000902.1, on the reverse strand, counting down.
CAACTTTTCGCGCGCATCGAGGAGCACTTGCATACCTGTAAACAAAAAAATATGTATATTGCATTAGCATAAAGTTTAGAAAGAAATGAAATAGATTGTTATAAAGCTTACCTCTTATAACATTTTGGTATATCACATGTTGGTATTCGCGCAAAAGTTCCGGATCAAAGTTGACGCCGTGTATGATGCGCATCTGTTTGAGGAAGGTTGATTTGCCCGATTCGCCAGCGCCCAGGAGCAGCAGTTTAACCTAATCGCAAAAATGTGAGTCACAAAACATTTTTTAGTTAGTATATATTGTCAAACAGTATTTATTAAGTACGTGCGAAATTGAAACCTTGACCGACAAAAAAAAACAACAATAAACAATAAACATACGCATAGCATACAAGAAACAACTACAACGCAACACAAAGAAGTTGTTAATTGAATGCCTTTTGTGTGAATAAGACTTTTTAATACGCTTGCGATTGGTATCATAAATATGTCGTTCACTTTGTTCAATCTACAATGTATATTAAAAAAATAATCGAATCGTAAGGGTATATAAACGTCGTGCTGAACAAGATAGCCAATCTTGCTTGTTGTTGCAATAATTGCCTAAATGATGCAACAATAAAAACCCACAGCCAGAGCCAAGCCCAATAACAACAAAAACAACAGCAACAACAACGCCAATAACGAAAAGTGAAAATTCGTCTCTGACGTTTTATTTGTTTGCCTGGGCAGCCCATGCGGGCCACATACATACAACCGGATGCGTGTGTGTGTGTGTGTATGCGAGAGTATTTCTCTGTGTGCATGCGTTTATATGCATCTGTGTGGGTCAAGCCAAATTAATACTAATTACTTAATTAAACGGAATGTGGCGGCTGCTGCTGCTGCTGCTGACCAAATGTAAGGCAGGGTTTTGTTATCTTACCTGCCGTCGAAACGTGTGCTTCTCCTTCTCCAAAAACCGATCAATCTCTTTGGATTTGTAGCGTTGCTCCAGCTCCTCGGGCGTGCTGCGCAGTCGCACCAGATAGGTGAGAAAATTACCACAGCATCGCATGCACGCGAATCTGGATGTTTGCAGTCGACTGCCCTGACGACGCAATCGTTCTGCGCCATCGGAGATGAGGCCAGCGGCACCAGCAGATCCGGTGCCTCCTGTTTGCTGCTGCTGCTGCTGATGGTGCTCCTCCATCAGGTGCGTCAGTGTTCCGGTGCGTGTATCGTTGTTGCTGTTATTGTTACTGTTGCTGGTGGTTGTGATACCAATACCGCCGCCACCGCCGCCGCTATGTGTTAACGTGGTCAACGTAATTCTGGACATGGTTGCGACCGCGACGACAGCCAACGCCTGACGTGCGCACTTTCTACACAAACACAAACACACACACAAACTCAGTCGCTCTCTCACACACACACACACACAGACGCGCGCGCTGTACGTTCAGTTGTTGATATTGTTATTGTTTTCGTTTTCGGTTGCTATTTCTGTTGTTGATTGTATTCCGTTTGATATGATACTGGTACTGTTCTAGTTGCACACGAACACACGCACGCCAAAAGTAGCCTGATCGCGGGTTTTTATTGTTTTGGCCAAATCATATCTTGACCACAAAAGCAGCACCGCGCTCTTCCCCTCTGTGTCTTGCACAGCGCGAGCATTGCACACTCACAAACATACACACGGCCACAGCAGCACCTGCTATTCGCGTTGATGACAAATTGTTTAACTCCTTTATTACGCGTCGCCTTCTTTTTCTCGAATTGGCAAATTTTGTAAATAAATTCGCATTTTCACTCCCAAAAATGACTGCGTAGGGTTGTATTCACGATGTTACACTATCGATATAATGTTCAGTTGTATGGCATCGATATTTTGAATGCGATGAGCAACTCTGATTTTGAAAACAGCTGATCTATTTGCAGCTCACACACACGACACACACACACCAGTAAACTTATCGATATTGTGCTTGCGATGATTTTGTGGACAGCTGATTAGTTGGTGTACGCATACACAAACATCCACAAACATCAGCAGCTGTTTATAGTATTTTGCTTCGTCGCGGTGAAGTTGTCTTTTTGTAGTTGTGCTCATTCAAAAATTGTTTCTGTCCAGAAAACATGTTTATTAATACAAGCAAAGCAACTTTGTTGCGCGCAGTGCGTCTACCCAGTGGCATACAGTACATCAAAAACTATGCAGGTAAATTTGCTCTAAACTTTTTCCGCACCAGTTTTAGAGGTCAACGAGTTTAAATTGATTAAAGTACTTTGCCATTGTGCTATTGGTTAACAAATAATAGGCGAGCGCACGCTAACGTAATTGAACTTAATTTACATGCTATACGTGAAAGTTTTCCATCCTGTCCACTCTTCAGTATGTACTATATGTATGTTCATGTATATATATCAATTGGAATTTGTACCCTGTTGATCTGCTAAACTGCGCAATATATTTCTTTGCATACTTGGTCTTTATATACATTTATATTAATTATATTTTTCTCGTTCCCTTTCCTATTTAGCCATTCAACCCTTTCACACAAGCGCCAAGGCATTAAACTACGCTGCCCCTGCGCCCGCTCTCCCACTACCCAACAATGTGGATGCCGCTGAGACAACACGCTTCTCGCCGCAGCGCTCCCGCGACATATCCGACAATATTATGGCAATGTCTTACGAACCCATCTCCACGATTGACATCACAACCGATAATACTTTGACCGCTGCCCAAGGCGCCGCATCCGTTGACCAGGATCCTCACGTACAATCGTACGACTGCTTCGGTGCCGTCAGCCTAAATGCTGTAATGCAGAGCAACGTGCCGACACCATTTGGCGGAATGCACAAGTTCTCGCACTTGAACATGCCTGGCGGCCAGTGGTCCCAGGAGTATAAGTTCACCTCGCAGAACTTGCACAGCTCCCACTATCGTGCACTGCGCGATAGTACACGTGCTGATTGGGTGACCTACGATCCTTATGCCACGGTCACGGCTACCAATGGCCAAGGTGAGTTGTTGTTTTGCACACTTGTTGCACTTATTATATTGTTATGACGCATGCGCTCTCACTAGCTGAGCTCCTAACCGGCATTCGCATTCTACATAAATAGTTAATATATATATATATATAAATGTATATAGTATATCATATTTAGGCTTTCGGCGTTGCTACAGCACACAAGCAAAGCCAACAGTAGAGCCAGCATCAGCGGCAGCTCAAACCAATCCATCCGTCGAGCCCGTTCAGCCAGAGAAAACGCTGAGCAAGAAGGAGCAATTAAAGAAGGCATTTAAGGATTATGGCGCAACCATTGTGGTATTTCACATTGGCATCTCACTGCTATCGCTGGGTGGCTTCTACGTGCTCGTCTCCAGGTAGGGAAGCTAACTCATTCGCACGCAACCGGCACTAACAACAAAACAACTAACTTTCTAACTAAAAGACTTGACTAATATATTTTGTTGTCTTGCAGCGGAATAAACCTGATGCCCGTTATGGAGTTCCTTGGCATCGAGTCATCGGCAATCGCAGAAAAAGTTGCATTGGGCAGCACTTTTGTCACAGCCTATGCTGTTCACAAAGTGTTTGCTCCAGTTCGCATTAGCATTACGTTGGGCTCGGCTCCGTTTATAGTGCGCTTTCTGCGTGCCAAGGGATTACTGAAACCAAAAATAAAAAGCACATAGTGCCATATATATCCACATATCTATCTATTATACATTTACCCACACGATTAACACATACACATACAACTATAAACTTTTAGCTTAGCTGTGCATTCAATTTGATTTAATTCTGAATACAATGTATATTGAAACGATGCGAAAAGATTTGTGCTTGATAATACATTATATTCGTAAAAAAAAAGAAAATATTCCCATCACGTGTTCTTTATAAAATAGATTATGTGTATTATTTATTTGCTGTTTGGGTTTGCGAGCGAAAAGCTTTACAGTCAAAAATGCTCAAAAGGAGAAGCGCATAAAGAAAAATTGAAATATTATATAATTTTGGAATTTCCCACCAAGTAAACACGTTCAGTTGTTTTTTTTTTTTATCAATTTCAGTTTTTACTGCTTTTTTTTAGTTTTTTTTCTTTCTGTTTAGCGTATTTATAGAAAAAATATTTTCATTTCTTAAGTTGGTGTTTTTTTTCTTTTTATATCATTTGTTATTGGCTTAAGCTATAAATTGATTTTAAGTAAACAATAATTGTAATAATAATACAATGTAATAATTAAGACTTAACAGTTAGACAAAAAAAGCTAATGGAAGAAACAAATTAACAATTTCCAAAAATTTCCAATGCCATTTTTTTTATGTCCACCTTTTTCTACACATCTTTTTTTTTCATTTAGTATATAGTAATCCCCCCCATTTCCCCCCTCTCACGTCATATTTCTTTGCTCAATCATGTCTTCCTTTCTTCATTCCTTCTGTTTGTACGCATATTTAAAGCCTAACATCTAATTGTAATTGTACGTGGTTTGAAGCATTCGAAAGCCGGCTTGTTTGTTCCATGTTTTTGTGTTTTCTTTTTAATAGCCTTCGACAGCTTCGTCGTCGATCTGGGCCTCCAGCTTGTCCTCCTCTTTGGCTTTGCGTCGAATGATCCAGGGCATGAATGCCCAAAGGCTGGAACCAGCGAGCAGCGTCAGGCCGAGCGCATGGAAGAGCGGATTGTAATCCTGGACGGCCTCAGTCCAATAATTGCACAACGGTGGACCCACCAACTGCAGTATGCCATTGACAAACAAACTGATGCCATATGACGAAGTCAGACGCTCGGTGCCCAGCATATCGGCCATAATGACAGCCGTAATGCCAACATAAATGCCCGAGGCGAGTCCAAAGAGAGCACACCAAAAGCAAACGCCGCCATAGCTATACGCAAATGGTAGCAGTGCCAATGAAATGCCCGAAACCGACAAGCCGCCCACAAAGTACCATGTCTTTGGTATGAAACCCATGTCGGAGAGCGCCGAGCCACCAATGCGTCCAATCAGATCCGTTGTAGAGACCACAGACAACAAATAGGCGGCAAGGGATTTGTCAAAACCTCGCGCCAGTCCAAATGCTGGCAACAGAATAATGAAATTCGTATAGCTGATGGCGTTGGTGGAGTTTGAGATAAGTATGACCAAGTACATGGGATCATTTAACAAGCTCAGATCGAAGAATTTACTGCGTTCAGTTGGCGCCGCTTTGCCCTTCTTCTCATCAGCCAGACCGCCATCGAGAGCCGCTGTTTCGTTGCCGGCGGCAACACCGCTGCCAGCGGAACGCAGCGATAAATGCGACGAGAACTCCTTGGGCTGGAAGGATAGTGTGCTGCCGTGATATGGTGTACTGATGTACAGAAAACTGCTGGTCGATGGTGAACGTTTGGATAAACGATTCTTTGAGCTGTTGCGCATGGCCAGCTTGTTCGAACTGGAGCGTCCCTCGGGCACAGCATACAACGATGACTGCGAATTCAATTGGCCCGGCGTAAATGTCTGGTTGCGTTGTGGCAGTCGCACCGGCGTGCTTATCTTGCGGGCACGTGGCTGGAACTCATCACCGGGCTTGGCATAGCTCTGGACAACAGCAGCCGAGGCGCTGCGCACAAACTGCTGCTTGTCATCATCGTCGTCGGGCAGATATAGCGGCGATGGTGGTGAGTTATATGGCAGCATTTGCTTATCGTTTGTCTGATCCGTCCCTGTTGTCTCGTCCACATTCTCGAACTTCATCACAATGCCAATGTCCTCCTCCTCGGGTATATCCTCCAGTGCTTGGCGTGCACGTGGCACACGCACCATATGCTGTTCCACTGGCTCATAGAACAGCGCACCCACAAGCACATTGAGTGTAACGCCGCCCATAATCAAACACGATCCCCGATACCCATATGTCTCCAGGAGCCAACGCAACACTGGCGGCAATATAATGGAGCCAATGGCACTGCCCGATATGCACAGCCCATTAGCCAGTCCACGCAGCTTCACAAAGTACGAGGTGACAATGTACACAGTGGGTGGAAAGGAGAGGCCGGCACCAATACCAACCAGAACGCCATAGCTGCAATGAACAAGAAATTTCCGATTAGTTTTAAATCAAGTACAAAGTGTTCAATTTACATATTTCTATACTGCAATACAATACAATAAGTGTAAAATAGTTGAGCTTTGAATAAAGACTTCATTTTTGGAGTTTGGAAGAGTTTATGTAAAATTTGATGAAGAAGAAATTTCCGATAAGTTTTAAATCAAGTAAAAAGTGTTCAATTTAAATATTTCTATACTCGTAATTAGTGTAAAACAGTTGAGCTTTAAAAAAAGACTTAATTTTTGGAGTTTGGAAGAGTTTTTGTAACTAAGATCCTGATTTTTAAAGTGATTTTATACACTATTAAGATAGGCTTAATGCAATTATGTTATAACAAAAAGATTTCTAAAATTGTAATTTCATTCTTATTTACAATATTTGAACTTTTACTTTTACTAACTTTTACTAAAAAGAAATATTTTGTTGAACATTAGAAAGTCTTTCGATAATTTAATATGAAATTAATATATCCAATATATATTATAAATGCCTAGAATTTGATGAAGAAGAAATTTCCGATAAGTTTCAAATCAAGTAAAAAGTGTTCAATTTACATATTTCTATACTCGCAATAAGTGTAAAACAGTTCAGGTTTAAATAAAGACTAAATGTTTGGAGTTTGGAAGAGTTTTTGTAACTAAGATCCTGATTTTTCAGGTGTATAAAATATATTAAAGACGGCGACTTTTTTAAAATAGGTTCAATCACAAAATTTTTATAACAAATAGGTTTCCAAAATTGTAATTTCATTCTTATTAACAATATTTGAACTTAACTAACTTTAACTTTAACTTAAATGAAATATTTTGTTGAACAATAAAAAGTCTTTCGATAATATAATATGAAATGTAAATTCCTAAAATATGCATCGTAAACCTTTTGAAACTTGTATTCCAATTAAATCGATTAAGAACGCATAATTTGCAAGTACTTGAACCCAAAATATATAATTTAATTGAAAACCAGCTTGAGATGAAGCTTTGAATTAATAATGTATTTGGTCAAATCGGTTGAAATCGGGTTTTAAGCCAAAACGAGTTTAGCAACAAAAAAATATATATCTTAATTAAACTTGAACTTGAACTGCGCTTGAACTTGATAATATAATAGAAGGAATTTGGAATTTAACTTACCTTAGATACAAATATCCAACAGATGAGGCCCAAAAGGATAGAATCATGCCCAAGGATGCGGAGAGGGCGCCAATTAATGTTACCGTACGGTACGAATACTTAACGGACAGAATACTCGAAATAGGTCCTGAAAGTTAACAAAGTTAAGAATCAATATGAAATTTTCGTACGACCCAATTATGACTTACCCAGTGAACTGTAGAGAAAGTAACATAATGCCGGAATCCAGGAGGCTTGCGTTTGTGTCGTCTCAAACGCCTGCAAGAACTCAATAAAGAGGACGCCAAAACTCTTAATTGTGCCCGGGATGAGTATGTTCGTCAGGCAGGCACCAAAGAGAACCAGCCAACCCCAGCCTCCATCGGGTGGCACAAGGTCATATTCGCTGCTATCATCCTTCTTGTTCAGCAGACTAACTAAAGTTCAGAAATATCAAATACAAATACGAAAAAAGCAAATAAATATTAATAAACATTTATGAAGGAGAAGCTTTAAGGAAATTAATAATAGTATTATGTCATTATAAACTCTCAATAATACCGCTATATATATATATAATCGTATTCAAAGCTAATCATTTATGTTTTCCCTCTTCAAAACTTAACAATCAATCAACAACATTGTAATTCATTGTGTCCGAACCTTTTTGGCAAAGATAAACATAGAACTAATCAAAACAATGAAAAACCTCAAGTGTTTGACAAATGTCTATAAGCCAACTGCGTATTTATATACCAATTTCTATATATATATATAAATAAAGTATGATGTCCAGCGCTTTTGGGTCTTCAACATACTTAAAACCCCAAAATAATGCATATCTTATCGGCAAAACGAAAATGTTTTTATGTGTTTACTTTCACCCAATTGCCTGAACACACGCACGCACAATGGGTGTGTGTGTGTGTGTGTGGGGGGGGGGGGGGTATGTAGTAGGTGTCTGGTAGCGAATGCCAATGCGAACAGCTTTGATAGCAGTAGCAACAACATACTAAAAAGCCGGCAAAACGTGTCACAAACTACGTCAACATTGTGATGCGATACGGTACGATACGATACGATTTGGTATAGATTTGTATTCAGGGCCTCAGTTTTTGTTTGGTTTGTTTTTTCTTGTACCTTTAACTCATGAAATGGATAAAAAGGGTATAATGTTTGTGTGCAAGTGTAAGTAACTGGCAGCAGGAAGCATCCCATTAAGCCTATATATAGACTTGATCAGCATCAACAGCCGATTCCAATAGTGCTTCTGCCTGTTGCATACATTTTCCATTTGACCATTAAATCTTGAGACCTCGGAACTTGAATATAAGCTCAACTAAACTATAGGCAGATCAAATATGTTGTAAACTATTGATTATTGATTGATAACACAAATCTGTGAAAATTTCATCAAAATCGGCTAAGAAACAACAGAGATATGGAAGTTTGAAGTTTAGTCAAGGGTTCAGAGTACTTTATAGTTTATATAAACTCAACTATACTATAGGCAGATCAAATATGTTTCAAACTATTGATTATTGATTGATAACACAAATCTGTGAAAATTTCATCAGCATCGGCTAAGAAACAACGGAGATATGGAAGTTTGAAGTTTAGTCAAGGGTTCAGGGTACCTTAAAGTTGAGCTATTTCTATAATAATTGACTCTCTTGATATGGGCAATCTTAGCAAGTTCAGGGTGAATCAAGCGTGTTAGGGAAGGGGTTGGGTTGGTTGATTTATAAATCATTCAGTTATATAGTTAGTTAGTTAGTACCAGATATCGTTCGACACATAGCGGTAGCTGCGCGGTATGCGGGCATTAAATTGATTAGGTATTGTTTTTTGTTTTGTGTGTGTGGTTTAACCAGTCAAGCATTCGGATAATAAGTACTATATAGTTGTAGTTTGTGTTCTGCTAATTAGTCAACTACAAGCGTGACTGTACCCCAAAGTGCACTCAACTGTACAACATGGGTTTAGTTATAATTCTGTTTATGTGTTTGTGTTCGCTATGCGTCACACGCATTGTTATTAATCATCGTAGAAACATAATTTACATCAACGAAGGATTTCTAAAGTTATTGATGTGATTGATTGAGGTTAAGTTCGCGCGTCCATCAAAATTGTTGACTATCAATCAAAAATTTTTAGATCGCTTGAATACAAGTCCATCCATTTCATTCAATAATAGTTTGTTGTAGTTGTCAAGTGCTTTTGTAGAAATGTAGATTTGATCTTGGATTACTGACCTGTTTTTTCACTGTTTTCTTTTGTTGTTCCATTTAATTTATGCTCTTTGTTGTTTGCTTTATTTGCATTTTGTGTGCTTATAACTTTTTCCTTATGCATGGTCTGTAGAAAGAAGAGAAAAGAAAAATGTGTTTGGTTGTTGTTTCTAATTGAGATATTTACGATATATACACTTTTTTACGATACATCTTTTTGCTGCGTGAAAATGTGTATCGTATACGTATATGTATGCGTGTATAAGTATTAAAATGCAAGATATAAACAGCTGATGAGCAAACACAGAGAGGGAGAGAGAGAGAGAGAGCGAATGTGTGTATTATATTGATAGTGCAAGAGGGCTAGAGGGATGAGGGTTGGCATTCGAAGAAAAATAAATAAGATTAAGACAGGAAATGTTCAACATACATACAAGTATATATATACACAAACAGATGTATGTACTTTTTTGCAGACTGAGTCTGAGCACGTTGTTTATGACTTCTAATCTTGGTTTATAGCTGCTGTTGTTTCAAAGTAATTGCACGCTTAATGCCTTAGCATGTTTCGTCATTAATATGTCTCGATGGAGTCGGCATACCGGCACAGCTGCGGCGCTACAGATGAATAGGGTACAAAATCCAATTTAACTATTTACTTCACGCAATACCAAAAAAAAAAAACAAAACAAACAACATTTCATCTCTGATGGCGTGATTCTGTCTTCTAACCTCCCTCGCCCACCACCTCTTTAAAAACAAAGAAAACAACGCGTAGAACAGATGATTCATTCACCGTTACATTGAGGATCATTCGAGAGTCAAACTGTTATACATATAAGATAATTTTTCCACGATTTACAGATTGTAGTGTGTAAATATTTTTTATTTTTTGCTTCGTTCGCTTGGCCGCTATTGAATGAACTATATTTCAGCTTGTTGTTGTTGTCGTTCATGACGTCATTATCAATACAAATGCGAGTTCGCGGTATGAAAAATAAATATCAAAACAAACAATAACAACATGCTCACATTTTGTCGGGACTTTTTTATGCGCTGTTCGAAGAATAGATCTAACATCTTTAATGGACAGATTACATATAGGAATTTTATTAAAAAAAAAAAAAATAGAGAACAGCAAAAAACGAGAGAAAATTATTATAAAAAACTTTTTTTTTTCATTAAACAAATATTTATTTATGCGCATATATTATGCTCTTCATCAAGTGTTAGTGGAATGTTTTTTTGTTTGGGTTTCGTGGAATTGAGAACGGCGCAATCAGCTCGTTTGTTGCCCCCGAAAAGATTGAATGGCCTTTCCTGGACGGTTATTAAACAGAATTTGTTTTTGCCTCTAAGCAATATTACAAATTTCAACTCAATTGGCGCCTCAAATTGAAATGTATTGACAACAATTACGTTTGGTATAAAAAATGAGAAAAAAAACGAACACGAGGTCTACGTTGTTGTTGTTATGCCAGTTGAGTCGATTGTTTTCCCCCGAATGAGCGGCGGCGTCACGCCCAATGGTCATCGCATTGATCATTTGGAACAATGCTCAATTATATATGTGCTTACATTTTAATAACTTCGATTGTTGTTCCACATATACAACAACAAAAGATTCTCTTTATTTTGCTTTTACCGGTTATAACTGGATAAGTGACAATCAATCAAACTTGGCCTTCAAATTCATTTATCCTTAGCCTTATACGCGGACTAATTTCTTGCTTGAATAATTTATCGATAATTGCACTGTTGTGTTTCTCCTTTGTCAATCATCGCATGTAACTGGATATGTGTGAATGTCAAACCTGGCTTCGAATTTCGATTAGCCTTCGCTCAATAATCGTTTCAAATTTATAGTTCTCACTTAAATATATGTATTATTCTTATCTATGTATGTTTGCTTTGCAGTTCGAGCGAAAATTGTTTCCACCAGCCATAAATCACATACGAATAATTTAAATCTGTGAGAAATGCAACAGCTGTGTATTTTGTGTTGTGTGTTTTGAGACCTCCAATGAAATCGAATTTGTTATTTGATGAACCTTTAAAATATTAACAAAGCTGCATCATCAATAATTGTCAAAAGTTCAACTTAAACTAAGGAAATGGCAATGACGAAATCGTAAACAATTATTTTTTTTTTGTTCTCAATTGTTTCCGGCACGCGACATATTGAGATGAGTAGAGATAACTTGTTGCTAATTGCTGATAAAAAAAAAAATTTATTTTGTGACGTAGCAACATACTAAAATTACACTGACAGGCAGAGTTGGGGACCCTAGATTAAATGCAGACAAGTTGGGGGTTCACGAACAGTGCTGCCAAAACCGCTTTTTACCCGTTATGTTCAGCTTCTAGCAGAACAAAAATTTCGTTTTGCTTTTATTAATCAAAACAATGAGCAAGCAATGTTTTTTGTTTCAGCTTTTTCAATAACAAAATATTGTTATGCCCATTTTATCTTTTCTTATAACGAACTTATGTATTTGCTTGCCAACAGCTATCGGCACTGATTATAAGATAACGACCCGTATTCATAGTATTTGTATTTGCTTTTTATATTTCTTAAAAGGAATTCAAATTCTCGGAACGTTCGTTATTAGCCGCATAGGGGATTGAACAAATGTTGAGACAGGTCATAAACTTTAGCTGGGAATCAAGCTGTATTTCATGCTAAATGCAGGTAGCGTGGCGCGTAGACATGATGGCGGCGACACTGTGTCGGCGTCTTTTGTCTACTTAGTGCGAATTAAGCGAAATGAAATAAAATAAATGACACAAGTGTGTGTGTGTGTGTGGGCGAGAGAAGGAAATGCGCAGTGCATGGCATGCAACTGTTATCGATAGCAGTGAAAAGACGCAATAAATAAGCAATTAACAGCAATGCATGTCAACCACAATTATGTTTACATATAGCTGTTAAGCAGTGCATTGGCCCCACGCCAGCTGCCCGACAATTCGACCGACCGCCCGCCCGCACACACAGAACAATAAACAAAAAACCGGCAAAAGAAACCGAACAAAAGATGTGTCATGCCAAATGTGGAGAAACGCAAAGTCAGTGTTCTCTGTGATTGATGATCCATTGCTTTCTCTCTCTCTTCCTCTTTCTCGCGCTGCCTGTCACTCGCGAGTGCTCTTTGACGCGTAACGTTTAGCACCCACGTTGTGTGATCGATTGTGCTATCGATAGCAGCATCTGTGGGCTTATCTCAACCGGTAATCTCGCAAGGTGCATGTACTACCTTTTTATTGTAGACTTAAGAAAACACACATTTTATTTGCTGTTGCTGTTGCTTGTATAAGCAATCACTCCAATCAGCTGTAGTAGCAATAATACGACAATGTATGGCCTAGATGTTAATGACTTTTGTACATGTAAATGCGTCATAATTATTCAATGTTTGTTAACAAAGCACTCGACTGCCGTCTGGACGAGAACAAAAATAGGTAAGATAAACAATTTTTTAACACAAACTCTTATTTGCTTTCGCAGAATGTCTCGATTTTCATCTCAAATTCCGTCTGATGCTGCCAATAACAACAACAACAACACCAACACCAACAACAATTTGGCATAGGGTCAGATGGCAACATTGACCCAATTTACTTACAACTACAACGCACTTTAAAGCGCTCACAAAATAAGAGCAAACAAGTATTTGTATTGAGTGAGATACGCAGGCAGGCAGGCAAGCAAACAACAACAATAACAACTACAACAACAACAATGTCGAAAAGCGGCCCCCACTAACACACTGACATTTATGTTGCCGACGCCAACGACAGCGCCACTGTTGCGCGCGTGTCGGGGCCTGCGTGCTTGAGACATGCAGTAACAGAGCAGTAAGAGCACCGCGGCAGAGAAAAAAAACTGTTACGTGTAGGGTGGCAACTGGCATTGACAAGTAAAACAATAGCAACAACAACAACAACAAGAGCAACAAGGAGAGCACGCCTATCACTGATTTTCTTTTCGCACCATAAACAAGGTATCGGTAACGTTATCACGTCATTTGACGCCCACAAATTTAAATCTTTTACAACAACAGCAACAATACTAGCGAAACTATAACAATATGGAGAATATAACAAAGCGATTTTATAGTAAAATCAAAGAACAACAACACAAAATGATTTTTGTCACACTCTTGTGACTACTTTGTCTTTCTCTTCCTCTTCTTCATATTGCTTTTATTGTTGTTGTAGTTCATCGCCCTTGAATCGCTGGCTGGCTGCTGCCAAAAGGGGCCGGGGCCTGTTTAAGGGGTTGGGGCCTTAGGCAAGGTAATGAATGTTTTTTTTTCCTTATGTCTTTGCTCATTCTTGTTGTTGTAGCTGTAACTGTAGGTGTGTATGCGTCAGCTGTTCTTTTTGTGTAATTTTAATCACCGCTGAAGCAACACTTACCTTAAATTTAATTGTTTAGCTATGTAAATTCGTCCTGAGCAGGCGGGACACATACAACAAACACCTATACGCACTGGCACACACGCACACACACACACCAACACACTGACGCACGTTTTTTGCACGTTTTATAATGAATGATTTTGTTGTGTTTTTATTGGTTTTTGGCTGTTACATGACATCGGTTCAGCTTTGTTGCGATTTATTTAAAATAATTAATTAATGCAAATTAACTACACTATGTACACAATTATAGACGTATTTTGTTCGAAATATATATACAAAAACAAAACGCGAAAAACGAAAGGTTCCCGTCGTCTTTCACGCGCACACCACCCACACGACGTGCCACACTCTCGAACGTGGAAAAACAAATGAACGCAAGTCCGCTCGCGACTCTTTACCAGAGAGCGGTTCACGTTCCTGAACGAACTAGTTTCGCTGAACTGGCGATAAACAATAATAAAGTGTGTATGGCGAAGACAGGCTTGTTATTTGGTAAACACACTTGCCAACAAATACCTATACAACATATAAAACAAACACAGTTTTGCAAGAATATATGTAGTCATAAATTGGGCGGGATATTTAAATTTTAACATCTATTATATTGATGTTAGTGAAGATTAATGAAAAATATTCATTACAAGTACAAAATGTATTTAAATTTAAGTAAGTTAACGCAGTTAAATAAAATGTGTAAAGCTTTTTAAGATAAAATGTTAAGTTGCTGGTGTACTCAAAATGAATCATAAACTGGATGTTAAACGAAATTATTATCGATATGTCGAGGCGCAAGTGCTTTAATTATTGCGCCAAATAGTCTGCAGGTTTTTTCAATATTTGACTGAACATTTATTAATATTAAAAATGACGCCATAAGACAAATTCAATTACAGATATTGTTAAATTGCAAAAATGTCTAGTTTATGTGTGTCTTTCTTGAATGTGCATTAGTTAGTTAGTACATATGTATTAGTATCACTTCGATTTTAACTCAATTTAAAAGTGCGCAAAGGCGCCAATCGCCATTCGCCATTTAACCCATGGTGCCCAAATGTTTATTAGTGTTAACGGCGCCAGCGGGCGCATCATTAGTCACACAAGTTGGAATGGCGCTCGACCATTTGCCATTCTTCATGCACTTGAGGACTTTGGAGCCGCGCAGATCCAGGCCGGCATCGCAGGTGAATGTGATGCTCTCACCGATGGCATAGTAGAATTTAACAGAGGACATGCGACCGCTGATGGCGGTGCCCGGATACGAACATGCCTGCACACATTTGGGCAAACCGCCCGACCAGCGTCCGTTATCCTGACAGGCAATTATTGGCTGACCTTGCATCATGTATTCCGGGTTGCAATTGAATTGGACCACATCGCCGGCACGATATGGTGCCGAGCCCTGGGCGTAACCGTTTTGCGGTGCACCCGGATTATCGCATTGCACTTCGACACAGGTGGGAAACGGTGTCGCCCATTCACCCGTAGGCAAACAGATTGACTCCGTTGGGCCCCGCAATCCGTAACCCGTGGAGCAGGAGAATGCCGCTCGCCCGCCCACCTCACGCGACAACACGGAAACGCGTGGTGAGCTCACATTATTCGGCATTAGCGGTATATCGCCGCACTCCACGCTCTCGCAAACCGGCAACAGTGCGCTCCAATTGCCACTGGGCAAGCAAAACAGCTCCGATGCGCCAATCAACGAGTTGCCATTCGAACAGGACAACAGCACGCGTGTGCTCAACTTAGTATCGTTCGTATTCACAATTAGGCCACGCCGTATTGGTATTTCGGGGCAATTGATTGCCTTCACCACAACCTCAACGGCATGCTCATGTCGGGCGGGGGTCATGCAGGAATAGAAACCGGAATCGTCGGCAACAGCATCAAATACACTCAGGCGATATTCCAATGTTGAATCTCGTCCCTCATCCGCTTCGGTAACCCAGCCTTCGGTGTAGTTTCTATCGACAGTTGATTTGTGTTAGAAATGGAAATTAGTTTAATTCAAAAATCAGTCGAACCCTCCCTATAGTGAAATTTTTCTCTATAGCGAAGCTTGACTGTCATATTTAAATGCTTGTTACCCACTTGTAGGTATGGCTAACATTCCATTTGGGGTTGCCAAAGCGTCGCATCCACAGGCACTCCATGTGCACCGTTGTGCCCGGATAGACAATCAGTTTGCCATCATTACTCTGAGCAATGGGTCCATTTTGATGCCGAAATAGAATCGTTGGTGCCTTCTCCACTGCGATCGGGTTTAGAAAGATTGGATAAGGATATACTCGAATTGGACAACTGGCTACCTACTTGCATAGTCATTCTCCTGATTAAGGCCCGAGCACACGGGCTTGGTGTTTGTCCATTCCGAGTGGATACAGATACGATCATGGCTTCCCGTCATCGAGAACTTGCCAATGTCAACACATCTACAAAAGTCAAAAAGAAACAAGGTTAAAACCATCAAAATTCAAAACGAATCTGTATTCCTTAAACCTGGATATAATTGTAGCACCGGGCGGAAATTCCACAATATCTTCTCGAATTTCCAGATCATTATAAAAGCTGACAACATTCGGTTCGTTGTTCTTGAATAAACATGTCCCATTTTCTGTACAACAAAAATATTAAGATAAAACTTTAACTTTGATCGTTTCTACAAAAACTCGAATTAAATTCGAAATTGTAAGTTACCTTACTTAAGATCGACATCGGTAATTGGATTTTGATTAAGAAATCAAGTAAGAAATTTCGACTTTTTCGCTAAACCTATCTTACCACAATTATAGGAACGTCCTATCCACTGTCCATTGTCACATATGATGCGCCAGGTTTGACGGTCACCAGCCGCATTGGGAATGCAATTGAAGAAGATCTCTGTGCCGCTTTCGTAGGCACCATCAATCTCAGCATGATCGGGATTCCTTGTGAGAGAAACAAATAAATTGTAGTTTCAAGAGATTCTTTCTTTGAATGCGACTCACTTGTAAACCAAGGCACCATCTGTCAACATAGGATGTCCGCACATTTTCATATCTTCGCCATGCTCATCGGTGTTGTTGTCATGATGCTGATGCTCGTCCAGCTCATTGTGCTCGATCTTGCTATGTGAACTTGAACTTGTTGATGATTGAGTGGATGTGGCGTGTTCCAGCTCCTGACGCGACTTTCGCAAGCCCGACTCGCAGTGTACGCTGGGCGGTGTTAAAATACCCTTGTGGCAAGACATCTCAATGGGATTCGCATTGGTGGAGAGCTCACAGCGTACGTTGACTGTGCTGCCATGACCAATGGTCAGACCAGCTCGATAACCGCCCTGCAAATTAGGTGGAGCTTAATCAAAAGGTTCATGCCATACTTAATTGAAAACTTACATCATAGATGAGACCCGGTATGGTGGGTAGGGTGCAGGGAACCGAGGTGCATTCGGAGAAGGCATTTACAGACCAGGAGCCATGAGCGCAACGCAACTGTGCAGATCCCTAGAATCGTCAAACAGTTAATAAATGGTTCGAGTAAAACCTAATAAACCAACTCACCTGTATGTTGAAACCATCCTCACACTCCAGTGTTATAAACTCATTAGATTGAATTTCCTCGTAGGTGGAAAGTGCGGTCAGCAATGCCTTATCGCTTAGTTGCTTGGTATGTGGTTCCACCTTGTAGTACTGTCCATGTTCCACAACTGGCACCAGACAAGGTGCGGACATGCATTTCGGTATTTCCGGCTTCCAGATGCCACGAATACAACGAGCCGTGGCATTCTCACCCTTAATATTGAGGTTAAAGCCCGCATTGCATTCGAGTTGAAGCATTATGCCAACGGAATTTCGTCCTGGCGCCTTGCCCGGACGTATTGTGGTTATGTTGGCAAACGAATCCCAGTCAAGATCCTCGCAAGGTCCACGCAATCGTTTCCCATTACCCGCTGCCGCCTTACCAGATTCCCCACCATCACTAATATCTGCATCCGCATCGGATGTGGAGGAGGTAGTTATGGTTGAGCTACGCTTTCGGCGACGTCGCATAATCTGTGATTTCAATTGCTCGATAAGATCATGTGTCGAATTCAAAATCGGCTTACGCTCTGGAGCGACATAGGGAAATGTAGCTGGTGCTTCATTGGATCTGTGCTGCATCTCCTGACGATTCTGATACTGTGAGTCCTGATTAATATTTGGCAGTGCCAAAACACCAAAAGGATAAGCTCCAAAGACGTTTTCATTTAACATTTTTTGTTTTGTCTTGCGCATCATGGCCATATCTGGATTGCTATGCTGACTGTGCGAGCGATCATCTTGTCTCTTGTTTTGCTGTTTGCTGGATCGGAGATTGTGTCCCAAAATTGTGCGTACGTAACGCTCATAGCGATCCCTGATGTTCTGATAGTACTTGGAGTATGCCAACTCGAGGTCCGACGGATTTTGATTGGAACTGCGTCTAACGCGTTGATGCTCGAAAGATTCGGCTGCACCTAAGCCTGTTTCAAACTCCCTGTGCTCCGACAGCCTGCGTTGAACTTCCCGTTGACGTCGCAGCAAGTAAACAGAGCGTAGTTGTCGCAATTGCAAGGAGCGACGTCTCCGACGATTCCAGCGAAGACGAGGATGTTGGCCAAGTAGACACTGTGGCAGATCTAATGGACGCCATTTCCCACCCACACATGTAGCGCCAGGTG
This sequence comes from Scaptomyza tumidula, assembly GCA_035044465.1. Taxonomy (NCBI): domain Eukaryota; kingdom Metazoa; phylum Arthropoda; class Insecta; order Diptera; family Drosophilidae; genus Scaptomyza; species Scaptomyza tumidula. The sequence continues at coordinate 51,098 of JAWNNW010000902.1, read as the reverse complement.
GACCAACCTGCAATAATAAAAAAAATGCATATAGAAAACATGGAAAATAAGGAATAAGATGAATAGCTTACCTCTAGAACATAACCCTTATCGCAGTCATACATGATTTGCTTATTGTTCACTATCTTTTTGACATACGGCCTATAATCATAGAGTCCCATGTTGCCCACAAGCAATACCTTGCCATTGGGTATATAACCCGGAAATGAGCAGAAGACCTCATCACATTTGGGCGTCTCTCCAGTCCAATTGCCAAAGGAACAGGTCAGCACATAATCATGCGGATCAGTGACATCCTTGCCCTCGGGACTGACCAATTTGAAACCATCCTTACACTTGAATCTCGCCTTCATGCCATGCTCTGTCTTCGGTGCCATTACCATGCCATGTTTGGGTGGCCGTGGCATACTCTTACAGCGGGCGGGCACACAACGGGGAATAATGCTCCAGGTACCATTATTGCAGGTGGGAGAACTTAACAGCGATACAGGAAACTCATAGTTTTCATCACACTTTACTTCGAGCGCTGTGCCATGCTTAACCTTCTCCACGCCTCCAAGGATTTGAGTGGGCGATGGCGTTGTTGTCGGTGTTATAATTGTGGTGCCATTCTCATCCGTGCTTATCTCTATGGGCACAACGAATCCCTGCGATATGGTGGGCACTACACATGGCGCCAAACACTCGGGTAAAGCATTGCGCCATCGTCCATCGATCTGACAGACACTCGAGCCGAGGCCATTGATCAACATTTCCGGCTGACAGCGAAAGATGATGCTGGCACCCAAACCAGTGCCAGCCTCAATATTCTCAATCCAACCATTATACAACACTCCGGGATGTCCACAGTTTATTTCTGCAAAATATATATTTATTATTTGTGTTTTAGCTATGCCAGCCAATATCGAATAGGTTTGTGAAAAGGCTAAATAAATGAATTCGCTTGAGTTTTTGTAATGCGGCGAATTTGACGAATTGAGTGACTTGAGGAAATTTAACGTTGCGATCCCTCGAAATGAACTTTATGTTTCAACTGATTTGTACTTACCCTTACAGCTGGGCACAGTACCGCTCCACTTGGCGCTCGCACCACATCGACTGGAGCTCTCACCCACCAGGGTGTAACCGTAACGACATTCGTAGCTAACCACCGAATTGTAAGCCAAAGTTGTGAAGGTTGCTTTGCCATTCTTGGGATTTTCGGGTGTGGGACAGACCACAGAAGTAACCACTGTAGAGATGTATAAATGGGTTTTGGTTTGGGGCAAGGATTAGCACCTAATTGTTGGTGGGGTGGGAGGGTGGTTTTGAAAAGCTACCACAAATCTTAGAAAAACCACTTGAATGTTTCGAGAACCGCCAAACAAATAAAACAACTTTTAGTTTTGGTTTTTTTACTTCATTTTTTTTTAAGATTTGTGGTAACTTTTATTTATTCAATTAACATTAAGTAGTTAAGTATAGAGTTTGTCAACAACAACTTTTTGCATAAAATTTGAACAATTTGTTGTAAACGTTTTAACGCTATTAGTAAAATGTTTGCTTTATTTTTTTTTTTTTGGAGTTTAGAACGTAATTAACAGTTTTGGAACTAGGAGCATTGAGCAAACTTAAGCTGAAACTGATCTAGTTCAATTATTCCATGCCCAATCAACGTTTGCATTAAATTTTCAAAACAATGCCTCGCTTTAAGACAACGATGCTTGGGTTGTGGTTGCATTTGCGCTATCAGCTTTTGGGGAATTGGTAAAAATTATAAAGATACAAGATAAGCAAAATATGCCAAAAATTTTGTTAAGCAGCACTACAATCGAATGCAAGGATACTTACAAACACATGTCGGCAACTCCTTGGGCGTCCAGGAGCCATCCGATTGACAGTAGCGTTCATGTTTGCCAACAAGCTCATAGCCAGTGCCACAGTTATAGGTTATCTTGCAGCCATATGTGTAGCATTCACCAGAATGCCAGCCATAGGCAGGATCAGGAGGTTGACCACAGGAACGAGCTGAAAAAAGGAATCAAATCGATGAGCGATTGGGTTAGCAAAACGATGAATTCAAATATAAAACTATACGATAAAAAATCTTTTGGGCTCTTTAAATACATTTCAATCATACAAGCTGAGGTAAGTCTAAGATCTCAGGTAATTAGTTGTAAAACAAGAGAATATTTTGAAATAAATCTTGAAAAAAATTAATATTACTTCAAGAAATCGTATTTAAATGTCTAAATTTTTATTTAAAACTGATTGTGATTAAAAAAGTTTCGTGTTAGATTTATTTATGTGATTTTCATGCAATTATTAGAGATTAACATAGAACGGATAACGGATAACACTTACGTTCACATTGGATATCCGGTCCATACCAACTGGCCTGATTATCGATGGCCAAGCATTTGGCACGTGGAAAACCGTTAGTCACATAGCCCGTATGGCAATGATATTGTACCGTTGAGTCCAAGTCAAAAGTTTCCTGCTCTGGCAACGCTGAATTCCGTGCATGCTCAATCTGTGGCGGCTTCAGGCAGTAGACTTAATGACAAAATGAAAACAGAAAGGAAACCATTAAAAAGGTTATTTGAAAGTATTTTTTTTGCTGGCACACTCACTGTTCTGCTTGCAGGCGGGCTCAGCGCCAGCCCAGTTGCCATCGGCCTGGCACAGGCGACTCTGGAGTCCAACCACATGGTAGCCATGTGGACAGGCGTAGGAGGCACGCGCTCCAAAATGACGTCCAGCGACAGTTACTTGACCCAAACTGGGCTGAGCTAGCTCCGGACATTCTCGATCTATTCAAAATTATAAATGTTACTACAAATGTAAAATTTAGTTGTGTTTTATTTTAGTTACCCGGTTTAATGCACGAATTACCACAGACGCCATCACACAAGCATTTCTTCTTCTTACTCTTGCAATCCTCGTCGGAGGAGCATTTGCGCAAACATTTTTGTCCCAACAATGTGGCCTGCTCCTCATCGCGTGGACATTCCGTTGATGGTGAGTTTCGTGGATTCTTATAGACGCGTCCATCATCATCCGACTCTAGTGAATCATCGCCCTCATCCCAGTCATCATCATCATCATCCTGTTGCGGTATCTCTGTGGTGCTCGATGCACTCACCACAGTGGTGCTAGTTGGCACTGAGATGACTGCAAACAAGAGCACGGAAGTTAACTCTCTATACAAAAAAATGGCTTCTCTTTCCAACAACTGTAATGCAAACGTTTTTTTTTTCCATGTGTTGCCAGCTGTCAAAACAAAACCAGCATACCTCTCCCCAAACAACTTCTCCCTCTTTGTTTTTGCACATTTGTTTTGATTCTCGCTTCGTCTGTGTTTTGCTCAGCGCGCACACACTCAAACAGTTGTCAGTGTTGGTTGGGGTGTGGTGAAAAAAAAACCTTTGCTGCTGCTACTGCTCGACTCGCACTCAAAAACATTGACCCATTTATGTCGTTGACGTCGGCTCAAGTCAGCGTCAGTCAGGCAGTTGGTCGGGCTCTGTCCAAGCAGTATTTGGAGTCTGCGCATTGGGCCGTCGCTTATTATATAACACCAGCCAGCCATATATATACATTTTTCAATTTTGCAAGCAACATTTTTTCAACAACTTACTTTAGCTAGTTTAAACAACTAATATTCATACAGTTATTCAAATATTTGTTAATATGCTCTGCTTATCGCTATTACTCAATTCACCTTTATAGACAAGTAGCGTCGTCACCAGACACTGCAGCAGTAGACGATACATTTTGTAAGCCGTATTTTAAAATGGTTTGTCCTAACGGATGTTCTTTTTAAAAGCGAATATGCTTTAAATTTGTAGCATTTTATTTGATTTGTTTTTCAATTTTTTTTCTTATTAGATATTGCAAATTTGTGTAACGGTGTTGAGAATTGCAAACTGCACGCTTTGGCGAAACAACACGAAATGCAGCCCAGCTGCTGAAATTTTTTGTCCTTTCGCTCATCTCAGCATGTGACAGTTGCCGCGAGAGCAAATGTGAGAGAGAGAGAGAGCTCAGCATCCCGCATGCTGATAGATTGAATTTGGTTTGTGTCAACACTAAATACGTAAGGACAAACAAATGTTTTAATAATTGTTAGTTTCCAGAAATAAATGCTGCATAAATCTGGGCGCAGATCAATCTTCCATTTCAAATGTTAATGTTGTTTTGCGCCACTTTTACCGTTAGCATCAGAAAGTTTTTTATTTCGCTATAACTTTCCATTACAGTTTTCCTCAAACGAATGCAGCCCTCGCAAAGAACTTGTGAGAGAGAGCGTTTGAAAGCTTTCGCCAGAAGCTTTAGCCACACGCTACGCTGATGTGGATGCCGTCGAGAAATTTTCCAACTCTCGCAGGCAGAACGACTCACGGCACGGAGCACAACGCACAATACGGGAAAAACTAAATATATATATATAAAAAAAAAAAAACGCGCACAAGCAATAACGAAACAGACAGACACCAGCAAACAAAAAACGCAGAGAAAAAACACACACAACTTTTTTTTTTTACTCGAAAATGTCTTAGTGCAAATGTTGTTGTAGTAAAACGTTTTGATTAAGCAATTAATTGAGTGTGCTGGCTGGCTGTGCATAAAAAAAAAAACGAAGAAAAACAGCAACAACAAATAACGGCAAGTGCAAGTGCAGTGGGTGAAAATGTTTTAGATTCGTTCGTTCGTTCGTTCGTTGGGGGTGTGTGTGTGGAAGGTGTGGAAGGGGTCGCGGGTGTCCAGGGGCGCGTGCGAAAAGCGCGTAAAGAAAAGTAAGTGCCAGAATTTGTATATTAAAATAAATCAAATAACCAACTAAAACGATGCATACACACACACACACATACAAATACACCCACACACACAGTCACATACACAAACGAGCACTCACTCACACACACATACAAATACATACATATGCAAGCAGTGTAAGTGGCATATGCGCAAAAAAAAAGTACATTATTATTATTAAAGGAATGCTCTGACATATTAATTGCTATTGAGAAAATTCGAAAAATAAAAAAATTAAAACTGTGCGACAAATGCGCGACAAAATGTCGAACCAAATAAAATAAAACAAAAAAAAAAATTCAAAATACATACATACAAATGTACATGTGTAGATACTTATGTATGTATAATTGAGTTTATTTATAGAGCAAAAACGGAAAAAAGGCAACAAAATATAAAAAAAAAACACAAAAACGAACGATTGAAATTATTTTGATATCCAATAAATAGTTAAATAAAAAAAAAACGAAAGAATTAACGAAACGGATGCCAAGCATCGAACCAGAAGAGATTATTGAAGCTTTGCGAAGTGAAAAATGTTGTGGGAAGGGGAGGGTATGGTTGGTATGTGGGGAGGAGGAGGGGAGGAAGCAGCGGTTTGCGCGTCAACAATTTTCAAGCGTGTACACAAAAATCCAGACCAAGAACGAGACCAAGACCAGACCAAACCAAACCCAAACCAAACCCAACCCAAACCAAACCAACCAACCACCCACTGCGACCGCCACTTGATTAACGCCAATGCCAATTCAAACGCAGGAAAATCTCTATAAAAGTTAATCAGAGAGCATGCGTTCAACGAGCTTTTACGCTCTCTCTCTGCCTCTCTCTCACACACACACGTACACACACACACAGGACGACTACGTCAAGCAATGTGAAGCAAGGCATTCTCTTTGATTGTTTTTGTCATTGACCTGTTGTGGAAAAGTGGAAGACGCCAAAAAATTGTTGAAATTCATTTCAATGAATTGTGCTAAAAAGCAACCAAAAATAATAAACATAAAAACAACCCAGTGCATATGTGTGTGTGAATGCAGTCGCAATCCTTAATACAGAAAACAAACCAAAAACCACTTTAACTGTTGGCTCTTTGTGCAGTTGGTTTTAACCCCCGACTGCCAGTGTGTGTATTTATGTGTACCTGGCGTAGAAATTCAAGCATAGGCATTTTCAAATGCCACAGCCCACAGTCAGTTAATCGATATGGGGACACTCCAAGTGCCCAAGCAAGCATAATAAGCGAGATACGCTCTGCATTTATAAAGCACAACGCTTAAAAAGCAGTGCAGAAAAAAAAAATCACCAAGGACACAATTTTTTCATCTTTTTTCGAACAACCTACATTTGGAATACTATTCTTGAATGTCTACAGAAGACTTGGCACGAAAGTCTTTACATGTTTTTGCAGAGACTCTTTCGTTTTCAGTTATATACAAAGGATATTAAAGTTGTATAAAGCAGTTAGGCATCGAAATATATACATATATATATTTCTGTAAAATCCCTGATGATTTCTTAAACATGTTTAATTTCTATTTTCAATCATTTGTGTATACATTTTTGCATCAATTTGACTAAGAATAAGTTTTGATTTCAATTGTTTCAAATCTTTGAAGAGAAAAATAAATTATTGAGCCACTTAAGTATGAAAGAAATAATACTTTAAATGACTCCTTTGGAATTCCTTTTTCACAATGAATATGGCTAACTGTTAGGTTACCATTTTAAAGTCCATATATCTTTTAACCCTCCTTTTGACACACATACGGATTGACGATCTGAATTAAAACTTAATTTTCCTTCTTAGTACAAATCAGTTAAGTTTGTTCAATGAAAAATTAAAGAGAAGTCATTAAAATTCAATTACTTAGTCGAATCAGAAGTATTTTTGATTAACAGGTAACAAATTAAAAAAGGTCTCACCAAATCCAACTGACAAATGGGGTTTAATGTTTAGAAAATTAACATTTTAAGCCAAAAAGAGATTCTACATATTTTGACATGGATTTAATTTCCTCTGTTACTCTTACTCATTTCAGGACATTAGCAGTCAATTTTGAAGTTAATCGAGTGAAATCAAAAGTAAATTAAAACAAATATGGGCAACGTATGCAGCTCTGGACAAAAGAAGAAGAAGGACAAAGATAGCGGTTCCGAAAAATCCGATGAGTAAGTAAAGAATAACTTTTGATATGATGATTGAGCTCTTGTTATAATATTGATTGTTCTAAGCAGTTCCCCACCTTATGAGGAGGCCAATGGCGATAAGAATAAGGATGCACTGCTGTCCAATGCCAATGCGAACGATATCAATGAGAAGCGAGCACCGTTAGCCGATGTGGAGGCTCTGGCGGAGACGATACAGTTGAATGCTACAAATGGCCAACAGCAGCTAAATCAAAATCAAAGCACACAGCCAAAGACCAATGCACTGGAGAAGGGTAAGATACATTGCACATATTGTTCAGTTCAAGATAATGCCAATTTCAATTCAATCCAGACTCGAATAGCACAACACCGCAGGGGGCGCAGGCGCCTAGCGATGTGTCCAATGCCAGTCCGTTGGGCACTGGGAATCTGTGCACGCTGCAGGGTAAACCGCCGCCTGGACGCAAAATTGAGCGAGACAAGAAGATTGTCATATATATTTTAGCGGACAATAGCACCGAGTACAAGAAGCACAAACGTGTCATCTATAGCCTGTACAAACACTTTAAGAGCAAGTGCCAAAGCAAAGGATTTGATTTCATCATTGCCGATGTACACGATAGCGAGACATTAGCCAAGGATGCATCGACGGCATCGAAACAACTGGAACAGACAACAATTGGCAATAGCAAGAAGGATTTCTCACGGCTGCAGGAGGTTAAGCGCTGGACGCAAACACCATTGGAGGCACAGGGTGGCCACGAGGAGGCAGCCAATTGTCTGTGCGAGATAACACGCCATATAACCGGTGCCTACATCATACCGGTGCTCTTTCTGGGCTCTACCCTGGGCACTCCAATGTTGCCGTTGACCATCGAGAGCCAGGACTTCACCTCAGTGCTGAGTGCGGCCAGTGATGCGGAGAAGTTGCTGCTGGAGAAATGGTACACCATCGACAACTCGTATCAGCCCATGTGCCATCGGCTCTACACCCAGCAGATTGATCCTTACGACACGCAGGTCAACGTGGAGCTGAACGAATTGCTTGCGGTTCTATTGCGTCTCTTCTCGGACGATGTCAAGGATTCTTATCTGACCACTGTCGTCGAACAGGAGATAAACAATACGGTGCTAATGAGTCAGGAGCTGGCCAAGCGCTGCATTTGGATACAGACGGGTGCACACTACTCCCGAGCACCCGACAATGCCAGCCAGCTGGAACTGGAAGTCCTGCGTCGCATCACACGCATCTATGCCGAGCTCAAGAGCCAGCTGTGTGAAAAGAATCTCATTCGCATGTTGCCAACCATGAACATCCTGGACGATGAACTTTCGGCGGTCATTGAAAGTCTGCTAGACAAATCAATCGCAAGCATCTTTGAGGAGCATCAACAGAAGAGCATAGCCAACAACACGCTGGGCGTGGATCGTGTGCTCCTCGATGAGCTTCAACTGATTGCACACTACTCCCAGTTGTTGGCACAAAACTCAGCCAACTTTGACATCATGAACGATGTGAAGCGTTATATACGAGATGCTACCGCACAGCCATTAATTGTGTCCGGTGCCCGGGGGAGCGGTAAGAGTGTGCTCGTCTCCAAGATCATGGAGAATGTTCATCGCTGGAAGCCAGAGGCACAACTGGTGCTCAGGTGAGTATCAAATTGGCTTGGAGAAGTAGTTGAAGGCCTTTCAGAAGTTTTTTTTCAATACTCGAAATATCATAAACTTAATTTCACCCACAACGAAATGTCCGATCGACTTCGAAATTGGCATACGTGTAAAGGATCGATATGATAATTTCAAAAGGGAGTTACCCTTCGACTCCTTAAAGTATCCATGTCCGAAAAGCTCTCCCAAACGATAAGCAATATCAAATTAGTTTCAAGTTTTGTTTCCGATAAGAACATGTAAAGAAAGAAACTTTGCCTTTATGTCGATCATTTGTGTGAAGATCCTCCACATCACAATTACTGTACGGCTTAGGGTATCTGCTAGTCGAGCCTTTTGGATCAAGAATGAATTGATGTTAAAACAAATTTGGTTTTTCCGTAGATATGCCAATTTGAGCGCACGCTCCTCGGATTTGACCTCGCTGCTGGGCTCCATTGCCAATCAGATGTCTGTACTGGAAACCGGACAACAATGTCATGCATCTCATGTAAGTAGAGAATGTATAAAAACGACACGGAAACATAATCCTAATCCCACACTCTCTCCAAATAGACCCTGGAAGCTTACGCCGAAGTCATACGGGAAATATTGGGAAGACAGCAACGTTTCTTTGTGCTGATCATTGATGGTTTGGATGAGCTGTTGCGGGATGCGACATTGGATTGGTTGCCACTGCAGTTGGGCAGCTGCGGCAAGCTGATTTTGACAGTCAGCGAGCTCGACGAAGGGGAAGGAGGAGGAGGAGATGATGATGATATCAACGCTGGCGACGGTGGTGATCCCTTTGATATGCTAGCAGCGCTGGCGCAGCTGGGCATACAACAACGTTGCTTCCTGCGATTGCGTCAATTCACCGAACGTCAATGGCACGACATTCTCAGTTCGGGTGGTGGCGATTTCTATGCGGCAAACGGGGCACTGAAGTTGCCCGACGATTGGAAATCGCTGCATGGCAAGACACCCTATCATGCCAAGTCGCTGTGGTGGTTAGCCTGGCTGGGTCATGTGGCGCAACCGATTAGCGAGATTGGGGACATCTCCAGCAAGATACTGCAGGTGTTGGAAGGAAAGTTTGCAACGGATCAAGTGGAGCTATTGCTTTTGATTGTACGTCTGTCGCCGTGGGGCATACGGGAGAGCGATTGTTTGGGCGTATTTCAAAAGATCACACAGCTGGAGGCGCAGGTCGTCTTCAAGATCTGGTCCAAGTTCTGCTGGCTGATGGGACCAATGCTCTTAGGTCTTAAGAATATTAGAATAGCGGACAGAAGCTTTGGACGCGCCGTCCTGGCGAGGTATGCGCAGAAACAGTGGCTGGTACATGTAGCGCTGCGGGATTACTTCGATCGTCAGGACAGTGAGTTCAAAGGAAACTCCGTCTCGAAAACGTAAGAAAACATTCATCCAACTTACTCAACTGAAACAGTTATAAAGGTTTGGAATCTCTTTTAGCTATAACTACCAGAAGTACTTAAAACTGCCTTATCATCATTTCTGTGCGGTTATCGAGGATAAGCCGGCGCCGCACAAAATCGACATACTCTTCAATTGTTTTTACTTTACGGACTTGCAGTGGATTGCGAATAAGGTGCATGCAACGGGACCGGAGCATCTAATGCATGACATCCTGCATGCCGAATGGTTGGCGGGCATTAAAGGTTCCACCGGATATGTGCATATCAATTTTCTCAAGCACTTCCTGGTGCGTTATCTGCACGAGCTGAGCTACGATGGCCAGCAATTCTATACGCTTATGAAGTACTATCTGAAGTCACGCTTCAAGGATGCTTCAACACTTAAGGATGATGAGAAGATACGCTCGTGGTGGGAGCATACCAATGAACTTGAGTTCGCCTTCCTCGAGATCCTCAATGCCGATGTAGACGACAATGACAATGATAAGCAATCAGCCAACGATGGTGAGAATTCCAGCCCTGTTGTTGTCCGGGGCTATGATTTGCTCATTAATCTGCCACAGCCGGGCTGCTATGTGGCATCCATGTGCACGGAACGTGGTGAGATTTGCATATGGGATGTAAAGAATTGCTGTCGCATACGTGAACTCCAGGGCATACAACAGCCGACGGCCATGTGTCCAGTGGGTAACTATGAGGCGGCTGTGCTCTGTCGTCGCGAGATTCGTGTCATCAACCTCGACGAGGGCAAGTTCAAGGTTAGCACTAGTTATTTCATACTTACTTTCCCGAATATTTCATACCATTACATTTTTCCTTTTCTCCTTTAGGTCACACTTAAGGGCGTAATGAACCAAAAGATGCCCTACTTCGGGCTGCATGATCAGAATCATTTGGTTTGTCTCTCGCGCAATCGTATGTATGTAAATCTCATGAATCTGGAGTCCGGCGATTGTGTGACCACCTTCAAGGCAGGCGAAGATCGTTTCCTTAACTCGCTGCTAGCCTCAGGCGATGGACGGTAAGCAATTTTTGTAGTTCAACAATAAATTCAAAGGTTTTCGCTAATCATTCGTTTCGGTTTACAGAATTCTTGTTTGCGGTGATGAGACACAGAAACCGTTCCCGTTGCTCGTTTGGCACTTGTCACAACGGAAATTGCTTTACGATCTGCGTATTCCGCATCACGATTTTGTCACGTCTTTGTCGGCGATCACACACGAGGGCTCCTACGTGTGTGTGGTGGCAAAGGAGCTGAATGAACCGACAACACCAAATTTCATTGTTGTCTATGATCTGCAGAGCGGCACATTGTTCAAGAAATGGAAGCCCACCTGCAATACGGTCTCCCTGGCCATATCCCAGTTGAATGCTTGTGTCATTGCCGGCTTGGAGGATGCCAAGATTATGATATGGGATCTAGTGACGGGCAATTGCAAGTGCACACTGATTGGACACAATGCGCCCGTCACATTCTTAAAGCTGGATCCATTGGGCAAGGTGTTGCTGTCGTATGACAAGGAGGGTCGCGACACAGCCATACGCATGTGGGAGTTGAGCTCAGGTATGGATATACATAGATACTACTCTCCATTTAGGATTTTTCCTTATTTCTGTATTGCTTTTGCAGCTAAATCTTTGGCGGTTTTCAAGCCACCTGCACAAATCAGCACCGCCGAGATATTGCCAAGTGGAGCATTTGTGGTGCTCGCTCTGAAGGATCGCAATGATTTGTTAACGCTGGCACTGAAAAACTATGCCGGCAGCACTGCCAACACTTTAGAGGATGACTGTGGCACCCTGTACGGCAATCCCGACAACCAGCACAAAGTTTTTAACTTAAGTAATTAATTAAAATTGGAAAGCAGCAGCAGCACCAGCAGCGGCAGCGGCCTGAATCAATTAAAATTAGATATCATTATTCAAATTATACATACATTTATGACAAATTCTGAATTATATATATATATATGCTAAATATCAGAGACACAAGAGCAAACTTCTCATGCATAATTCATTAATTGTTAAATTCTTTCAAAAATCACTTACCAGATGTACAAAAAGCTAAACAAAAAAACAAAATAAAAAAAAAACCATTACAAATTCATTAAGTAACATCGATTTATTTATGTTGCTCTCGTTAATCTTCTAGGTGGTGGCAAAAAGATATAGCAAGTTCTTGGCGAATTGTATGATTTCCGTGCCACCCAATTTGGAAGTGCCATAAATGCGATCCACAAATGTAATGGGCACCTCAGCAATACTGAAATTATGTTGACGAGCACGGACTAACATTTCCATTTGGAACACATAACCCTTCGACACACAGCTGGCAATACATTTCTCCAGCACATGTTTCTTGTACAGCCGGAATGAGCCAGTCAAATCGCTGGCATTGGGTCGCAATAGCACCTGGGACAGATAGTTGGCGCCGCGTGAGATGAGTTTGCGTTTGAAGTCCCAACCGTAGACTCCACCCTTGCCGGCATAACGTGTTCCAGACACAATATCATAGTCACCAGATTGCTGCAGCTCAATAAACTCGGGTATGAACTTGGGCTGCAAGGCATAAAAAGATAGACATTCATTGCACACGTCAGTGATTATTATTCTTACATGATGACTCAAGTCGGCATCGATAATGATAATGAAATCGCCGGTGGCATGCTTAATGCCATGCATATAGGCAGTGCCCAGGCCTAGTTTGGATGCGCGTGGACGCAAAACAATGCGCTCCTCTCCATAGATCTTTTGCAAATCCTTGGCCACGTCCAATGTTCCATCCGGACTGCCGTCATCAATAACAATCACTTCATACTCGTAGCCGCTACAGATAACATTCTATTTAATTCAATATGTACAAAAGTTAATTGATTAACTTACCTAGCTTTCATGTATTTCACTATGAGCCATATGATTATTGGCAAATTGTCTTTTTCATTGTATGTGGGCAGCAAAATACTGTATTTATGGCTATTTGTTGGCATTTCGTTGTTTGTTATTCCATAAAATGTTCCATCGAACTGTTCGAACGAACAGCGAACCAGTCGCTCAATATGTTCGCACGATAGTAATTTGTGGTATTGCTGAACACCGATTTTCAAACAGCTGTTATCTATCGATATCAGCTTGAGCCTGCATAAGCTGCAATTGTGCAAACGCGTTTTAGCCGCAGATGATACGGCATGGGTCGCTCTTTAAATTACGCTGAGTTTTAAGTATGTGCATAAGCCATTAAGGGCTGCCAACGAGAATTACACTGCTTCGAATTGCAGTTAATGTGAACGCATAAAGTTGTGAAGTGCTAAGTGTTTTCGCAATGGCTAAAAAAATACCCTTTAATGTGGTGTTTGCATCAGGTAAACAAACCCAACCAACATCAATAATAGATTTGTTTGCTAGACTCTTTTTAATGATTTTTATTTGAATTTTTGTTTTTGTTAATTCTGTTTTAGTTACTGTTATCGCTGTATAAGTTCGGGACGGAGCACTGCGCGCTTTTCGAGGTGCACTTGAGAAATCGATAAAAATACGCATACGTCTTGTGTGACGCCCAATTAAACAACAGTTATTATTGTTAAAGTCAACTTGGTTGCATCTGTAAATTTATGATATCAAAGTTAAACCACTTTTCTCATACATCATAAGCAATATTCTAATATACATTTAATTTTTATTTTACTTGATTTATGTTTTTGTAAAAATTACCATATTAATAACAAATCTCTGCAGCAGATATATATATATCATTGTTATAATGACAGATTGCTGCTTGTCATTATAAGTCTAGCGTCTGTCTGCGTCGTTCTCTTTGTATATCTTATTTAATATGCAGCCAAAGAACTTTTTGGCAACGTGCCAAGCGCAGTGAATTAACAATTTGAATTGGTCTTTCGTTGCGCTTTGGTAATTTTCGAACTCGGGGCACTCCATTGTCATAGAACCTTCACCATTTCTCCTATAGTACTTGTTGTTGTTGTTTTTTTTAAGACGAATTCCGTTTCTGCCGTCTGTATTTGAGCTTGGTCAACAGCGAACTCATGGGTCCAATTATAGTTAGCAAGTAGACAAGCACTGTGGTCAACATCATGGCCGGAATGAATTGATTATCCACGAATTTCGTAAAGAACTTTGAATAGTAGCCCAGGTAAATGGCGCTCATGCCCAGCGTAAATGTGACAAGTCCAAAGAGATTGTGACGAAAGCGCAGTTCAGAGGGCGGCATTACTTTCAATACCAATTTGGGCTGGAAAAAGTTGACGAGACCGCCAACAACGCTGGCGGCACAACCAAAGGCAGCAGCCACACCTGAAAGTGTCAAAACAAATTAGTTAAATTTACTGAAGCGTTTATAATTAATGCGCACACGCACCAAATGTTCCATGCCAGGTTTCAAAATGTACGTCCTTCTGGGAAAACTTGCCCAAGGCTCCTAGCAACACCATGGAGCCGCCAACAAGCTGCATTAGGCCATGATAACGCGACTTGCTCTTGTGTGAAATCCAACGTGTCAGAGGATTCACCTTGTAGTGTGACATCAATGCCTGGGCGATAAGAACATGAAACTAGAAAAGAAAAAGAAAATCAAAAGTATAAATGTTAAGGTGATCAAAATCAAAGATAAGCAGTCGCTTGTTATTTATGTTTTAGTTTAGGTTAACAGTTATAAAACGATAACGATTAAGTAACTATTTTTAACCAGCTATCAACGAAACCATTAAGTTTTGAATATATATATAATTAACCTTTGACCATTCAAATAAAATAACTTGTTACTTACACCAATGCCAGTCATGAACATGTGCATAGCCGTATCCTGAAAATCCAGACTTCGCGCAAGTACAAAGAAGAAAGCAGCGACTAGAAAGATCAACATATGATTTATGCTGTTCAGAATGCTCTGTATTTGCAGCCAGGCAGATGGGCCTGTAGCTGTGTTTGTGTCGTTCGGCATCTTTTGAGCTTCTTCAATGACTAATACAACTAATAATTATAAATTCGCTGCGCTTCGTTGTGCGACAGTTTCGAAACACGACTAAACTGATTCTACGTCTTCAGCGGTGTTTTAAAGCAGAATATACGTGTAAAGAGATAAAGAGCGTCACCGGTTGGCGCCACGTAATCGTTAAGTGTGTGTGTGTGTGAGATATGTTGGTGTTTTGTTTTTGTTTTCGCTGCTGCTTCATTGAACATCTGATGGCACTTAACATTTGTTTATGTGAACTGCACTGCTTACCAACACTGACAATGTTATTAACCAGCTGTTATTGTTGTTGTTGTTGCTTCTTACAGATGAGGACACCAGCTTTCCGGCTAGCGAGCTTAACACCCATGGACCTACGGTGCATGGCTGGCGCAGTGCCGTTGACAGCGGATTAAGCACACACGACATTATTTTGCGATTCCAGCAACCGGCGAAAATCTATCGCATCCAACTTCTGGCCCACCAGTATCTTATACGTAAGTTTGTTACTTCCAGCTTAGAACTATTATTAAAGCTTTAAAGCTTTGTTTGTAGCCGAAAAGGTCGAGCTATGGCTGCACTACTCGCCAAAGTCAATGCCCAGCACACCGTCCTCCCAGTACTTTGATTTCCTGGGATTTGTCGCTCTCGCCGACAATGCGAGCACCAATCACAAATCCCGCGAGCTCCAGAGCGTAACGGTTAATCCTCGGCGTGGTACGCATCTGAAGCTACGACTAATTGGCGCCCATTGTAATGAGTACAACAACAATGGGAGAGAACAGATTGCTCTAATGGCAGTTAATGTGCTCGGCGAGGATCTGGAGATCGCTGTCATTAACAATGGCGAGGAGCAACTGGCAACCAGCGAGACAACACCGCCGATAGACACAGCCACTGGTGAACTGGCTCTTGCCTCCATATGTGACGACCTTCTATTCTCAATGTACGTCGAAGAGTCAATTGTACAGAACATCCGAGATCTGGAACAACGCAAGCTGCAGGCAGTTAGCTCCGAACGTTTCGAGTATGCCCGCAAGCTTAAGCTCTGCATGACGGCGCTCCGAACAGCAGGCGAACGTTTGGGTCGATATGCGTTGGCCAAGCGGCAGGCAGTCCAGCAGGAGGATTTCAGTGCGGCTAAGCTACGCAAGGAGCAAATCGAAATGTATCGTGCATGCGTCCTAAAGCAGCTGCAAGTGCATCAGCTGCTCGAAACCGAGGGCCCACTTAGCCAAAACGATCAGAGCTGTGAGATTTATGCGGGTGGTAAACCTAATCTGCCACTCGCGCCCAGTCTACAGGATGTGGCACATGCTCTGGCCGAGGCGGTTGACAGTCCAAAGAGTACACTGGTTACTCAGGTTGAGAAACCGACCGTAGAGACGGCCACCACGGAAAGTGTCGCAACAATTGTAGCATCGGCTGCTGCACTGCATCTACATGCCAAATCGCACGATGAGTTGCCCCAATCCCCACGGCTACCAATGGCATCGCGTCACAGCTCGCCCATGTCCAGCAGACAGGGCTCACTGAGACGCCGTAATAAAAGTGCACCACGCAACTCCTATGAAGATTACGAGGAGCGAGCCATACCCGCATTAAGACAGTGAGTTTTGCAGTTTGTGCTTGTATTAGTTAGCAATGGTATGCATTTTGCATGATGCCGCATGATGAAGTTAGACAGCGATTAATGACAATCATAACAAACAATACACAACGATCACAAAACGTTATCGATAGTTTTTTTAAGAAGCGCCATAAACACTAACCGTAAACTGTCGTCGATGTTTTTGATGTCTTTTTGTTTCGTTTCATTTCTCTTTATATGTATATCGCGTGTAAACGTTGTCAATTCCGTTGTTAACCACTCGAAAAACTGTTTAGCTCAAATACTAATGAATTTTTAAGGGAGTGCCAGGGCAATGCACTGCTCGAAGCGGATCCAAATCGCAGCCGTTCGCGCCTCAATGATCGCGAGCGTCGCCAGGCAGCGCTGCCCATATTGGTCTTTGGCGGTGAAATGGTAAGTTATCACTTTTTACGTATACAGAACTTTAACTGATCTTATGTGCCTGCAGGTTGAGCAATTTTACTCACGACAGTTTCAGGATCGCGAGGATGGCTTAATGCGTCTGCGCAACTTTCTCAAGGAGCAGGAAAGTGCAACAGAGCCCAGCAATGAGCATGCGGCCAGCCCAAATAAAGTCGCACGCAGCGCTGCTCTGCTTCTGCATCGTGCCGTACGAGATGCCGTGTACTCTGTGTTTAGTCAGGCCACCGAGGCGGTGCGCGTTCTATTCCTTGAGTATGTGCCGGGACGTGTGTCGCCCAGCGAAGTGGCCCGTTGTGTGGATCGCCTGCTGCCCGAGCTGCTGGCCAAATCGGGCGATCCTTCGGCTCGTTTGCATACGCTTGCACAGCACACGATACTCAGCATTGCCGCCTGTCCGCAGGTGGCGGAGCAGCATCTGGTCGCACCGGCACTATCCCGTAGCGTAGGCTCTGGAACGCATCAACGGCTGGCGATGAGCCGCTTGCAAATGCTGGAACAATTGGTGCATACGCAGGGCATCAGCGCGGATAAGCACAGTGGATTAACATGTCGCGCTCTCTCCGACTGCGGCTGCTCGGGCATTCATCATCCCGCGGAGCCTGTACGCAAAGTTGCCGAACGCATACTGCTGCTTGTGTACAAGGTGAATCCGCGTCTGGTGCGCAAACAACTTCCACCGGACGATGATATCACGCGACGCAACTTGTTATATCGCCAGCTGTTCACGGAGTTTGACAAGCTCGACTTGGAGCGCAAGCAAGAGCTGCTCGAAGCCAACAAATACGCCGATGTTGCACATAGTTCGTGCAGTAATGGCACGGATTTCCTACAGCCCACAACCAGCACAGATGCAAGGAGAAAGAGTGTTGTTCCACTGGTCACCGGTCCGGACAATGGCTTTGTTAGTTGCAATGGAAAACAGCAGTACAATGAGCAGCTAAAGCGCTCCATGCTCTCGGAATCGAACTCGCGCAAGGGATCTGCATCCAACTCCGAGTCCACCGAGGATTCAACACCTAAAATGTAAAGCTTGTTACCTTATTCTGGCCCAATTTTAATTCTAATTTGTTTTTATAGCAATTGTCCGTTCTGCGGTTGGTGTTGTGCTGGTGGAGATGCCAGTCAATTGGATCGACATTATTGGAAGATGTGTCCATTTCTCACCAAGTGCCCACAGTGTAGCCAGGTACTCGAGGTAGCCGCCCTCAACTATCATTTGACGAGTGAGTTGAATTTTGATTAATATTTAGTGAAAAAAAAAATTAATTTTTGGTCATTTGCTTAGCGGAATGTGATGCCAAGGACAGCTATGTCATGTGCACCCGCTGTACGGAGTCGGTGCATAAGCAACTGTACGAACTGCATCAAATGGAGGACTTTTGTCGTGGTATATCTGTTAACTACTATCCCAATAGCAAAGTATTGATATAAATTTCATTAAACAGAACTCAAAACGGGCGCTGCTCGCTGTCCACTGTGCCACGATGATGTGCATCTGCCCTTGGATGGTGGCTGGAAGCTGCATCTCTTGGGTGCCGGCGGCTGTCCAGGCAATATACGTAAACGGAACTTAAAGAAATCAAGCTAAAAGAAAACCAAATACTTAAGTAGAAACCTGCCTAGTGTCACCAAATAATCAAATACTATTCATCGTACTGTATAAGTGGAACCTAACTACAGAGAGGCCGTCTTAGCGTCATTTAAAGCAATTTTTGTTACACTCACACACAAACACATTCCTTTTGTTAAACAATTAGGTTAATATAATTTATGAATTCAATTTTGTTACACTATATACGAGTACATATAAATATGTTTTTGTACGCAATGTGATTTGTTAACTATACATAACACGAATTTCCGAACGTCCTTAAACTATAAAGCCCATCAACAATATGTTTCAAAAGAAATTTTACTTAAACCGCTCATTATTCGATATATTACTTGACTCTTTGTTGTTTTCGATTACCGATGACTGTCTCAGTTGATATGGCAACGCTGTTTTTTTTAGTGCCAACATTGTTCACAACTATTTATTGTGATTAAACACGCAAGAATGCTTAGGTAACACATGAATCGCATTCAACTCAAACTAATGTAGTGCGTTAAGAAAAAAAAACACACACACCTACCCAAAGATACCATCTCTGAAAAAAAAGTTGAATGCGTCAAAGTGTGTTGCAAAACAACCCCCAAATGCAGCCCAGCTGAGTGTATCGGTGTTGTGTGTGCGTCAGTATATCAGTGCGTGCGTGTATGCACGGCTGTGTGTGTGAATGTGTGTGTGTGGCTGAAGCGTGAAAAATACAGCCGGCAAAGTAATTTTTGCATTATAACATAACAGCGAGCTGTGCCACGCTTCAAAGTTTCGCCATCTAGTACGTGTAGTCTGTAGTAGGAGCCAACTCATGCACATATCAAATTAAAGTTAATTACGCGCTGTGCATTGGCAATTAACGTAAAACGCTGCTCTCAATTGTCACAACAACAAGTCGAGTGTACTTTTTCCCCGCTTTGATAACATTATATTATATGAACACACATATGTATATGTGCATACATATACTGAGAGGCTGTACAGTACAATAATTAACGGAGCACGTGCGTAAAACACGCCACACCACAGCACAACAACAAAAACTAAAAGAAGGAAGATGCAACGCTTACGGCAGTTGTTGGATTACAAATACCTGAGAAGGGAGCAAATCAATGGCTTTGACAACTACAAGGTAAGCGAATGTTGTTGTGCATATTAAACTGTTATATCCATAAATAAAACACACACACACACACATACTACCTCACTCTCTATCCGTCTCTGTCATACAGTATAGTGCAATAGATACGTCGCCGCTCAGCCAATATGTAATGCATCCGTTTTGGAATTGGCTGGTCAAGGTGAGGGTTTTTTTTTTATATTTTTGTCGTAGAAAATCAATAATTATAATAATAATAATTGGACTTCAGTTCTTCCCGCGCTGGTTTGCGCCCAATCTGATGACATTTTTGGGCTTCCTGTTTAGTGTAATGAATCTGGTGTTTCTCTCCTACTACGATTGGAATTTCGACGCTAGTTCGGGTGCGAAGGACACAACGCCCATACCCAAATGGGTTTGGCTATGCTGTGCTATAAATATATTCGTTGCATATACGCTGGACGGCATCGATGGCAAGCAGGCGCGTCGCATTGGACTCTCAGGACCGTTGGGTGAACTGTTTGATCATGGTTTGGACTCGTATACGGCCATGCTGATACCGACATGCCTGTACAGCATATTTGGACGTAGCCAAGTGTACTCTGTGCGGCCGATGCGCATGTATTATGTCTGCTTAACGGTATATTTCAATTTCTTTGTCTCACACTGGGAGAAATACAATACGGGCGTATTGTATTTACCCTGGGGCTATGATCTCAGCATGTGGGGCAGCACTGTCATGTACATGGTTACCTGGTGGCTGGGCTTTGAACGTTGGAAGTTCGAATTGCCACTCGGCCGCTTCGGTACCCTGCCGTTAGGCAATGTAATGGAGGCAGTGCTGCACATCAGTGCAATGGCCAATCTACCTCTAGTTGTTATCAATGTCTACAAGTGAGTGCTCACATTCAGTTTAATCTAACAAATAACTATTAATATCTGATTATTAACTAGTTCATATACTCAACGAACTGGCCGTTTGTTATCGCTTAAGGAGGCCATACGTCCAATGTGGCCCTTTGTTGCTTATTTTGTGCTGCTTCTTGTCTGGCCGTTATTATCGCCCAATGATATTATGGAAAGGGATCCGCGCGCCATGTTCATGTTAAGCGGCACTATCTTCTCCAACGTCAGCGTAAGTTCTTTATAATCTGATATATTCATACATATTCACTTTGTCGGGGGAAACTTTTTTCAACTTATTTTCAGCGAGCTTAGTTTTTTATAGTTTGTTTTGTTTATTTGTTTATATTTGTGGCGTTATCACGCGTCATTAACGAGCTTACACTCAACTACTCCCACACTCATTCATGTGTATGTATATAGCCCCAATTGCTATCAGCCGATTGGCTGTGAATCACTTTAGATATGAGGTATGGCGTGTTTTGTTAGTCACTCATGTGAAAAGTTATTTCTAAACTAGCAATAAAAAACACGTGCTATTAATACATCAGAAAAGTCTTCAATCATTTTGACATCACTCATTTGATTCGATTTATTCAAACACATATCAAAAAGTCACAAAAAAACACAAATTCTTAAACAATGCCACCTTTTTGCTGTGGCGGTCGACGCTGTGCCGCCGATTTAAACCTGATACCGGATGGCGACTTATCTGCGGCCGACAAAAAGGCTAAGTCGAAGTCTGGATTAAATGCAACAGACTCTGAGCGTCCTTTAACGCTCAAGTTTTATGCGCGGCACGATTGGCCGTATTTCAATTGCACCGATGAAGATATACGACGCATGCAGGGCAAGCTTGATACAGATCTAGCCACGGGCACTAAAGATGCTGAGAACGTTGATGTTGATGGAGCGCCTAAGAAATATGTGCCAAAGCATGCCACAGCGCAGCCAATGACAACGAATCAAGTTTATGGCTGGTATCAGCATCGTGCCTATCGCTACTTGAAAAAGGATCGCGGCGTCTTTGTGTTTCCACGCGAGGGTGATGCACTGATTAAAGTAATACTGGCCTCCAAATGGAGGGGTCGTTAAATGTGATTTTCAGAGAGGTAGCAGCTATGGAAAGAATTTCATACCATTGTGCCGAATACAAAAAATATTTGAATTCTATCCAAAAACACTAAAACTAAAATATAAAGTTTAAATTTGAAAATATGTTGCAGAAATACACGTAAAGGTAAAAAGTCAAGAAAACCCGATTACACGATACCCTGATCCCTATACTTTACGTGTACACTCAGTGCTTGAAAATATGTGTGTGTGTGTGTGTATGTATGTGTGTGTGTGTGTGTGTATATATATGTCTGTATGTATGTGTGTGTATATGTCTGTATGTATGTGTGTGTATATATGTCTGTATGTATGTGTGTGTATATATGTCTGTATATATGTGTGTGTATATATGTCTGTATGTATATGTGTGTATTTCTGAGTTTGTGTGTGTGATACAATTTCTTAGAAAGGAAAACCTAGCAAAGCCCCATACCACTTAAAGCTAGAACCAGTTGGGAATTCTAAGGCAGGACGGTCAAAAATATTGGCTTCTATTAACGATGTGTGCTATATATTGTAAAAAAGACATCCTACACCCAATACTTAACGCGTACAGTCAGTGCTTGCAAGTATGCGAGTATGTGTGTGTGTGTGCGTGTGTGTGAGAGCGCATATACTGCATACTTTACCTAATGTCCCATATCTCTGTTGTTTGTCAACCGATTTCAATCATAGATTATCATTATTTCATTTAATGTTTCAAACGCCATCTGAAAATTTTCCAAATTCAAGATTTTGTTGTTATCGATCTTGTGTGTGTATCGGAAACGGGAAGAATTATCGAAAATCTGAATCGTAAATCAAACTTGTACTGCCTAGGGACTAGGCGAGCTTAAGTTCCAAATCTGGAGTCTCTAGCTTTTATATTCCCTGAGATCGACTGACTCATACATACGGACGGACGGACATATCGACTCCGTTGTTGATGCTGATCAAGAATATATATACTATATGTGGTCAGAGATGCTTCCTTTTGCCTGTTACACAAAACCATTTTCCACTTGTTCCCCAATTTAAATGGGATCAGGGTATAAAAAGAATTCGTAATTTAGAAAAAAATTATTAAGAAATCTTTATGTATCTATTAACCAAAAACTCTGATTAAAGGCTCCGATGACGTTTTTGTGAATTCAAAATATTTCGATACGCATATTTATAAATATATTTATAATAAAAAATATATTTATGAATTTTTAATACCCCAATAATATAATATAAACAATTGTATTAACTTTTTTTTACTTTCCATAACTTTTTTGCAGTGTCGTTTGATTGTGTCCCAAATGTCATCAACACGCTGCGAGGCTTGGCACTGGCAGACGCCAATGTTCGCAGTGTCCATGCTGCTGGGCTTGTGGCTGCCAGTGTTGGAAAGACCGTTGCTCTACATGCTGCTGATTGTGACGACGTTTACGCACTGGCATTATGGCGCCAGTGTTGTGAATCAGATGTGCGAGCACTTTAATCGGGTTTGCTTTACCGTGCACAAACGTGTGACAGTGTTGGATATAAAGCCGCAGGCGAAGCTGCAGGAGCGTAAGGAGGATCCGAAGACATTGCATAAGGAGGATTAGGCAGGGATTGCATAATCAGTTTAGTTCTTTGAAAATCTTGATTTGTACATCTTTGAGATTATGCGAATGAATTTGTTTTAGTTAGCGCTTAACAACAAATTGCTCAGGTTCACCCAAGGATCAGTATATCCTTATTCCGCTTTTAGATAAAACACATCATACTCCATTGGATGGCTACTCTTAAATTAATTGTGAATTAGTCGAATTTTATTTTTATTATCCATGACAAGTTTTGACTTCTGCTTAGTGATCCATCCAGGCAAATATCTAAATTATATTCATTATCAAATTCTTTTTTAGATCTTACAAAATTCTTAAAAGACTTAAATAAGCCCAAAAAAAAGAGATGAAAAATTACGCTCGCTTCCTTCTATTCTATAATCGTTTTAATTATAGTCAGTGTATATTAATGTTCATGTGTCGTGTAGTTTTTTTTTTTTATTATTTCAAAGCTAAATATGTTATTATACTAGCAAACTGTCAATGTGCTTAATTTATTTGTATTTTCAATTTGTTCTAGTTAAAAAAAAAAAAAAACAACTTCACATGTTTTGAACTAGGAAAACCGACAAGACCTCTAATTATTTAAATGCGTATACTATGTAATTATTATTTTTAACTCTTAATGCAACACATTTATTACGTTTACTACCTCTTATTATTATTAATATTCATATTATCATGTGCTTATGTTTAACTGTAAATGTCGCTTCCCCTTTTTCCTTAAAAAATATATATATATTGTGCAAAATACAACACAACAACTTTTAAGTAATAAATTTGATTTATAAAAACTCAAATCATTATTGGACTTGACTGTTTTAAATTGATTTTTGAGTCAGATATTCCAAAACACAAATCGTGAAGATGCCTAGGATCTGCCTACTAGACGATACCCTTAACCCTATACTCTACCCGTTCAGTCAGTGCTTGCAACTTAGTTTGTGTGTGTGCTGTTTACTTGACTTAACTTAAATTTTCCATATCTTAAATAAACGATTTCAATAAAAATTTCACAGATTTTCATTATTTTGTCTGTTTTCAACGCAAAACTTTCCAAACTTACGATTTTCTTGATAACGATCACGTGCGTTTATCGGAAACCGGAAAAGTTATCGAAAATGTTGTTCTACCTAAGGTTTAGGAAGCTTATGTTTCATATCATACGCGATAATACAGACAGACGCAAATATATCGACTCGGCTGTTGCTGCCGATCAAGGATATATAAACTTTATGGGGTCGGATATGCTTCCTTCTGTCTCTTACATACTCTTGCAAAAACCTTCATACCCTTTTTCATTGGTTCAGGGTATATAAAGTTTGTATGTGGTAAAATTAAAGTGAGATACAATATAAAACTTGAAGTCTAACTTGTTAATGTTAATTTAATTTTACTAATATATATAATATTTATCGAATGTTTATCGAATGTATTCGGTATTGTAGTTAATTAAACATAATTCAATTTCAAATCAAGTTCCCAAATGTTAAGGATTATTAAATGAATCGGTTTAAAATCAAAGTGCGTAAGTATTTCGTTCATTAGCAAAATGATTATCACCAAATCGTATTGATATTTATCAAGAATATTTAGATTCGTGGATACTACAAACAAATTGATTCTATTTTTATGCACAAACAAAACTTACATCTAATAGAGTCTACACGATTGTCAACAGGTTTGCACAGCTGTCAACAATGCATTGATCAATTTTCGAGTACGTGTTTAAGCGATTAGCTAGCTGAAAAAGCTTCCTCATTGCCTAATTGTGTGTGAAAATCTAATTCACGTACCACTGTGCGAGAGAACATTAAGAAACGCTGCGCCGCAATAAATATCACTAATAACAGAGCACAACGACAACAACAACAACAGCACAACGCAGCAGGAGCAGCGCGGGTGGGAGAGCGGGCGCCGTGCGATGTACGCAAGTCACGCATACCAAATGGGCACGACAACAATAACAAAGCAACACAAGGAACTACAACAACAACAACATAAAAGAAGCAGCGTTTCAAACCAGAACAAGAATCAAAAGAAAGCAACAAAGCAGCGCGACGTCAACAGCGGCAGCAGAATATGAAAGTTGCGCATGCGTCGACGTCGACGTCGATGTTAAAGCTTGCGAGGCTCGCTTTAAATCAGTTGCGAGGCAGAAGTGCGAGCGTTAAGAACATAGAACGAATTGAGCGGCTGTTAATATAAACATTTTTCTTTGACAACAGTAGAAGATGCTTTCGCAGACTTTCACGCTGCTGCTGCTGCTGTTAGCGTCAGCGTCTGCAGCGTCCTATTTGCGTGAGAGCACAACGGCAACGTTGCCAAAAACCAGTCAAAGTGAGAATCCGAATCCGAATCCAAATCCAACAACGACAGCCATTAAGGAGGAACATTTTCCGGCCGTGGCGCCAGCTCAGGCAGCGGAAGCTGCTTTAATTGAGACACAGCAACCGGTTGGACTAAAGCCACCTGCCATGAGTGGAGAGGATTGGGGTCAGCGTCGTCGTGTGGTAACCTATGATCAACGCCAGGAGGGACAGTACAACATACGTGCGGATCTGGAGAAATTTATGATTGTACTAATACCACCCGGACCGCAAGAGGGTCTCAATCTGTTGGAACTGTTCACTAAACCCTATTTGCGTAGCGCCACCAAAAGCAGCAGCAGCAGCAACAACAGTAACAAGCGTAAGCATGCTCAGGCATCGGCTCTGAAATCCTTTTATCAGCGGCAGCAGCAACAACTACAACAACAGCAACAACTTCAACAACAACAGCAGCAGCAACAACAACAACAAGAACAGATATCTCAATCGGGTCTGCCAGATTTTATTGAGGGACGGACACCATACCATGTGGACATCTCGTCGGCCAGCGAGGATTTGCAGTTGCAGCCACGTTTGCATCGCCAGCAGGTGGATGTGTTGCCGCCACAGCTGATACCAATGCCGCAGCTAATCAAGCCCTATCATCTGGAGGCAGAACCAGAGCTAATCCAGGCACTGCCTCCGGTTGCAGCCGGAGCTGCCGGTAGCAGCAGCAATGCCGGCAGCAGCAGCACCAGCCACTCCTCCATAGCTAACAATCTGCTGGAGAGTTTCAATCAGGCTGCATCCCAATATTATCGCAATTCTCGTGCGTTGCGTGGTGATAGCTTCTTGGACACCAATCGCCTGGCATCTGACACCTCGCTGGCCAGTTCCAATGGACGTTCCATCAGTGTGCCACTCTACCGCAGCGATGTGGCCCAACCCAGCAACATTCTCTATCCGCCCATCGATGTGCCCGGCTACATTGTGAATGCGGAGGCACAAGCTCGCAACTGGCAGCTGGACGATGAGCCCACACCCATTTTAATGCCCAAGCATCTGGTCGAGGCGGATGTGCTTAGCTTTGAGCTGCTTGGCGATGGTCTTGCCGACTCCAAGACGCTGCTGCGTGATGGTTTGGCTCGTTGTGCTCCGGGGCAGCGGCGTGATAGCTATGGCGCCTGTCGCCAGATCGAAGGCTACTGAGACTGACTCACCTATATACTTATGCAGCGAGTATCTTAAGGTTACAATACAAACAATAATATAAATGCTATTTTTTGCAAAGCATTCGATTTAATACTTAAACTTAAACTTAAACACACACACAATAAACAAATCTTGAGTAATTTGAATTAAGCGCCAAGCTTTTGCATATTAATGGGAAAATTTCACAGACCAATCAGAATGACACAATAATAATGGGCAATGCTCAGCGGAAGTCAGAGCGAGATGAACTGTCTGTGTGTGTGTGTGTGTAACGGTAATGATGCGCTGAAGGATAAACCAAGTTTAAAATGGCAGGAGGACGATGGGGGGGGTGAGGGGGGGGGGGGCGATTGCAATTACTTTAACTAAGGCCAGTCAACCATAATTTAGCTGCGTTGCAATTTTCAATTGCCAAACCAGTTTTATATTCAATACACACAAAAAAAGAGAAAAAAAAATTGCTTAAATGCAATTTCAAGTTTCTGATAGTAATAATAACAGCAGCAGCTGCAGCAGCAGCAGCAGGTACATCTTCCTGTGGGACTACTAAACGCATTCTAAGCAAACCACTAGCCTTGGTCATTGACCCTGGCCAACGTTTGTTGAACAACCCAAACAAACTGAACACCTGAATACACACACACACACACACACACAAATGATGCGCCGTTAATACTTACAGTAACCAACAAACTTAAAAATATCAAGTTCGAGAGTATTACAAGCCCAGTAATAAATAATAAGAACGTCTCTCTCCCTCTCTCTCTCTGTCCGACACAATGACTTACGATTTGTTTCCCATGCTGAATTTGGGTTATTGGGCTAAGCAACTTTGCACAATTAATTATAAACAATTGTGAGTTGTTTGTTCAACACATTTCTAGCTTATAAGTTTTTTAAAGTGATTAGAGACATTTTTGTAAACTTCTATCTGTTCAGAAGCTTTATGTTAAAAACAGCTTATTCTCATTGAATCGATTTCATATTGTAGATACTCACACAAGCTCTTGAAACATATTACGTACTACATATATGATACCAAAAGATGATGATGGAAAAAAACACATACATTAGAACTTAACTAATAAGATCAAATTCCTTCATGACTTACTTGAATTTTTGTGAATCGCGTAGAAGGGCGATTTTCATGTATTAAGTAAAATTACTATTTTTTTGTGCATATTTTTATTGTTTCAACCCATACTCAGCCCATACACACACACATGTTCACACATATATCACCAAATGTAGCAATAAATAAAAATAAAGGGTAATAAAATAAACTTTTAGTTAGAATAATTATATCAACTTTAACAAAAATATTTTTGGGTAATGATTTAGAAGTATATATTTTTAAATTGCTGTTCTATAAACCTTTTTCTTTTTTTTTTTGCTCTTCGCTTTGGGGTAAAATCAACTTACACAAAAATAGTTTGGGGTAATGATTAAAAAAGTTCCCCGACCGTTGTATTAAAGCAATATAAAATGTAGTTTTGCTAACAATTTCATATAATGTAGTTTTGCTAACAATTTCATATAATGTGATAATGATTTATGACACAAATTTAAGTTCACGTGCCAACTCAAGATTAACTTTCTCACCCAACTGCACATAGCTCATGTGCATTGATTCGTTCTAAGTTGCGGTCAATGGCAGCTCTATTGGGTCTGGACTGTGGATGGGTTTCGCATTTGCACAGCACAATGCGGAAGTCTTTTGGTCATTGAACTAAACTTCTATATAAATCGGGTTTTTATGTTATGGCAAAAAGGCTCATCTTGTTTTGAGGTCCACAACTGCAGCTCATTCATCGCGCGCTGTCCGACAGCAACGGTCCTGTGTAGGAAGCGAAGCGCGAAACTTTTAACTACGAAGATGTGCAAATTTACAAATCGTTTGTTTGTCTTTCTGCTGCTGCAATTTGTTGGTTTGGCCATGCCAAAGCCGTTGAGCCAAAGGCGCAGTGCGAGCGATGATGATTATGGGGACTATGGCTATCAGTTGGAGGAGGAGCATTACGATCAGCGGCAGAAGGGCGAGGAGAATCTAAATTTACGACTTGATGGTTTCTTAATAGCTTTGCCAGCACGTAATGATTTGTCCTGGATGGAACTGCTAGCCGAGGATTTGCTCAGTAAGTGATTAAAACAGACATGAGAAGAGCTGTATGTGTATGAAGAATAGTACATCTTTGCCCTACTTTAGGTACTCTGCCAAAAAAGACGGCTGCAATGGAATCGGGTCAAGTTTATCAGACGCAGGCTGAAAATAATGCTACAGATGCGACAGGAAGCCGATTTATAAGTATACCAGCACCAAAAAAGGAGATCGAGAGTCGACAACATACCAATGATGAAGTGCCCAACTCCAATCGGTATATAATAATAAACAAAACATTAACTTAATAAATAATTTATTTATACTTAAAAGCACCAGAGCACACTTGCTACAGCTGCTACAAATGTTTCGACGCTCGCATGCCTAACTCCACAAATGACTAAATTCACAATACATTTCATACACATATGTTTAGGATTAGCAGCTCTAGCAGCAGATATCGATAGCTATTTGTAATAATCGATAGTATATCTAGAATAAGCCACTGAAAATATGTATAATAAAAATATGTCCTGAACAAACGTTTTAGTTGTTATATTATATTTAAATCAACGAAGCCAAGAAATTGTTTTATTTTATGGTGGCTTTTACTTAGCCATTGCGATCAAATATTGCGCTTAACAGGGCTAGCAATCGATAGTTCGTTGTTGACTGGAATTTCTTTAACTTAATCCAGTCAAACATAATTTATCTGCGTTGCAATTTTCAATTGCCATACCACTTTTATATTCAATACACACTACAAACAAGTAAGAAGGCTCTAGACGAGCAATCCCGACTAGATGACACCCTGAACCAAATATTTAAAGCGTACAGTCAGTGCTTGAAAGTATATGTGTGTGTGTGTGTGTGTGTGTACGCGAATACTGCATACTCAACTTCAATGTTCCATATCTCCGGTGTTTCTCAACCGATTTTAACAAAAATTTCACAGACTTTCATTATTTTGATTAATATTTTAAATGCCATCTCAAAGATTTCAAAATTAAAGATTTAATTGTTATCGATCCCATGTGTGTATCGGAAACGGGAAAAGTTATTGAAAATCGAAAACAAACTTGTACTGCCTAGGGACTAGGCGAGCGTAACTTCCAAATCTGTGTTTCTAGCTCTTATAGTCTCTGAGATCGACGCGTTTAGACATACGGACGGACGGACATTTTTTTATACCCTGATCCCATTAAAAATGGGAAAAATGGTATAATGGTTTTGTGCAAAAGTATGTAACAGGCAGAAGGAAGCATCTCCGACCCCATAAAGTATATATATTCTTGATCAGCATCAACAGTCGAGTTCAGAGTATAAAAAATATCAAGTTCGAGAGTATTACAAGCCCAGTGCCTCTCTCTCTCTTTCTCTCTCTGTCTCTCTCTCTCTCGTTCTCGCTCTCTGTCAGACACAATGGGTAATTGGGCTTAGCAACTTTGCACAATTAATTATAAACAAGTTTAAGTTTTTTGTTCAACAGATTTCTAGCTAATAAGTTTTTTAAAGTTATTGACAACTAAGTTTTCTAAACTTCAAAGATCATATCTCTTGGGCATTTTGATTTTGAGAACCTAGATGAATTTGTTTCGGGTTAGTTTTGTAACTTTTTTTGTCTATACAATTCCAGAAACTTTGCTTAAAACACAAAACTTACGGCTGCCGAGATAAAAGCCTCGTCAAATTATCTCCAGGTCATAAAAATATATATTTTATATATATGATACATATAATATATATTAAATATATATTAAGATGCAATTTGACAAAACTAATGATGCCGAAATGCCTGATTCCTAAAGTTTTCGAATCTTTAAGTTCGGTGTTCATGAATGTTTTACAGTGTTATTAATCCCATATAAAATGTTATTTTGCTAACAATTTCAAATTTTTTTTTTTTAGATTAACTTTCTCACCCAACTGCACATAGCTCATGTGCATTGATTCGTTCTAAGTTGCGGTCAATGGCAGCTCTATTGGGTCTGGATTGTGGATGTGTTTCTCATTTGCACAGCACAATGCGGAAGTCTTTTGGTCATTGAACTAAACTTCTATATAAATCGGGTTTTTATGTTATGGCAAAAAGGCTCATCTTGTTTTGAGGTCCACAACTGCAGCTCATTCATCGCGCGCTGTCCGACAGCAACGGTCCTGTGTAGGAAGCGAAGCGCGAAACTTTTAACTACGAAGATGTGCAAATTTACAAATCGTTTGTTTGTCTTTCTGCTGCTGCAATTTGTTGGTTTGGCCATGCCAAAGCCGTTGAGCCAAAGGCGCAGTGCGAGCGATGATGATTATGGGGACTATGGCTATCAGTTGGAGGAGGAGCATTACGATCAGCGGCAGAAGGGCGAGGAGAATCTAAATTTACGACTTGATGGTTTCTTAATAGCTTTGCCAGCACGTAATGATTTGTCCTGGATGGAACTGCTAGCCGAGGATTTGCTCAGTAAGTGATTAAAACAGACATGAGAAGAGCTGTATGTGTATGAAGAATAGTACATCTTTGCCCTACTTTAGGTACTCTGCCAAAAAAGACGGCTGCAATGGAATCGGGTCAAGTTTATCAGACGCAGGCTGAAAATAATGCTACAGATGCGACAGGAAGCCGATTTATAAGTATACCAGCACCAAAAAAGGAGATCGAGAGTCGACAACATACCAATGATGAAGTGCCCAACTCCAATCGGTATATAATAATAAACAAAACATTAACTTAATAAATAATTTATTTATACTTAAAAGCACCAGAGCACACTTGCTTCAGCTGCTACAAATGTTTCTACGCTCGCATGCCTAACTTAGGATTAGCAGCTCTAGCAGCAGATATCGATAGCTATTCGTAATAATCGATAGTATTATATCTAGTATCAAAAAGTATTTCAATGAGTATATACATGACAAAAACGATATAATCTAAAGACACGAAAATAATTACCCCTCTTTTTTTACAGTTAGTAAACGAGCTCTGTACAATAGCACCTATTTTCCCTCATACGATATTCGTATTTTCGTTCATTGCGTATCCATTTCTGTCTGCCGCCGTGTATGCATTTGTTTTTGTTTTGTGTATGGACTGCTCATGCTTGTCGTGTGCATGCATACGTATACTTCTCGGCCTGCCGCTATATTTGAATTTTTTTTTGTATTGTGTATTGACTGCTCATGCTGTGTCGTACATATGTATTCGGCACTGTCTGGTTGCTGAAAACCTCATATGTACATACATATGTATGTATTTTACCTAAAATGGTATAGCTGTACATATTCTTGATCAGCATCAACAGCTGCAATCAGACTTTGAAATTAGGTAAAGTATGCAGTATAGGCGCATTTACACACATACATACATATATACTTGCAAGCACTGACTGTACGCGCTAAGTATATAGCTTATGGTATCTTCTAGTCGACTAGAGCCTTCTTATTTGCTTTCGAACTCGGCTCGAGAATTGGTGGGACAATCGTTCATACATTAAGAAAATTTTGTTGTTGTTTTTGCGCACAGGCAAATTCAAAAATAGCAGCAGACCGAGAATATACGCAGTCCATACACAAAGCAAAAACGAATTCCAAATAGAAGCAGGCCGAGAAGTATAAGAAGAACACGAGCCAGTCTACAGGGCTCAGCAATTTTTTGTGAAGACCGTACGGTCTCTTGTTTCGAATCTATGTTCATTACATTATCGTTGCGCCACTAAAAAAAAATGTATCAAAGCAGTTGTAACTGAACCGGCAAAGCAAAAAGGTGTACAATTTAAGAAGTTGGAGATTGTGTACACTTATAATAAAAATATGTCCTAAAAAAACATTTTAGTTGTTATATAATATTTAAATCAACGAAGCCAAGAAGTTGTTTTATTTTATGCTGGCTCTAGAAGTTCAGTCCTTTATAAAGTGCGTTTTAAATTGTAGAATTAACACTGTTTAATTGCGTTGCCGGAGAATGTTGTAGTTAATGCAAATTAAGTGCAACTTGTTTAAAATCTACGCAGCCTGGCTGCGTATATGTAAAGGTGGCAAAGTAAATGACATTCTGCAAAAGTATTCTTTAAAACAAAATAAAATCAAATACATTTGAAAAACTATGCCATTGCGATAAAAATTTTGCGCTTACCAGGGCTAGCAATCAATAAATTCACAGAACTTCTATAATTTACAATTTACCAACACTGCTTGACTGAAACTACCGATTTCGATTTGTCGGCTTGTTTTAAATTAACCTGCATTGGGAATAGTAATAAATATTTAGTGGCTATATAAAAAGAATACAACATCAGAATGAATGATAAATTTTATTTTAAAATCACCTATCACGGAGCACCAGCTGGTGCAACTAAGAATGTCTATGTAGGAGAATCAGTACCATACGCTTGGAATTTCAAGCAACGTATTAAGGCGTACCCGTACCTGGATGGTGAGCTATCCGAGTCCAGGGTTTACTGGATTGGTAAGTAACATACGAATAAAAGTGCTGATAATGGCCAAATCAAAACACGAAATCAATTGAGTGCAGTCAATAATATTATGTAATAATAATAATTAATCATTGGGTATGTATGCCTTTATTTATTTGTCATTACTCTATTTAGATAGCGATGGTGATGAAATCGAAATCGTCCATGATATTGATTATGAAACTTTCGAGACAAATTGTGAGAGCATGCACCTGCATGTTGCATCGGCAGGCATCGAAAAGTCGGAAGCTAAAAACGAGACACCTCTCGCCGGTCTCGTCGTGCCAAATGTTGGTTTTCGCTACAAGTGTATTCAGTGCCCCAACTATGATCTATGCCAGAGCTGCGAGAAGGCACATAAGCATCCAGAGCATCTGATGGTGCGCATGCCCACCAACAATGGGCCAAGTGCTGTGGATGCCTGGCTAACTGGTCCGCGCCATGGTTCGCATCATCGTCGTTTCTGTGGTCAATGCCCATTCTCTGACTTGACTTCAAATGCTGCCGCTGGAAGCGCCAATGCAGCAGATGCTGAGGAACCCGTGGCTGCACCATGTAGCCCCAAGGAGCAGCAACCGAAGGTGGATGTAGCAGCCGCTGTTGAAGCTGCTACAGAATCTGCTGCTAATGCTGCAACAGCTGCTGCAACTGCCGCTGCAACTGCTGCTACTACTCCTAGCAGCACTCAAACAACACCAGTTATCAGCTTCGAGGACCTGGCACAGATGTTCCATCCCGAATATTTATATGCTGGCAATGATATCTTAAACGTTTTATCGAAATGTTTGCCAAAATGATTGAGGCAGCTGACTTTGGCTGTGCTAGTACATGGATGTCATCAGACGAGCACTGCAATCACTCAAACACCACATGTGGATACAGTGAGCACCTCGACATCAACAACTGCTGTTGCCACCAACATGTCTAACTCCATACATAACTATAATCACAATACATTTCATACACATATGTGTTATTACAAATAAGCTGTATTTTTAATGGGCTTAAAACTTAATAAAATTTAATACATTTAAAAACTACGCCATTGCCATTTAATTTTCCGCTTTTCGCAGGGCTAGCAATCGATAAGTGTAAAGAGCTGCTATAATTTACAATTTACCAACACTGCTTGGCAGCCCTGAAACTATCGATTTTGATTAATCGGTTAACTTAAGACCAGCTTGGCATAACTATGTATAAATTTTTACAAATCATTCACAAGCAATTCGCTGTTCCGAGAGTGATTTAGCAATATTTTCGTGCGCAAAGAATATTCAAGAACCTTCGTGTCTGTCTTACCACGACTGTCCACGACAGACACAATCTGTATAAAAGCCGAAGCTGCACCATATATCGCTTGTATACACACAGAACAAGTACGACGCAATAGACGACGTTGACAAAACACACAACACAACTTGTGCAATTAATAAAACATTTTTGTTAAAATAAACTATCTTTGTAATAGTAAGAGATTGCCTAAAATATTTACTTACAATATAAAGAAAATATAACATCAATATGCCTGAGAAATTGTTGAAAATCACCTATCATGGAGCACCAGCTGGTGCAACTAAGAAGCTAAATGCATATTTACGAATGCCATCAAAATCGTTGATGGTATTGCGTCGTGAAATTGAGATGTACCTGTTCCAGGAACGTCAGCTACCCGAGTCCCAAATCAGGACATACTGGATTGGTAAGTAAACAAACAAAAAAAAGTGCTGATGATATAATGGTGAAATCAAAACACGAAATCAATTGAGTGCATTTGGTACATAGGCGCGCCTGTGTATTCTTATACCTGCATGTGTGTGTGTGGGTGCACCAATACACAGATGTGATAATGTATACAAAATGGAAGAAGCGCAAAGTACACTTTCAAACTCCTCAAATTATTAACATATACTACATATGTATATCGGCTTTTTTTTTGCCCACTCTGATTCACTATTGCGTATCAGTATCAATATAATTGATAGCAAAAATAAATGGCAAAAAAGAAAATCCACCCAAAATGCATGATTCACTCGTCTAGAACTAATCATGTTTGTATGTATGTTTCTGATAATGTAAAAACCTCAATATTATATACATTTTCACTGAATTTGGTGTACCTGTTAGCAACTTTTAATAAATACAACTAACCAGTTCAGTTCATATATCAGAAAAAACTGGCTCTTTTTGTTTGGTATATTGCAACATACAGCAAACATTTGGGCGAAAAAAAAAAATGATTTCACAAGCAATTCGAGTTTTATTTATTTGTCATTACTCTATTTAGATACCGATGGTGATGAAATCGAAATCGTCAGTCAAAATGACTATGAAATTTTCTTGGACAAGTGTGAGAGCAACATGCACCTGCAAATTGCATCGGCTGGCATCGAGAAGTCAGAAGCCGCCGGTCTCGTCGAAGATGATCCAGCCAATTTCATTATTCACGATGGAGTTGAATGCGATTCTTGTAATGCAGTGCCAATTGTTGGTTTTCGCTACAAGTGTATTCAGTGCCCCAACTATGATCTATGCCAGAGCTGCGAAAAGGCACATAAGCATCCAGAGCATCTGATGGTGCGCATGCCCACCAACAATGGGCCAAGTGTTGTGGATGCCTGGCTAAGTGGCCCAGGCCATAGTTCGCATCATCGTCGTTCAAGCCGTCGCTTCCGTGGTCAATGCCCATTCTCTGACTTGACTTCAAATGCTGCCGCTGGTAGCGCCAACGCATCGGCACAGACCATGCCAACCGCTCCGGAACAGCCCAGAGAGTGTCGTCGCGATCGTAGACATTCACGTCGTCATGGTGGCGGCGTACTCTCCCAGTTTGTCGAAATGATGATGAACTTGCCGGAGAGCAACACAACTCCTGCGGCGTCCCCAGCTGCAGCAAGCGCTCCAACTTCAGCACCGGCTTCCAAATCTCAAGAAGCTGAGGAAAAGAAGGAGAAGACAGAGGTACCAATTGTGGTGACCAATATGAGTGCTAATAAATCTGAAAAATCGAACGATAAGCCAGCAAAGGAACCTGTTGCTGTTGTTCAGGAGTCACCCGCTCCTACAGCAGATGCTGAGGAACCCGTGGCTGCACCACGTAGCCCCAAGGAGCAGCAACCGAAGGTGGATGTAGCAGCCGCTGTTGAAGCTGCTACAGCTGCTGCAGAATCTGCTGCTAATGCTGCAACTGCTGCTGCAACAGCCGCTGCAACTGCTGCTGCAACTGCCGCTGCAACTGCTGCTACTCCTTCTAGCAGCACTCCGACAACACCAGTTATCAGCTTGGAGAACCTGGCACAGATGGTCAATCCCGAATATATGCGTGCTGGCATTGAAATCTTGAACAATTTTAGCGAAATGTTTGCCAAAATGATTGATCCCAGCGAGGCAGCTGCCTTTGGCTGTGCAGATACATCGATGTCATCCCGTGGCTCCACAGCTTCCCAGAAATCTGAAGCTGGCGCAGAGTCAACAACATCAGTTTCATCAACAGCATCCGACTCGATTACCAAATCCGAGACAGCTGCAGCTCCAGAACCCCAAAGTGTTCCCGCTGCAACTCAAAATGATATGACAGAGCAACGAAGCCGATCAGAGAGTTTGGATCAGGATTGGCAAATGATTGACAACACTGCAACTCCAATTACAAATGTCTCTAGCTCGGATGCCTTGATTAACTTGAATACCACACCCAACCCAACCACAACAACAACAGATGCTTCACTTTCGCCAGCCAGTGACTATGTCCAGTTGGGCGAGATGCTACGCCAGCACGTTAACGGGGAACAGCAACGTGAACAGACGACCACGGCAATCACACAAACACCACAGGTAGATACAGTGAGCACCTCAACATCAACAGCAGCTGTGGCCACCAACAGTACCTCGACTTCGACAACAACAAATGCTACTCCAGCAGCAACAACAGCAACAGCAGAAGTTGAAGAGAGACGCCCAGTGCTCGTCTATCACCATGGTGAGTGACTAGCTCGAAGATTTAATTGATTTTTAAATTCAATGATTTATAATGTTTTATTGTTCACTTTGTTAGACGAACGCATTAACGCCGCCGTACACGCAATGATGGCAATGGGATTTAGCAATGAGGGCGCCTGGTTGACACAGTTGTTGGAGTCTGTGGAGGGCAATATACCAGCCGCATTGGATATAATGCACACATCGCAAAGTGGTCGCAACTGATCGTTATTGTCATATATTTATCGTATATTTAACTTTAATATCCACAACTTTATATATTAGTGTTAAATTGTTGTTTTATTCTTGGTGAACTGTTTCCATCTTACCACACTGAAGATTTGTATAGAATCTAAAACTTATGTATCCACAAATAATCAAAACTATATTAAACAATGGTATATCGTGTATGCATAAAACGAGACAAACAATAAAGCTTAAAATTATAATCAAATGAATATGAATATGAAATTGAATAACGACAACAGCCCAATTTAGGAGGAAAAATATATCTATATACGATTAAAAGCCGAATTGTTGCGCTATTAAAGTGACAATCTCGCGAGTAAATCGTCTGAATTCGTAATTAATTGTTGTGATTGTAACAATAAATGTAAATAACTTGAACAATCGGACATGATGGGCTTTCCATTGACGTCGAGCGAATCCCGTATTATAGCTGAACATCTGTGACACCATCAGTGTTGCAAAACTGCCGAGAGAGCAAAACCGATGCAAGAGTTGTAGCTTTTTATTGGTGTAAAAATAGAGTGGCAATCCGGTGAGAACGCTGGCAAGAAGCAGAACGCATCCAACGATACCTATGCATATATAATGCAACAACAAAAAATAAAGGGTATGTAAATAAGCTGCGTGCATTTTAGTGGAGAGTTCACGTGCACTCACCATAGAATCCGTGATTACTGCGAAAGTGTTTGACGGTCGCATTGGGATCTTCGCGTATGCGCTCCCGTTTCTGCAGTGTCTTAATAGCAACACCGCCAACACCAAGACCAAAGGCTAATAAACCAAGAGCACTGTGCAACAGATCCAATTTAAATATGCCCAGATACATTTCAAGGACACGACTGTGACGCACCAAAAGAGCCTCGCCCAGGCAAAATACAAACTGTCGGAAATGTGAAATTAAAGCTGTAAAATTCAATTTGTGTCGAGTTGTCAATTACTTACAGCCACAGTACAGTAGAAAGCATGTCCAGCCGTATGCACCATTTTTAAGGACACACACTTATGCACGATGGCAACAGTTATGCCAGCTAGCAAAATATGCGAAATAAGGGCACAAAAGCCAAAGTAAACAGTCGCCGAGGATACATCGAATGTACTTGAGGTGAATGTTGCATTACTTCCGCTATGTTCCACAATGGATTCCACATAATCTAACAGACTTGTACTCTCGCAAACATCGTGCAGACCCGACGAGCTGCATCCCTTCAGAACGTTCACAGCCATATTTAATGTTTCAATATGTTCTGTCTGTTACACTTTTGATTATTTATTGGTTTTTATCTACTACGTGAGGAACGCACGTTATGGAGATAAGTTTTTATCGCCGTTGGATGTAAAAAAGCGACCGCGCGCTTTGAATGTCAGAGAGCTTTTGAAACCGCTCAGATTTCAAACAGCTGAGTTGATCTTGGAGAAGAGAAGTTTGTGTGTGTATGTGTGTGCAAAAACTTTCAAAGCAAATGGACCATGACTCAGCGTTCTTGCACGTGCTTCACCTTGGGGAGTAAAAGGCGGCTGCTGATCGACAATCGGCATTGTTCGTCTTTCACTAACATACACACATTTATTATCATTTTATTTTCTGCTCATTCTAAACCGGTTAATTTTACTAATTATCGTGCAATTTTGACTGACGACCGACAGCTGACCAAACACATCGATTTGGTTCCACTCTAAAAGCGTTTGAATGAATCACAACATTAATGTTATGAAATTCTAGCCAAAAGTAACAACACGATAAACAAGTAATTAGAAAAACACAACGATAGTGCAAAAGGTGCGGCTTTACAGGCTGCCGAGATGATCTATTTTGGATAATAAAGTGTTGAGTGTTAAATGCTTAAAACAATAACTCTTCATGTAAATCATTAACACTCCTTCTTTGTATGCAATAACTGTCACCATTTATCGAATACTGATTTGTAGGGTATACATGCTAAGTGGGAAATCCATATTCAAATAGGGGATTTACATTTGTCACAAAGGCGACGCATTTTTGTTTTGCATGTCAATGCGAAATACACGAAACTGACCAACCGATGACGTCACCTAAAAGAGAAAATTCCCTTGCACGAAAATAGCAAGAACAACAAAACCACTCAGCCACAAACACACGCACCTACACATTCACGCGATTGAGAGTAGGTGCAAAGAAAGAGCGACCGAGAGAGAACGGTTTAGTTACCAGCTGTCATTCGTAGCGTTCGCCGGTTTCGTTGGCATTAGTGCTTCGAGTGTCTCATAAATAAAACAACGAACAAAACAAAGGGCTTAAAGTAAAGCAAAACAAAAACGAACAAATAAATTTGTAAACAGTACACAAACAAATTAGTCAAAGTTCACGGCGAATATTTTGCGGTACTAGGAAAATCAGTTTCGGAATTCCCCCATCACCAAAAGTACGACAATTATTATAATTAATACCCCTTGTGCATATATTATATGTATGTATGTACATACTGTATTTGGATTTGTACGTGACCATCACAATCTATTAACGTCACCAGTTTGATCTATTGGAACAGGAAAAACCTAGTCGAATATATATTCGTTCATTTGTTCGTGCTAAATACGAATTCTTTAATGAACGCTAAACATATAACAATTAAAGTGCTAAGCTTAACTTAAATTTATTAACAGCAACAACAGTTAAATGCAACAAAAAAACAACAGCATTAAATTAAGAATTTAATTAACCATTTCACTTAATGGTCTGACGTTAAACAATATAAATAATATCATATTTGTTTTTAGACATGCCAAAACTTCATTATTCATTACCATTGACTCATATAGTATATGCACTAACAATATATAGATTACTTTTATCTAGATCTGCACGCCTTTCGCAACAAACGTTGAAAAACATCCGATAAAGCTAAATCATTTTTCATGTTCTTTTTTTTTTATTTACCAATACTTGTGAAATTATCTGTATGAAATCATCGGTAATTTTGTGCTTTTAAAATGTTATTTTTAAATTGTCAAAATTACTGTCAAGTCAAGATTTATTGGCCATTAAATTTTACACAGTATTAATTTACAAGGAAATTTGGTAATGTTATTGTTTTGATACTCTAACACAGTGTTTCCCAAAGTGGGCGATAACGCCCCCTTGTGGTTGCTGCAGGTCTCAGAAATATAGAAAAATAGGTGACAAAATGGTGGCGCTAATTGGTATTTATTCGCAGGGGTGCGGTGGACAAAATAAGTCTGGGAACCACTGCTCTAACATATTGAAAGACTATACAACAAATAACATACAGCTTGCCAATTAAGTGTTTACACATTGTAAAGTTTTTTGATTTTTTTACAAAGAGCTTTAGGGACACACTGGTTGTTGTTTTTTTTTTATAAGAAATTCAGTCAATTACCTCTTAAACCTATTAGAACAAGTAAGAAGGCTCTACTCGAGATATCCCGACTAGACGATACCCTGATCCCTATACTTCACGCGTACAGTCAGTGCCTGCAAGTATGTGTGTGTGTGTGTACGTGCATACTGCATACTTCAATGTCCCATATCTCCGGTGTTTATTATCTGGTTTCAATAAAGTTCACAGATTGTCATTATTTTGTTTTATAATTCAAATGGCATCTCAAAGTTTTCCAAATTCAAGATTTTGTTGTTATCGATCCCATGTGTATATCGGAAACGGGAAGAGTTATCAAAAATCTAAAACAGATTTGGAACATAATCTCGCCTAATCCCTTGGCAGTACAAGTTTGGCATTTAAAACATTAAATGAAATAATGGTAATTTATGATTGAAATCGGTTGACAAACAACAGAGATATGGGACATTAGGTAAAGTAGGCAGTATATGCGCTCTCACACACGCACACACACATACACACACACACACGCATACTTGCAAGGACTGACTGTACGCGTTAAGTATTGGGTTCAGGATGTCTTTTTTACAATATATAGCACACATCGTTAATAGTAGCCAATATTTTTGACCGTCCTGCCTTAGAATTCCCAACTGGTTCAAGCTTTGAGTGGTATGGGGCTTTGCTAGGTTTTGTTTTCTAAGGAATTGTAGTATATCACGCACACACACACAGACACATACATACACACACACAGACACATACATACACACATATATACACACAGACACATACATACACACACATATATACACACATACTTTCAAGCACTGAGTGACACGTAAAGTATCAAGTATAAAGTTCAGGGTATCGACTAGTCGGGGTATTTCGACTAGAGCCTGCTTACTTGTTTTTATACCCTGATCCCATTAAAAATGGGAAAAAAGGGTATAATGAAGTTGTGCAAAAGTATGTAACAGGCAGAAGGAAGCATCTCCGACCCTATAAAGTATATATATTCTTGATCAGCATCAACAGTCGAGTCGATATAGCCATGTCCGTCTGTCCGTCCGTCTGTCCGTCCGTATGTATGAGCGCGTCGATCTCAGAGACTATAAGAGCTAGAGACTCCAGATTTGGAACTTAAGCTCGCCTAATCCCTAGGCAGTACAAGTTTCTTTCCGATTTTCGATAACTCTTCCCGTTTCCGATATACACATGGGATCGATAACAACAAAATCTTTAATTTGGAAAACTTTGAGATGCAATTTGAATTATAAAGCAAAATAATGATAATCTGTGAAAATTTTATTGAAATCGGTTGATAAACACCGGAGATATGGGACATTGAAGTTGTGTATGCAGTATGGAGTATGCGCGTACACAGACACACACACACTTGCAAGCACTGACTGTACGCGTAAAGTATAGGGATCAGGGTATCGTCTAGTCGGGATATCTCGACTAGAGCCTTCTTACTTGTTTTTATATGTACTGACACTTTATATTTCATAATAATGAATTTATTTATTTTTGTCTTTTATTTTGATTATTTTCCAAGTAAATTCTTATGTACATAAAAAGACAGTACATACGTAGAGATTCCTGTTTCACGATGTCTTCTTGTTAATTATAATTATCAGCGAGCATTTTTTATTTACTATATTAAGGTTGTTGTTGTTGTTGTTGTTGTGTATGCATGGCCTGCGTCGCAGTCGGCGTCGCTGTCAAATGCTTAGGCCAGATTTTCGATTCTACATACAAACATCTCCCCATACATGCACACACACATACATACATACATACATATAACAAATCCCGTGTGTCACCGGCTCAACCAGTCGCAGCTCAGCTCTGAGCCCGGTCGGTTGTGTGTCGTTTTGGCATCGCTTCGAAAAAGTCTTTCCAAAACTATTTTTGTTCGGCAAAGAAACCAAAAAAACAAAAAAAAGAAGTTGATATTAAATTACAAGTTATTGTATTATTTGTTTTTCGTCCACTCCCAAACAAAACCAACTAACAAAATGCGTCGCTCAGACGCTTTTGGTATCATCGTTAGTGCTGCTCTGGTGCTCCTAATCCAAATGGCCGAACCCATCAAATGCGAAGGGTAAGTACACTTATAAATAACTATTCTAAACTACATATTAAATATTGGCACTTCAAATAATAGGTTATATGTATACCCACAGTCATAAAATATATAAAATAAAACACATTTATTTTCATTATAATAAATATTAATTTTAATGTGATATAATTGATGGGAGCTTTGATTAGTTAAAGTAACGCTTTAGTACACATGTTATATGGATTCTAGAAGGGTCAACATCTGTATGAATCGAACTGCATTATTTGGTTCGTTGTCAAGGTAGGCAAATAGAAATTAGAGAGCCGTTGTAAAAGCTTATTTCCATATAATATAGATTTTAATACAGTTTACTCAATTTTTTAGCACACTGTGACTTAAAGTGAATATACTTATTTGCTATGGTAATTAGCACTTGCCTTTTTTAAATGTTTCTTTTATTTCGTTTTCGCTTAAGTAAGTTTGCATTATTGTTTTCAGACGCGATAAAGAGAGCCTCGAGTGTAATTTTTAAAAATTATCTTTAATTGTTTTCACACGGCAAAAAAAAAATATCACGAATGTTTTTACTTAATTCCCAAACTTTTATAGCTCATGATTTTTTGTTGACTCGAAGTCATTCGAAATTATTTTAACAACTTTTTGTTTCTTTATCTCTCTCTGCTTAAGTACTTTTGTATGTTTAACAACTTTAACGTTGACTGTTGTTTATTTATTCATTATTTTTTTTGAGATACCCTGACTTAAAACCAGTTTATTATGATTTGTTTATAGTATTTCCAGTTAATCTTGACTCGTTTACTTATTTTTCATTGCCAATAACAATTAGTTACAAATTAAATGTTCAAGCTTTTGAAATTTGCTTCCCTATCAAGATCAGCTGTTATATAATTAATATTTTTGTATTGTATTGGCTAGCGTGAAAAGCACTTCGAAAACTAATTACTTAATTAAATTCAATCCAATAAAGTGTTTTGAGCTTCGTTACGAATAATCCAAAAAAAAATGAAGAAAAAAGAAACAATTTCTTTTGTTTTTGCTTTTGCCTTCGTACATAACTCTTAGATTGAAGTTCTGAGCCGGTTTCATCAGAATCAGGTTCTGGGAATATTTACTGTAACGCTTGTGCAAATTAAATTTATTATTGAAACACCGGACAGTAAAAGAAGAAAGAAAGAAAGAAAAAAAAAATAAATCGAATTCGTTTCTGAGCTTTGCTAACAGCGAAATATAAAATGAATACAAATTGATAAAAGCTTAAACAAGCAAAAAAAAAAAAAAATGTATATATATATACATAAAATAATTAGGTATGTAGATTAAACTGTAACCGCTGCATGCATTTTAAACTTGAAAGTAAATCTAAAAGTCAAAATAAACCAATAAAATAAATCAAAAGCTTATGACGTGACCTAGTATTTTGTATAGATTACGAAATC
This sequence comes from Scaptomyza tumidula, assembly GCA_035044465.1. Lineage (NCBI taxonomy): Eukaryota > Metazoa > Arthropoda > Insecta > Diptera > Drosophilidae > Scaptomyza > Scaptomyza tumidula. Next base: position 6,587 of record JAWNNW010000902.1, on the reverse strand, counting down.
AATGTCGACCTATGCTGATTATTATTAATTAAATCAAAAATTTTATTACTTTGCGATAGGCAATACACCGTCGTTGGACCAGGAACCATACACTCGCATCGAGAGTATACTGTAGCCGTTGCCGTGCATCATACCAAGGAACCGGTTACTTTGAAGATTGGCATTACAGGGCCCTCACACAATGAGACCCAAACTGTGGAGCTGGCCAAGTCAGATGAGTTTAAGCAGATCACCTTTAAACTGCCCCCACTTAAGACGGGTGACTATAATCTGACCGCCGAGGGTGTCTCCGGTCTGGACTTTAAGAACACAACGAAACTAACCTGGGCGGAATTTAAGCCGTATGTAAAGCTCCAGACCGACAAGGGTAAATATAAGCCAGGCGACACAGTTAACTATCGTGTCATCTTCCTGGATGAGAATCTGAAGCCAAGTGAGGCTGAGGACGATGTTGTCGCCTGGTTCGAGGACACCAAACGTAATCGCGTCAAGGAGCTGAAGCATATCAAGACCCGCACGGGTGTTTATACCGGAAAATTCGAACTGTCGGACTTTGCCACATTGGGCTCGTGGTTGCTATCGGTGCAGAATGGTGGCGCCTATTTTGACGAGCGTGCCTATTTCGAGGTGGAGAAATATGTGCTGCCCAAGTACGTCATCAAAATGGATGCGACCGAACAGGTTTCAGTCCGAGATGGCGATATGCAGGTTGTGGTCAAAGCCATGTAAGCAATGAATACAACTTATTGTCAAATCAAATCAAATAAAATCAAATCCTTGACTTTTCTATTCTCAGTTACACCTATGGCAAACCCGTTAATGGCAAAGTCGTGCTCAATTTTCATACGGATGAGTCAAGCCAATGGTCCAATGTGGATGGCAAGTCAGAACAAAAAGTTACTCCTGGACATGCGATAATTCGCACCGCTGACATGGTCAACGGCAAGGCAAAGTTTGATATTAATGTTAAGGAATTTGCCAGCTACTTGCCCTTCAAGACCTCTTCGTGGTATGCCCAAATCTTGGCTACCGTTGAGGAGGAATTTACAGGTGTTCAGCTTAATGAAACGGGTGGCACACAACTTTTCCCTTATCGCTACGAAATGTCGTGCACAGATTATAGTACGTGCTACTCATTTGTAGCTGACAAAGAGCAGGAGATCATCTTTAAGGTCACCCTTGTGGATGGCACACTGCTGAAGGACACTAAGACGCCCGTGAAGGTAGGTTTGCTATAACTAATAAAATAAGAAAACCGCCTAACTAATATCTTTATTGTATTGATAGGCCAAGTTTACTGAGGGTATACGCCACAGTAGATACGGTGATGAATCAGAGCTGCCAAAAATTGAGAAGAAATCCTTCGAATTCGAAAGCCACCTTAATGAGTCCAGCTTAGCTGTGTTTAAGTTTGTGTTGCCCGATCTACCGGACATGGAGAACTTCACACGCTACTACAGCATCCAGTTACAGTTTGAGGATGAGGAGCGTGAACTGTATACGACATATCCCTATAGGGAGCCAAAGAAAATTGAGCAGACCGAAGAAGAAAAGGAGAAGGAAAAGGAATGGTTTAGGCTTGAGGTGCAAAGACCCAAGGACATTTGGAGGTTTGTATAGGAATCCCGCCTACATAAATACGAAATACAATCTAAATGTTTTTCCACATTTTAGTCTCAAAATTGGAACGACGTACCAAGTGACCCTAAACTCTAGCCGTCCGCTTAACTACTTTGTGTACAACATCATCGGACGTGGCAATGTCCTTCACACGGAACGCGTTGTGCTTAAGGAACCTCAGAAGATCCATAATATTAGTTTGACGCCAACCTTTTTGACCTCACCCTATGGTCGCATTTATGTCTACTATGTGGATGACACTGGCGAATTCCGTTTTGCCGAGGAGACATTCCATGTGGATGTTCAGCTGCAGAATCAAATTGATGTCACAGGACCCGAAGAAGTCAAGCCCGGCGCACAAGTTGAGCTGGAGATCAAGACAGCACCCAATTCATTTGTTGGTCTCTTGGCCGTCGATCAGAGCGTACTGCTCCTGGGCAGCAATAATGATATCAACAAGGATTCATTTGGCTGGCGTCTGGGTCGCTATGAGACCAGCACACCCTGGCAGGGTGGCTACTCCTACTATCCGGGTGAACGCAGCGGTGTTGTGACCCTGACGAATGCCAATTTCTTCTATGATCGCACACCACCCAAATATCATCCACGTAAGATGAAAAAGAAATGTGAGAATGTCAGAAAAGTCGGACTTCACAGTATACTTAACACTCTGATACCAAATTGTGAAAAATTAGCAAAAATAACCCGACTTGCAGAAGTGCGGTACAGCGGTAGGGTCATGAAAACATGTTTATTATGTTTAGGAACGTTGTAAGTAAGGATTCGGAAGTATAGCTAAAGTTACTAAAAGTGAAGGTCCAGAAGTAAAAATACAAGAAAAACTATTTTGTTGGCAAGTTGTAAAACCCGAAAAAAACATAATAGAATCGTTTTTCATGACACAGAAGGTTATTTGTAGGATGCTTAACAGTGTAGATTCCTGGTTTCAAGCAACAAACTTTACAGCTACTGCATTTGGTATCAGAGTGAAAAGTTCATTCTTTGTGTGCGCTTCTTTCGACAGAAGGTCTCATAAATACTTTTTTCTTAATTTGCAGTGGCTTTTGGAGGTGGCGCCTTGCGGAAGACATTAGTTTCACATGATGTAGCATTCACTACTTCGGCCGCACCCCAAATGGCACAAGGTGCACCGGGTGTTGAATCTGCAGCGGCTCCTGCTGCTGCTGCTCCTGTGGTGCGCAAAAACTTTGTGGAGACCTGGATCTTCGACGACATTGAGAACACGAAGGAGGAAGTTTTCAAGTGGGTTAAGACCATACCAGATACAATTACAAGCTGGGTGTTGACAGCATTTGCCTTGCATCCGGAAAAGGGTTTGGGCGTTACCAACGAACAGTTGAAAATCAAAACCTTCCAGCCGTTCTTTGTCTCCGTCCGACTGCCGTACTCAGTGAAACGTGGCGAGGTTATTAGTGTGCCCGCCCTGGTGTTTAACTATCTGCCCAAGAACCTTGATGTGCAGGTTTCGCTGGAAAACGAGGACAATGAATACGATTTTGTGGATATATCCAATGAAGTGATCGGCGAACAGAAGCGTACCCAGACGGTGCGTGTGGATGCTAATTCGGCTGCTGGAGTATCTTTTCTGCTACGTCCTAAAGTCCTTGGCAGTATCCTGCTTAAGTTTACAGCCATTTCACCTATTGCTGGTGACGCTGTCCACAAGACCCTTAAGGTAGTACCTGAGGGTGTTACTGAATATCGCAATCGAGCCTTGTTTGTCAATCTGAAGGATGTCAACGAGAGCAAGGACACCTTTGAATTGGAACTACCTGAGAATCTAGTGCCAGATTCACAGCACGTAGAATTCGGCTTCGTTGGCGACCTCCTAGGACCCGTTATTAAGAATCTTGAACGGTTGCTGCATTTGCCAAGCGGCTGCGGTGAACAGACAATGTCCAAGCTGGTGCCAAATTATCTGGTGCACGACTATCTGAAGAGCATGAAGAAACTAACGCCCGAACTGGATAATCGCATCAAGCGCAACTTGGAGGAGGGCTATCAGCATATGTTCCACTATCGCCACGACGATGGCAGCTATAGCTCCTTCGGACCAGGCAAGTGGCGTGAGGAGGATCCTGAACGCAATGGCTCCACCTGGCTGACAGCCTATGTGCTGCGCTCCTTTAGCAAGATTCGTGATCTCGTCAAGGTGGACGACAAGCAGCTGGAAATGGGCTATCAGTATCTCATAAGCCGCCAGGCGGAGAATGGTAGCTTCTCGGAGAAGGGCGAGTATTTCTATGGCTCACAGCGTTCCACATTGTCCATGACGGCCAATGTACTGCTGGCACTGTTGGAGCAACAGACACCCAATCAGACAGCAATTACTAAAGCGGTTGCCTATCTGAATACCCATACCAATGAGAAGGATACGGAGGAGGAGTTGTTGGCCCGTGCTATTGCCACCTATGCATTGCAAATGGCCAAATCTCCGGATGCTGCCAAGCATGTGGCGGTACTAAAGGCTCTTGCCAAGACCGAGGAGGATCGCACCTGGTGGACGGACGATGATAAGAAGGTGCGCAATGGCAAATGTGGTCGTTGGTGGTGTTGGGTGTGGAGTCATGACATCGAGATCACCTCCTACGCCCTGCTCTCCCTGCTGGAACAGGAGGAAGAGACTCCCAATTCGGTGTTGAATTCAATTCGCTGGCTGGTGGCCCAACGGAATAGTTTCGGTGGATTTGCCTCCTCACAGGATACAGTTGCTGGACTCCAGGCACTCATTCAATTTGCCAAGAAGTCTGGCTATGAGCCAGCCAGATGGGATCTGACTGTCTCCAACAAGGGTCAGCGTGAGAAGACCGAAAAGCTTCAGCTCAATGAGGACAACGAATTGTTGCTGCAAACCGTGGAATTCCCCCAAGGCACCAAGTCGCTAACGTATGAGGCCAAGGGCACGGGTGCTGCCCTTCTTCAAATAAGCTATCAGTACAATATTGTCGAAAAGGAACCGAAGCCAAGCTTTAAGGTTGAAGCTATCATTAAACCAGAATCGGCGCCTTCCAAGCTGGAGTTGACTGTCTGTGTCGAGTATGTGGAGGAGGGCAAAGCCAAGGCATCCAATATGGCCATTCTGGAGGTGTCCCTGCCCTCTGGATATACCGCCGATGAGGAGAGCTTCAAGGATATACAAGAAATCGAACGTGTCCGGGTAAGTTGTCAATCTTGAAATATTCATTTGATTCAGACTCATCTCTCATATTCTTATCTTGCAGCTCGTTGAAACCAAAAATGATGACTCTGTGGTCGTCATCTACTTTGAGAGCCTGGCCAAGGGTGAAACCAAGTGCCTGCCCATCGAGGCGTTCAAGACACATGCTGTTGCCAATCAGAAGCCTGCACCAATTGTCCTCTATGACTACTACGATACGAACAAGAAGGCCACCGAATATTATCAAATTGAATCCAAACTCTGCAATATTTGTGAGGGCGATGATTGTCCAAAGTGTTAAGAAATGATCCTATCTTAAAAAATGTTCAATGTGCTATTAACTGCATGCGATATATATAGAACAAAATATACAAACTCTTGTGATTATATAATGTATGAAATGGTCTTTTCATTTTCATTTTGCAAGCGTCTTCGAGATCAAACAAAATTAACCTTTCTTAACCGCTAAAAATAGTTTAAAAATAACACATTAAATATTCATGGAAGCACGCTTAATTTATTATTCATTTCCGAGAATTATATATTCATATTCGTAAGCAAAGAAACTAAGTGCAAGACGAGAGCTTCTCATCGACCATATCTCTTTGTAGCAGTCGACTTAGTAATACGAAATACCTTTTCCGTGCCTGGTCTGAACATTATCATAGTACGTGCGATTTTGCAATTTGATAAGGAACTAACACTTTGAAGGCTATATGTTTAACCAAAAAACAAAAGTATAATTATTAATTGAACAAGTGTGTTTGATATACTTTAAGTGCCTAACTGCCTAACTGTCGGACCTTAATAAGTACTCGGAATTTGAATGAGCATAGCTCTAGAATGGCTAACGTGCGTTTGGGCACAATATTGAAAATATCTCAAGTATTGCCAAAAGCGGATGCATTTATTACCACCAACCGATTAAGATGCTACATGTTTGATTGCCTAAAGGTGATTCGTAATCGTTTCAAACGTATTCTATACGTTTATACGTAAACTGAATAGACAGACGACTTACGGACTGTAGTCTATCAGCGAACGTGAGGGTGCTCAATTATACATATTGTAATCCCTTAATATCTATGCATTTGATTGTTAAGTACCATTTTACTGATAGACGTACAGATATATATGAACTAATTGTTGTTAATGACTCGTTACAATGCAAACGAATCTTGCTCGACTTGCAACTACCCTGTACACGGGTTTCAGTTGCCTATATATTCACTTAAGATTGGAAAATTAAATCTTAATTAATAATCGTTATTATTTACATTTTCAAAATGATATCTTTTATTTATTAACTGAACTTTGTATTTTAAATTTGCATTTTTCAATCTAATCTAAAGGTAAATGATATTTAGAAACGATTTTAGTTTTACGGAAGGTTAAGTGCAAACTTTTCTGTCACATAACTACCCGCTAATTGTGTATACCCACTCTTTAATATTGTGGAAAGGGTGTAGGGTATATAAACGTTTTGCAATGCATAAAATGCTCTCCAATTAGTTGTCTGTTCCTTTCGCATGCTAGCAGTTGCCAACTACACAGTAATCAGGCTCAAACTTAAGATAGTTAAAAGGACTGAAGATAAAAAACTTTATGATCCTTAAGTTAAAATAATATGAAGTGAAGGATCAATTTGTATAATTATTACCTACAATAAGTGCTGCAATAAAAAAGTTTTTTATTCGGAAAAGAATAAAGATTTCCTAAACATCAGTGAATAAAAGATCGTGTTATAAATCTCTCAAAATGACATCAGAGAAACCAAAATCAAAATCAA